>PVIH01002327.1:21339-194283 GCA_004025045.1 Sigmodon hispidus | reverse complement strand
AGATAAGCAGGGGATGTACTCACTCACTAGTGGTCTCTAAACAAACAAACAAGAAAAAAAGCCAAACATGCCCAAGCGGCAAACCACAACCACGGAACAGCTTGGGATCAGAAACACCCTGGACTGACCCTTTGGATCCCACTCCACCTAGAGGAACACCTGACTCACTCTTGAGGAAGGGGGGAAAGAACTGGATTTGGCCAGAAGTGGAGACTGATCTAAGCATTATTGGGTCAGTGGGACCATAGGACTGTCTGCTCCCTGCCCAGGGAGGGGATGGGGAGTTGCAGAGGAAAAAAATGACCAGATGTGTTGGGAGGGGGAAGAGACCTTGAACAAGGATATACAGGGATGGAAAAAAAATTCAGAGGGAAAGATGAACATAAAGAAAATATAGGTGTAGCAATCTTATTTGTATTTCTACCCTTGATAAGCCATGCTTATCATTCTTATCCTCTGTATAGTTATTGTTAACTCTTCCACATTTTAAATTCTTTTTACTGTGTTTTTTTTGATAAATACAAAATAAAGAAGGAAAAAAAATTGATGGTTGATTTGCTAACTTCAGATTCATAAAAAATTATTAAATAAATTTTGACTTGGGATCAGAACAGAATTTTCAACAATTTCTGAGACAGCCCTAAGCAGGCTCCTGGCATTTTATACTTCATATTTATGCAAAAAGGTATTTTGGGCATTGGTAATTATAAAATCAAAATATCATTTGATTCTCAAAGACATTGAAGGGGTTCTATGTCTTGCAGTATTAAATATATAGGCAAAGTTTAATTCTTAACGTAAAAAATGTGCATGTTCCTCTGAGTCCTTCTGCAGAATGGCCTTGCTTCCCTGCTGTACTGCCTTGAAGTTCAACAGCAAAGTACAGGGATTATTTTTAGTGGACTTCATAGGGAATCCGTGATGATGATGATGATGATGGTAAGTTTCTAACTGCATCCATCTACCTTTTAGACTCTCTTCCCCATGTGGGTGTTGTAACCTCACATTCAGTGTGCCTACACCAACCTTCTCTGTATCTTCTCTCTCTAGGACAGTGGTTCTCAACCTTCCTAACACCGTAACCCTCTACTACAGTTCCTCATGTTGTGGTGACCCAGAAAAAACGATTAGTTGTTACATCATAACTGTAAATTTGCTACTGCTATGAATTGTGATGAAATATGACATATGACCCTTGAGAACCACAGGCTGAGAACCACTGATCTAGAAGAAGTACAGCCTTACTGAATGTTACCTCTGTCTAACTGGATTACCAACGCTGAAATCCAAAAATCCCATCTAGGATTCTGCACTCTCCATTGTCTGGTGACAAACTGATAAGAATGCCTTGCCTCTCATTTGTTCCCCCTGGTTAATGCTAATCCTCCTTCAAGACCTGCAGCACATAAATGTCAGCTCTCCAGAATCTTCTCATTAGAGAAGCTAATCACAGTGACATAAGGTCCACAACTCTGAGCAAAGCTGCCCAACCTTCAACACATGCTCAAGGACAGTCAGAGTCAAAGCTGTCACCACAAAGTAAGAATCCCTGGCCATGGCCCAGTTATTTGAGAGTGAGTAGCATATTTGCAAAGGTTGGAGTACTAAGTAGTTGAACTTTGTAGTAAATTTTAATGCTTAATAAATTTGTTAAAAAATTAAAGCAGGGGCTGAAGATGTAGATCATTTGGCAGAGTGTTTGCCTAGCATAGTGGCAGCCCAGTGTGGACTCCCCAGCACGGCATAAACTGAGTGTGATGGTACATACCTATAACAATGCTAGAGCTCAGAAAGTAGAGACAAGAGGATCAGAAGGTCAAGGCCATCCTCAGCTACATAGTGATTTTAGGGCAGCCTGAGCTACAGGAGACCCTGACTTCAAACAAAACAATGTAAGACAAAGTTAAACCAGGAATTTTGGAATCAGTAGGCACCTGCCTGAATCAATGGGTTCATCCACTGTGAGCTCATACTGGATAGGATTTTAGGAGCTGGTCCTGGTTGATGAAAGTAGGGTCTCAGTGTGAAGTGTGTGTATGTGTGTGTGCGTGTGTGTTCATGTGGAAGTATGTTCATGTGTGTGTGTGTTTGTGTGTGTATGTGTGTGTAGCAGTGTGTGTGTGTAGCAGTGTGTGTGTATATGTGTGTGTTCATGTGTGTGTGTAGCAGTATGCGTGTTCGTGTGTGTGGCAGTGTGTGTGTATGTGTGTGTGTTCATGTGTGTGTGTAGCAGTATGCGTGTTCGTGTGTGTAGCAGTGTGTGTGTATGTGTGTGTGCTCATGTGTGTAGCAGTGTGTGTGTTTGTGTGTATGTGTACGTGTGTGTGTGTGTGTGTGTGTGTGTGTGTGTGTGTGTGTGTAGCAGGGTGAGGATGGGGTGAGGCCTCTTGCCCTGGCTCATTTCTCTTTCTGTCTCCTAGGCACTACACCATGACCAATCTGTTCTCTTCCATCTTCCTGCCAACCTCCCCAAGTCATGGAACAAGCTGATTCTGCACTGAAACCTCTGATGCCGTGAGCCCAGGGAACCCTTCCTCCCTTACATCCTTCATCCCCCGTATCTTGTCACAGCAACAGAAGTTAGTGCACAGCAGACCTGGGTGGTAGCCTCAGCATACTTCTTGGGCTCCAAAACCTAGGTGTGGTCATTTCTCTTTAACTCTCTTGTCTGAAACTAGAGCAACCCTTACAGAGTGGAGATTTATTGAGGGAACAGGAAAAACCAAGTTCTAGGTCTTAATAGATCCAGTAAATATTACCCTCCTTCTCTGGCCTAGGAATTGGTAGCAGAAGCCATGTCCTGCTCATTTGGGATTTCACTCTGGAACACAGCACTTTGCCTGGCACATAGAAGATGTTTTCCAAATAGTTTTCTATTTAATTTAATAATTAATCTGTAGAATCCTTATGTTCTATCTTGGTCGAACATTTTAGCAATTAAAAATACCCATATATGGGTGAGTCTGAATTTCAGATAAACAGCAAATAATTTGTATAGTATGCCCACTGCACATTAAATTAAAAATTGTAATGGACCAGAGAAATGGTTCAGTGGGTGAACACATTTGCCACCAAGCCTGAGATCAAAATTTATTCTCAGGACCCACTTGGTAGAAGAGTGTCTTAGAGGTTTTTGCTATGCAGAGACACCATGACCATGGCAACTTTTATAAAGGGAAGCATTTAATTGGTGCTGGTTACAGTTAAGAGATTTAGTCCACTGTCGTCTCAGTGACACACAGGCAGAAATAGTGCTGGAGAAGAAGCTGAGAATTTTACATCTGGATCCACGGGCTGCAGGAAGATACAGAGAGCCATTAAGCTTGGCTTGAGCATCTGAAACCTCAAAGCTTCAACAAGGCCACACCTAATAGTGCCACTCCCTGTGGGCCTATGGGGCTATTTTTAGTCAACCCCAAACCACCACAGAGAATATCAAGTTGTCCTGTGACCCCCACCCATATGTCATGGAGCACGTGCATAGTCACAAAATTAATTAATAATTAATTATTAGAAATATTCACAGTTGAACTGAACTCGTGAGTTCATCTGGCAGTTCATGCTGGCCACTAACTTCTCCTCAGTTGACACATTCTGTTTATAAGTTATCAGGCATTTGTTTCTATGGAACGTACCTCCTTTTCAAAAAGAATAGATCAAGGTCAAGGTAGGTCTGGGGATGCATGCCTGTGTTCCAGGGAGGCAGAGACAGAAAGACCACAAATCAAGACCTATTGGGGCTACAGCGTGAGTTCATGGACAGCTTAAGCGAGTTAGTGAGACCCTGTCTTAAAATAAATCTAATGATAATAATGGGACTTTCAGTGGTTGGATAATTTATATGAAGGAGACTCCAGGTTTAAAGTCAGTATGAGAGGGGGGGGGAAGGAAACAGTAAGGCAGTACCCTCTCTTGCAGTTTGCATTACTGACTCAAAGATGGTGGATCTCGACTATGAAACGCTTCCTCCTCGGCACAGGGGCCACGTGACACAGGCTACTGCAGGGACTCCCTGTTGGCCCCCATCTGACCTGCTGTCTTAGTATAATTATGAATTCTTCTTCCTTTCGCTTTTACAGATGACCCAGTTTGGAAGATAAATGATATGCTCTCCTGTGTGGCAGGCAAAGGGCCAGGACATTAGCCCCTGCCATCTGTTACCAAAGGGTAGCTGAGGGTTTTTATAAGCCAGCTCCCAGGGCAGTGGTCCCCATGCCTGTCCAGTCCTCTATCTCCTGCCGATGCTTGCTTGGTGCTTTCTTCCAGTCCCTATTTCTTTCATGGTGTCTGCATATCTACAGGTGCTTTTGAGCCGTGTAATTTTGTTGGAAGCCCAAACTCCGCATCTTTAGCAGCTTCCTGCGGCTACCTTCCCCTGTTCTGCATCACCTGCTGCCCCTGTGAGACATTCACTGTATATGTGTGGTGATGTGTTCTATATTTAATAAAAATAGCTGAAATATCAGAGAGATAACAAACCACAGCCACTTCTCACCCAGCCAACTCCTCAAGCCTTTCTCCTGGAGTCCTCTGACCCCAAACTTCTTTCTCCTAAGCCAAAAAAGGAAGTCACAGAGGAAGCTGACCTCCTCCTTTCTCTCCCTCTGCCCAGCTATTTTACTTCCTTGTTCAACTTGTCTAGAGCTAGGATTAAAGGTATGTGCTACCACTCTCTACCTGGTTGTTTGGCCTTGAACTCACAGAGCTCCAGACTGATCTCTGCCTCCTGAGTGATGGGATTAAAGGGGTGGGTCATCACTCCCTGACCTTCATGGCTTGGCTGTGGGCAACTCTGTCCTCTGATATATTCTACATTATTTTTATTAAATGTATAATATATCGCCACATATATGCCTATGCTGGAGGGAACACTGTCTCTCTCTATCCCCTGCCCGTTATCCAAGTTGACACCCAGGCAGCTCAACCCCAATTCTCCAACACAGTATCTGCTCTGGGTGCTGGACAAACATTTAAGTGAAAACACATGCTGAGTGTGACCACATGTGTGCTGTATGGAGAGTGTTAGTTCTAGAAGGTTGTGTCTGAGTTAACACTGAGGACATCCCTTGTCTCCCTGGTGCTTTGACTAAATTTGCCTTCTTATCTCATCATTACGGACATGGATCAGATCCTGGAATCAAGCACTGAGATTTCTACATGCTTGTGTCCTGAACAAAGAATTAGGCCCAGGACTCGTGGATAGTGATAGAAATAGAAAAGGCTTGTTGAGGAAGACAGGGCAGTCCTGTGAACAGACGTGGACTAGTGAGCTGGGACAGGTCCAGCCTTTACAGGACAGCATTGCTGCATCCACTTCTCCCACATTGTGTTCTGCCTGCCAATCTTTAGCTCTGTCCCTATGTGTAGCTGGAGAGGGGGGGTGGGCAGTGGCCCTTCAGTCTTTCTGTCAACAGGGTTCTCTCATAAATTAATCTTGGTGGCTCCCTTTCTTTTTTATTCTTTACCCTCTTTCCACACAGAGATTAAGTGACCATGATACCTATGCATGGAAGAATTATGAATGGAAGAAAAGCATGGAGAGAGGTACCAGGCTGGGTTCTCTGTCCCCAAAATCTACATTCTTCCTGGAGTACTTTATGGAACTCTCCAAATGGCATTGTCTTGGGAATCCATCTCCTGGGCAAAGGGCACTAGCAGAAATGGAAAAGCCCCTGATAAGGTCACTGTAAAAACATTCCTTCAAGGTCTCCATGTGACACCTAGAGAGACTCACCTGTGAGGGTCCCACATAGCTGCACAATCACCTCTGCAAGGAAGGTCTCCTATCAGCCTAAGACCCCCACACACTATCATTTGTTTAGTGGCTAGCTTCTCCCAGATTTATAAATATTCAGAGCAGGTAGACCTAACAAGGAACAATGCCATCTAATTTGAACTTGAACTCTGCCTCACAGACCAATGCTCTAGCCAGTCCAGAAGGAAAAACAATTATTACACTTCAGCTAGCACAGTCCCCAGCTGATGAAGCTGCGGTGAAATCATAATGCTTTTCTGGCAACAAGACCAGAGGTTTGAGGGGGGATGTGGAGAAATCAATTTTGTTAAAAATAAACAAACTATAATTCTACCTTCCTGACTAAAGTGTGTTATAGCGGAGTATTCTAGATCCCAGAGATGATTCCAGAACCATCTCCATAACACATTATAGGACACAAAGTATCTTCACAGTGCATCCAAGGCCTTCTGCTCTCTGATCCAGCTAACCAGTCCTCACCTAATCACCTGGCCTTTGCCTGAGTGAGCCTCAGGGTCAGCCATCATGAGCCCCAGTGAACACATTATACATTTTCCCATCCTTCTTCTAGACTGGGTGTGGCCACCACTGCCTTTAGGTCCATTCCTTGGGGTTCTCCTGGAACCTGGGGCCTAACTCCTTCAACACTGCAAATGTCACATGAATTAAATGTCTTATTTTCCAAATTGGCCCTTATGGAACACTTAGAATGGTCAAGGTTCTGTGAGCTTCTACATGTATCAGAATCTTCAGAATATTCTCACAGGGCAGGCATAACTTTTGAAAAGTATCTGTGTGTATGTGTTCATGGGGGTGAGTATGGGCAGATGCCGTAATACACATGTAGAGGTGAGAGGAATATTTTGGTTGTTGGTCCTTATCTCCTTCCTACCTTGACTGAGATAGGATCTCTTATTTGCTGGCCCACTAACTTTCAGTCTCTTGTCTCTGCCTCCCATATCCTGTGTGAATGTTGAGATTAATAAAGTTCTGGTTTTAAAATGAGTTTCGGCGATCCAAACTCAGGTTTTCACACCTGTGAGCAAGCACTTTAGAGGTTACAATGTTTATATTTCCAGTTTTACAGATATGAAAATTAGGATACAAATAACAGGCAAGTTTTTCCGATGTCACCAGGTTGCTCAGTGGAGCCAGGATTTAAACACAGTCAGACTCCAGATTCCATGAGCCAAAGCTCAATTGCATTTTTCCATCTCTTCTAGGAAACAATGGAGCCCAGCACCTCATGCACAGATGTGCTTAATAAATGCAAGCTGAACAAACTAACGAATGAAACCGACTTCTTGCTTCCCAGTGGCCCTGAGCTGCAGAAATACAACATCTGCTTTCCTGACAGCTGCCAGCGTTAGAAGTCCTCAGATGCAGGCAGGGGAAAAAGAGAACCTAGTTCCTTTGCTCTGT
Organism: Sigmodon hispidus; assembly: GCA_004025045.1. Lineage (NCBI taxonomy): Eukaryota > Metazoa > Chordata > Mammalia > Rodentia > Cricetidae > Sigmodon > Sigmodon hispidus. The sequence goes on along the minus strand of PVIH01002327.1, from coordinate 187,106 downwards.
ACACCCAGTTGCACTCAGATACCTGGCTCTGGTCAAACGCAGGTGCCCCAACCTCTGAAAAAATGTCCACTCCCGCTGAAACAGCTAAATTGCTTCAGGGAATGACAAGTTGTCTTTGAAGATAGAAACTGTTCTTTCAGACCAGAGTGAGTTCGTTGGGAAAAACTGATTTCACGCTTAGCTGAGTCTGATTGTCCTTGAACACCAGAGTGCATTATCTGCCTGCCTGTGCCAGTTAAGTACCAGGGCTGCGGGACCGAGGTACAGGGTACAGCTGGCCCCATGGGGGAGACAGGAAATCTTCACTGGCTCATGAGGAGCTGTGCAAAACAGAGCCACCCGGGAGGTGGCTTTTCTGGCTCTAGGGTTGCTTGCCTTCCTTCCTTCCTTCCTTCCTTCCTTCCTTCCTTCCTTCCTTCCTTTCTTTCTTCTATTCTCTCTTTTTCTTTAGATTTCAGACCTGTCTTCCCAATCGCTTTCCTCAGGGTCTTTTGTCCTGGGTGATCTCTTAGGTTCCTCAGTTTTAACATATGGGGTATCGAACTTCCAAGTAGCCGATTCCCAAGACTACTTTATAGATTTCCTGATCCTTTCTGGGTCTCTTCGATGTTGACATCCCAACATTAGAGGTGGCCTCCCACCCTCATGCACAGAATGACAGAACACTCACTAAACAAATAGGATGAGCCAATACCAGGGCCTTCCAAAGAGCTGTCACACACCCTCTCCCTCCAGAGGGCAAGCAGGTGACACAGGGCACAGCTGGGGTAGGGTGCCCGGCCCAGGGAGCAGCATGTGTGGCCAAGAGCAGCAACAGAACATGAAATCCAACCCAGGTGTTGTTGTGGTCGGTCTAGGGGTCAAGTAGACCAGAGAATTCAGCTAAGGTTGGTGAGGGGCAAGCCAAGAGCCAGATGGAGATGGAAAAACAAATATAAACCCAATACACCCTGCAAGCAGGCCCCTCACGGAGGGAGCGTTCCATGTTAAACAGACTAAAGGGAAAAATGTATCTCCAGGCTTCTTGGAGAAACTCTGGAAAAAGTTCTGGAAAAGATGGTATAATTCCATAGAGCTCTTTATGGAGTCTTGGATAAGCAAGTAGTCCTGGGTTTGTGGGGAGAGTGAGGAGGTAAGGGTCTTTCACTGGGAAATTACTAAAACTGTGATAAGCTGGTCACATGAGAGCCGTGAAGACTCTTGGGGGAAGAAAACACTGACAGCCTGGCCTCCTGGGGAGCCCACCAAGCAAGACTTCACACAGCAGGGGATGTCCGTCAGCTGTTGAGGATTGTGGGCTGGGTCCCCTAATGTGACATGTTAAAATCTGCCTGGCACCCAAAACATCAACTCTGTAGGAGGCTGTGGGTGAGCAATAACCTAGAGAGAGATAGAGACCACTGGGGTGACTAGGAAACTCATTTCCTAGTGCTGCTGAGGAAGGGTGGGGTCAGTTACAGAGCAGGGGTCAAGGTCCAGGAAAGGTGTAAAATGGTGCACTGGGAGATAGCTGTATTCCTCCTCATACATAACATGGCCTTTGTGCTGTTTCTATCTTTATAGGAGGTGAGTTAACTCTGGGCTGTAGGTGGTTGACATCTGCATTGAATTGCTGCCCAGTAAAATGAGGTTTGGAGCAGAGATCACTCTGGGAAAGTAAGCCTGGAGGAGACATTTAAATTGGGCATTTGGAGCTAAAGAAAGGCTGGGGTGGGATGTATGGATGGCCCTGGTCTGTACAGACCTGAGGCTACGTAGAGTAGAAAAGAGGTCCCAGAAAACTGGCAGAGAACTGAGATCTGTGTCCCAGAGGACTGAGTCAATACTGCAAACTGCAGATGACCAACAACTGGATGGAGACAGCACTGTGGTCTAACTAAGGAAGTGGGTCAGAGAGGTGCAGCTGGGATGGCTGCCTGGGGCACCAAGGAGGGGAGGGGAGTGACAGCCGGGATGAAGCAGTAGATTCTGCACATTGATCCTGGAGACTGATAGAACCAAGACCCGGAATTACTGCCTGGCCATGTTCTGCTTTACCAGGATCCCCAGAGTGTGCAGCAAAGCCCATGCCTGAATGTGTTGCTGCTGCTGTGGGCCCAGATGACAGCATCCTCGTTACAACCCTCAGCGAACAGCGTATCCATTTCCCGAATCTTCTCAGTGCTGCTTTCTTGAACTGCCCCACGTCTCCCCAGTCCTACACACACACACACACACACACACACACACACACACACACACACACACACGATTCTTGCTGCAGTCATCTTTGAATGTGAAGTTTGCCAATGTCTTTTCATAAATCCCGCTGCCTTCCTCTAGAGATTTGTGTGAATCTGGGGACCCGGAAGCCCCTCTACTCCACTAGGTGGTTGGCACATCTGTATTTAATGCTCAAACTCTCCCTTCAGAGGCTCCTTAGAAACAGACTTCTCAGTCGGGTGGTGGAGCACACCTTTAATCTCAGCACTTGAGAGACAAAAGCAGGTGGATCTCTGAGTTCGGAGGCCAGTGGGTCTGTAGAGTGAGCTCCAGGGCAGGCTGTATGCAGAGAAACCCTGTCTCAAAAAAAAAAAAAAAAAAAAAAAAAAAAAGAAAGAAACAAGGGAAGGAGGGAGGAAGGGAGGGAGGAAGGGAGGAAGGACGGAGGAAGGAAAAAGGACAAATAGTACTCATTCTCCTTCTCTGTCTTCCCTTCCCTCTCCCTCCGTCACTTTCCTTTACAGTGTCAGGCATTGTAATAGGCGCTGTCAATAACTTGCTTCCAGCAATCCTCACACCATCCTCTGGAATGGGACTAGTACCTCTATATCATTTTAGTTGAGAGGATTTCTGGTTCAAGACTCCAGAGCTAGGAAGCAGCTGTTCACTGTGATCCCAAAGCCCACAGTCTCTTGTTGCCCTTGGATGCCCCTCATGTGTCCAGTCTCTCCAGGAACCTTCTAGTGTCTACAGAAAGCCCTTCTGTCAGCTGGCTCCATTGTTCCCCTATCTTTAATTATAACCCGTTGGATTCAATTCCTTTCATGTGTCCAACTATGTTTTTGGAAACCTTGATCCCTTTCAAAGTATTGATTCTACATCGGCCTCTATATGTGTCGAAACTGTCATCCGGGAAGACAAGGGCTGTGTCCAGTTGACCTGTGTTACCTCCTTTCTTAGTTACCTTTCTGTTGCTGACCAAGGCAACTTTTAGAAGAAAGAGTTTATTTGGATTTGTGGTTCCAGAGGGTTAGAGTCAACGATGGTAGAGAGAGGCAGGCATAGCCATGTGTCAACAGCTGAAGGCTCACATCTTAAACCCCAACACAAAGCACAAAAAGCAGACACAGAATGGCATACGTCTTCAAGCTCTCAAACTCTACGTCAAATGATATTCTTCCTCTTAGAAGGTCACACCTTCCAAGCCTCCCAAAACAGTACCCCCAAATGGGGACCAAGTCCTCAAATGCCTGATACCAAGGAAGACATTTTATTTGAGCCGCTATATGTATAGGGCGGGTTATCCAGAGACCAGAGCACCAAAGATATTGAGTAGGTGGTAGGACAACAGTAGACTGTAGAACATGTGCTCCATAGTCAGGTAATGCATTTTCCTCACTCACATCTGCCTATACCACCTTGAGCCAGCTCACTTTTCTGAACATTAGCTTCAATACAGTGTGAGGATGGTCTGAAGCATGTACATAACAGATTCTCATGCTGCTGTGACAGAGCAAATGCTGAATGGATGCTGGCTGCTATTGTTACTGTTGGTGGCGTGTTGGTTAACAAGTCATGGTGAATAGTGGTATCTTCCCTAACTTTGACACAGCTCCCAGAGTCTCCCACAAAAAGAAGGGGTGACTACCTTCTATGAGTGCCTCAACATGTATTGTTTAACTGTAACTTTCTGTTAAAATCCAGCCCATCATTCGTGTGCTACAATCCACTGGAATAATAATAATGGTAACTAGTATCAATTAGTCATGGATTAGTTGATAGATGCAATCTAAAGCATTCCATTTATATTAATTCACTGAGTTCTCACTACCAATATGTCAAGTAAAGTAAGACAACATAGTAGATACCATGTACTGAGTAACTCACCCATAGTCTTACTATGTAGTCTTACTAGTCTTACTAGTCTTACTTGGCAAAGTAGCCAAGCTTCCCATCAGAATCAGCATGGAACCTGGCTGCTGCCTCAGCATTACTGTGAACACAGTCCTTTCAGTGCTCTGTAGGCAGCTTTGGATGCCACATACTTGGGCTTAGCTACTGCCTGAATCAATCAGTAAATTTTGGTTAAGATCAATATCTGCGCTAAGGTATCACTTTAATCCTGTGAACAACTATTGTCACCAAGAGCTACAAAATTTGAGAGTCCCTTGCCAGGGGTGTCCTCATACACACAAACAGGAAGTTCTCACAGAGTTTGTCTTTGTGACTCTCTTGCTTAGCATCATGCCCAACCCAACACATTCTTGGCAATTACCAGTGCAGATTTCTCTGAGCTATACTGAGAATTCAGTGAAATGGTGTTTGCTTTAGAGAAATGGATGGTTGTTTTTACCCCCAAATCATCTAAGATATTAAATGGTTTTCAGGTAAATCCCATCGCTGTTGTTATTGCTATTGCTGTCTCAAAAAAAGAAAAACTCTAGCTACCTGAGAGATTATCGAAGCATTTTCTACCAGATATGACAGCACATCCCTGTGATTTCAGCACGTAGGAAGTTGAGGTTGGAAAACTGAAAATTTGAAGGCAGCCTGGGCTGCAGAGCCAGACTCTGTCTCAAAACCAAACATTGACTTTCCACAGCACTGAAAACAGGAAGTAGGATGGGAAGCCATTGTTCTTCTTTCCTGCTAACCCTGGTAGTCTTAGGGATTCTTAGGAAGTCAAGCTGTATGTGAAGACATTCCTATGGTTAGAATTCTCTTGTCTTTCTAAGACTACAGAGACAGGACAGCCCAACAACCCACCCCTGTGCCTAACTAGCCTGTTTACCTCAGAGCCCTGCCTGGAGCCCAGGCATTCATTCCTTGACTTTAGTCTGTAAACAAACCTGAAAGCTTGGCCAGTCAGGATGGATGTTTGTACAGAACAGTTGAGGAAACATTCTCTCAGCCCAGGAGACAACAGCTGGGAGGCTGTCAGAATGACTGGGCCTCTGGGAAAAGGCTAGGCTTAGACCAGCAAACATGGCCTGGCCTGGGCTTGACCTCTGGATAACACGTGTTGCTTTCGGTGGGAAAACAAATAGTCTCCCTGTCTGGAATGTGTACCCCTTCTCTTGTGGAACATGGGAAAAAGGCAGCAATTGTGTGTGAAGACAAGCCTGTCTGCAAGCTGTCCCTAGAGCATGTAGACAGGCCCACTTCCTGTCCGCGGGTCAATACTGCCATTGTCTCCCTTGATGGGGAATACTTGTCACTCAGCACACCAGAACTCAGTCTCTTGATTTCAGAATGAGCTAAGACCTCTATTCACACAGTTTTATGATGGGAGAAAGGTTGGAGAGTACACATTTGTCTGAAGAGTCTTAGTAATGCTTGACTCTTGGGAAGATTATGAACAGGTACCAAATAGCACAATCATCACCCCAAACAATGACCACTGAAACCCTTCCCGAGTCCCCCAAGATACAGATGAAGGGCAGAGTCTTGGATGGGAAGTAAAAAGCTGTCCTGTGTGGAGATAAGTCAGCCAAGCAGGTGCCGAGGCCACAGCCTTCTTCCCCTGCACTCTGCTTCGAGACCTCTGTGACTACAGGAAGAAATATTTGCACCTATATTAAGAATTAAATGCAGCTATTTGGTGAAGGTGTCATCACTGCATTGCGGTGTTCTGCTATGGAGCTCAAGCTCAGTGCATGGGGAAGAAAACCATCTGAAAAGATCTGATTGTGTGGTTGGGATTGTCCAAGTGTCTCCTTGTTACTGTCCTAACTTACCATCCACAGACATCCTAATGGTGTGAAGGTCCCCTCCTTCTTCCCTGATATCTCCCCAGGGCTAACTACTGCCTACACCATCCACACTACTAGAGACACATCCCATTATCCACAGCAGAAACTTTTCTTATTCATTTCTCTCTAAAGATGGGTAATTTACAGATCCTTCCAGATCCCACTAGCCATCCTCCTCCACTCCCCATCTGAAAAGCCTTTGCTTTCAGCTCCTCCCTCTCTTTAATGAGTAAGAAGTCTTATGACAGACAGGTCTGTCTGACTCTGAGTTCTTTTCACGCAACGCAGCATCCATCCAGCACACCAGCCACAAAGTGATGGTAGAAAGGCTTATATCCAGAATCACAACTTCAAGAGCCTCAGCACAGAGAAAAACCTCTTCAAACAGAGGATGAACCGCCTTGGATGGCTGCCGGCTAACCACAACTTTTTGATCATCCAAGTAGCTATCATTCAAGATAGCTCTTTGGTTTACCTCTCCCTCCCCTTCTCCGTCCCCCCTCACACCCACACTTTACTTGTTAAGTATTCATCCAAAGACGACCACTTTCCCCAGCATCCTTATTCAAGCATGTGGGAAGCAGTTTAGACATCTTTATTCTTCAGACTCTGAATTCAGGGACAGTTCATTGTTTCTTAGTCTCCAGTGACCTCATTTTCTATTTAGGCCATTTCGCTTCTGTTTTCAGAGAAGTCAGGTGCTCCAAAGAAATCTCAAGATAGAATTCAGATGATTCCTAGCCAAGGAGTGAGCAGCCAACAGCTCAGGCATAGGCATTTCTTAGAGAGGTGGACCTCAGCGGGATGCCCGCCCTGGCCAGCAAACAGCAGTTAGCATTTCAGCCCATGGACTCCAATTAGGCAGTTGGTTCTCTGGGCAGCGGGAGGAATTAATATCATGGAAGAAGAACAACGTTTTGTAACAAGCCTAGCAGATGTCCTTGCCCCAGGGGAAGGAAAGCTGGGTGACTCTGCATTAAGCTGTCAGTGACTTGGTCAAATGAACAGGGCAGCTTCCTAGTTTCTGGGGGGAAGGCTTGTGTTGCTTCCCTGTGAAGGACCAGTAGGGATGCATGTGGGGAGACAGCTGAGCAGCTCGTGCACCATTTTTAATTGCAAAACCCAAGGTGCTGATTTTATCCTAGCTTGCAAACACAGCATATGATGCCTGTGTGTTGCACATGCCAAGTTTTCGGAGACTTCCCTGTTCTCATCATTTGACTTCAGAAACATCGGGAAGTAGAAGTGGAGTTGGGGAGACAAAGGGAAATACAGGCAACAGAGGGGTGTAGATAAAGACCGGAAACACTGAGATCCACTATTCACTCTCAGTGCTATTTCTAGGCAAAAGTTGGGTGGCTTTTTGAAATGATTAAAAACTAATATTCAAACTGTTTGAAATGTTCTTCTTTTTCTCCCTCAAGGAAGTGTTTTAATATTCTTCAGGGAAGATATCTCCACCCTGAGACCCAGTGAGATGAGACAATTGTGCAAACTCATCACATCCTTGCTTCTGCTCGTAATTTTTAATCACACATCTGTAAGTTTCCTCCTGTAGCTATTTTTTCATCTCCCACTAGACTATGAATGCAGGGAGCACAGATGCAGGTGGCCGTTCTCCTGCTTTATCTCCAGAAGCAGACGCTGGCGTAATCTAAATGCAGATGGACTGATGGTAATGGTGGACAGCATGGTGGTCAGGGAAGAGGATTTGGATAGGAGTGGAGAACAGGGCGGTCCAAAGATTGACAGTCCAAATAAGGATAGAGAATAATGACACAGAAGTCTTACAACATTAAGGATGCGGAGACTTTAAGAGAAGATGTGGCTATGGGTGATGACAGGAATTGGATAACTGTCCTGGGAGCTAGAGATGAAAACGTGAAGAAATTCCTCAGGGGGAGCGAGCAGCTGAATACCTAAGGTCAGTCCTTGGCTGCATCGCCTTCATTAATACGGAGAGTAATTAAACTTTTGTTGGTATAAGGATGGTGTGGAGAGCTGCAGCCTTCAGAAATTGATGGAGATGCAGGGAGACCCATGGATGGCAATGAGAAGAAGAGATTGGAATCAGATTGCACAGTCTGATGAGATACTTCCTCCATCTATTTTTTTCAACAAATATTGACTAGCTGCATTCTATAAATGAAGTCCAATGCATGTTATAAATAATACAAATAAGGATGAAATATTGCCCCTCTTCAAGGAGCTATGGATGTAAGTAATATAGAAAGACATTTATAGATTCAGGCCTTATTGATGATCTTAGTCTGCGCCAAGCACAATGCCAGGCCTTTAAGGACACAGAGACTCATGGTCCTTGCCTTCAGGAGTGTATGACATGAGGAGAAAGACAGACAACAGCAGAGACTCGTAATCCACCTAGATAAATGAGAGCATGAAGGGATACACATGATGTCAGAGGATAGGAGTGGGAGAATAAATGAGACTGAGAAAAGGGGATCGGAGGTTTTCTAGAAAAGAATATGGCTGCTTTTACTCTGAAAAGAAAAGTAGAAATAACAGGAGGGGAACAGACTCGAGCTTGATCTTGGCACAGTCCAATTCACCTGAACACTTGGCAGGATGCATTTGCTCTTGGGTGAGTGCCTCACATGCTAGTGAGAGAAAGGATGACCTGGTGGGGTCTACAGTGACCCAGGAGACGGACATTTTGGGTATGTCTTTGAGGTCATTTCCAGAAAGGCTGAACTATGAGAGAAAGTCCATCTTCATAGTAAGTGGCATCTATCAGTAGGTAGCCCAAACATAAAGATATTCAAGAACCCCAGCTTCTTAGGTCTCTCAGCATGAACTGAATACCAGAAATTCTCAATAAAGTTTCCAGCCTTCAGGACCAGGTTTGTAGAAGCTGTCAGGTTCTCAGGATCTCCAGCCTTCAGCCTACTAGCATAGGCCCACTCTGCCTCTATTATGTGATCCAATCTCGTAAATATCTTTATACGGTATATATAACCTGTTGGCTCTGTTCCCAAGACCACTCTGTCACAGGAGACAAATTCTGAGACTTTGAAGTTCTATGTAGTGAGACCCAAGAAGAGCAGTGCACCGAAGCATAACACTGGAAAGGGAAGCAGGTAGTAGATCCTGAATATTTGCAACAAATGAAAATTCTGAGCTTAATCCAGGGGAAGTCATGGAAACTGAACTAGGAATGACATGAGGCTGGAGTGTGAGAAGTCCACAGTGAGCTGGAGCAACAAAATTCAACTCAAACCATTGCTTACGTGACTAAGAAGTTCAAGAGTAAAGTTGGCTTTCATGTGACCTTGACAATGGGTTTAAATCATGCTATAAGGGTGGCCTTTCTCTATCTGTTAGTTCCACTCTCCTGAATGTGCCTTTTACCCCCCAGCTTCTGAGATTACAGCCCTGTATTTATATCTACCCAGAGTTATACATAATGCCCCAGGAGAAAGAGGCGTTTTTCTTTCTAGAAGTTCTCTTAAGAAACTCTAATTGGATCAATTCAATCCATGCCTCCTCTGAACTACATGAGGCTGGTCCAGGGTACCAGTCCTCACCCAGGAAGGAAAGGGAAAGATAGCTTTTCTGCATCATCTGAAAATGCTAATGGATATTGAATAGATATAAAGGACAAGCATGTCCTCCAGTTTTAAGGAAGACATTGGTATAATCATGAAGAAAACCAAGAATTCTAGGCTACTTGCCCTTTGAGACTCTACCTAGCCTGGTTGTTGACCAATGAGGCTCCATAGCCCTCCCTCCATGCCTTCCTGACCTGGAGAGTCTCAAGTTTTCTCCCAGCTGGGGCCTTTGTAACTCTTGTAGTCCTATGACCTCACAGCTAACTCCTGTAGCTATTCAGGTTTGAGTTCACATATCACCTCTTGATATATCAGTGTCTCCCCTCCACCATTCAGGCATTATGTATAACTCTAGGTAGATACAAATACAGGACTGTTACCTCAGAAGTTGGAGGGTGAAAGGCACAGTCAGGAGAGTGGGACTAACAGATGGAGAAAGACCACCCTGATGGTGTTCTGAGTTCTTAATAGCCCTTCCTACTTCTGCGGGCTGTTCTCATTTATGTATCTCTATTGGGCTATAAGATGCAGGAAACCCTCCTACTTCATTTCTATCTTTTTGACCGTGTTATTGTCGGTCCAGAATCTAGCACAAAATACATGCCCCATAAATATATACTAATGAATGAATGAATAAAGTGACCATCTCCACAGGGCTCAGGATGGATTCCCTTGAGCCTTTAACAAAAGGCAGCTTGACATATTTTGTTTGACCTGAGAGTCACTTAAGATTCTTCAGACAAGATATATTTCTCCGACACAAATTATTCTGAGTATTATACAACAGTACCCAAAGACAAAACTTTGCTTATGAAAGCAAATTATAAAAGGTAGCTTCCCAAACAACAAATCTACTGAAATAAAATATGTCAAACAATGACCCACTTATAAATAGGTTTCCATAGAAGCTATTACGCATGGCACCAAACAAAAAAAAAGCCACCTGCTCTTACCTAAAATATTTTTAGTTTTAATTTGAAATAGGGATTTTAAAGTGCTACATTTTCTCGGGTACCACTGTAGATGAGATGATTCTGTACTTGGTGAAGACCTTGAAAGCCCATACCCTTGACTCTGACCATGGTAAAGTGTAGCTAGAACTTCTTCAGGGGAGCAGCAAGGGCAAGATCTTCTGAAGAATAGGTCCTCAACATAGAGTGTACAGGAAGAATTTGCGCTATGCCCAGGAGAGAGGCCTCTTCCTAACTGTGTTCCAAAGAAGGCTAAAGTCTCTCTGCTAGGACAACAAGTAACAAAAGCTGGGTGGGCGGAGAGAGGGTGGCATTCTGTCAAAATAAATCTGGTCATGTAGATGTTAAATTAGCTTAAATGGGCTTCCTGACTACAGGATCACCGTGCACTTGGAGGTTTGCCTGAACTGGGGCTGGGCTGGGCTACCAACTCTTTTGATGCCAATGCTTCCCTAAGGGTCCTGGTTTGGGTGGCAGTTGTAAGAATAAATGTGGCAGTGGCTTTGATATGCTGAAGCATGTGGCCAGGCAGTGGGTTGTGCATATGATAAAAGATGAGTCAATCACATAGGGGTTGGAAAGGAGGTAACAGGGGCAGGCCACAGCTTGGTGACCTGTGATCTTGAAGGCTGAAGACTGCAATTGTTGAAGATGGAAAAATGGGAACTGTTGGGTTATAGGCAGACTACCTTTTAGCTAAGTCAGAACATCTATCAAACCTTCTCTCTCTCTCTTTTTTTTTTTTATCCATTTTTTAGGTTGGTCTAAAAGCCAACCTTGAGAAGTTTGCTTATCTGAAGGCTATTTGTGTTAGAGCCTATTATCATGTCTCTTTTGATAAGCATAAATTTGGGTACAGAAGATCCATTTCAGTTCCTTTCCTGTAGTTTTAGAACCAAGATTTTCATTGAGTCATTTACCAGGTTGGTACTATAAAATATAATGTAGGTTATAATATATGTGCAGTATAGCTTTTAATGCCTCCTGACTTCCTGAAAATTCTTTTGAATGACCCATGTTCTTTAAAACATTGACTGAAATAGGGATAGGCTGGAATAACTTGTTCACTCCAGAGGGAGGTATTGTCAGCAAGCTAAGCAACAAAAAGGAAAAAATAATAAGAGACTATGATAGGGTGGAGTTAGGAAAGACTTCAAGGGCTCTACAGAATAGAATCTCTACCCCTGAGACCAAAAAAAAAATGTTGAGAAGAGGCATTGGATCAGATAGTTCCCATGTTTGGGAATCACATGTGGTGAGCTGCAAAAGACAGAGCAGTACTGGTGGGTAATAAAGTACAGGATCACTGCATATGCCATGGTACTAATTGGGTGTATTCCCAAGTTCTCATTCTTTGCTTGATTGTAAAAAAAAAAAAAAAAAAAAAAAATGACAACCTCAAATAAAGACTTCTTTGGCCTTACAAATGTTACAATCAGTGAAGCCAATATTCAAACTCTTACTATGTGTCTTCAAATAAATACAATAACTTTCTGACCCTCCACTCCTTCAGCTATAGAAGAAGTGTAATAATGTCTTTCTAAATCAGTGTAAAGGGCAGATAAAATTGGTGGCTGGAAGGCATCTGAGTCAATTTGTGATGCTAGGAAGCTGATAGCGAACAGGAATGCATTTCTCACCATTCTGCAAGAGCTGAAAAACCCTAGGTCAAGACGCAAGCATCTATTCTAGTGACAGATTTTTGCCATAACCTCATATAGCAGAAAGGTAAAGTCGCCCTCTCTTTGTGATTCTACTGTAGATGGACATGATCCCATTAACAAGAGGTGAGCCCCAATAGCCTAATTCCAAATCAAATGTCCCATTTCTAAATACCATCACAGTGGCCACAGTTGAGTTTTAGAAAACACAAGTCAAATTAACATAGAAGTTGTCAGCCAAGTGCCTGGTACTCAGCATGTAAACAGTTCCCTACTGGTTTAGAATAATGGACATAAGAAAATGGCTTATAGAAGTTAGATTGTAGGACTTTTTTTCTTTAGATTTTCCAAAATTAGATTTTATAATCCTGCTTTGTCTTGAATAAAAAAAAAAAAAACCACATATATGAAGCACCCTTTATGGAAACACAGACACACACACTTAGAAAAGAGTTTAGTGTCCTCCAGACAGTAGGTTGTTTTATTTAAGCTGTGAAGCCCTAAGTTAGAAGGAAAATGCCTCTAGATGGACCTGGCTTAAGTTTCTATATTAGTCACTGAACCCAGCTTGTTATTCAGATTACAACAGCCAAATAAGAAATGCAAGCAAGATTATTTTATGTGACTCAAAAATTATACTACAAATAAACCCTAACAATATGGAAGGTATCAAAAATATTAAAAGTACTACCTGCAGGAAAAATGTTGGATATCCATGCATCCCCCTGGGAAGATGGAGAAGATCTTCTGAAAGCTTCATCTAGCAACTGATGTGGAAGCAGATGCAGAGATCCATAGCTACGCACCTGGTTGAGCTCCCAGTCTAGCTGAAGGGAGGGAGAAGAGATTATATGAGCAAAGGGATCAAGATCATGATGAGACATTCAAGGATTGACCCAAGATATTGGGAGTTCACTAATCTGACAGCTGAGGAACCTGCATGGAATGGAACTAAACCTTCTAAATGTGGATGACATTCAAATGGTGTGGGCAGTTTGTAGATCCTTTCGCAGTCAGATTTATTATTCCTAGTGTGTAAACTGGTTTCTTAGAGCTCATTCCCTACAGAGAAAAACCTAACTCAGTTTTGATACTGAGGGGAGAGATTTGGTCCTACCTCAACTGGATATGCCACACTGAATTGACTTACCTTGGGAGTCCTTACCCTCTCTGAGGAATGGATGGGAGGACAGGGTGAGGGGAAGCTGGAGAAGGATTAGGAAGAGGGGACAGAGGGGGCCAGTGATTAGTATGGGGGAAAATTAAATAAAAATAATTTTAAAAAATCGACACAATCTATCAACCAGAAATAATTCAAACAAAAGTTATTTAGAAAAGAGTTAACACTAGAGATTAAATTATATTACTGAAAAAGGTGGGGGAAAGCTACATGATTATAAGATAACAATGAATAATGATCAAAGAAGTGTAGTGGAATTATATTTGGGGTACATTGTAAATATTTGTCCCTTCTACTAGTTTAATAAAACACTGATTGGCCAGAAAGCAGACAGGAAATGTGGGTGGGGCTACGAGACTAAAAAGCTCGAGGAACAGAAAGAGCAGAGGGAGACACCAGCAGACACAGAGGAATGAAGCCAGGATGCTGCTCTGAGAAAAGATACCAAGCCACATGTCTAAATAGATGAATGGAAATGAGCTGAGTTAAGATGAAAGAGCTAGCTAGCAATATGTCTGAGCCATAGGTCAACCAGCATGAAATTAATGTAAACCTTTGTATGATTATTTGGGGCTAAGCAGTAGCAGGGCTGCGAGTGATTCTTGGAGCTAGGCTGAAAAGCCCAGGCCAGAAACTTAATATTACAAAGAAAGTTTGGGTTTTAGTGTGGTGTTCCCTGTCCTTGAAGTTATTTCGACACCAGTGGCATTTTTATAATGAATAGCTACTTAGACTCTAGGAATTTGTGGTTGTAGTTCAGTGGAAGAATTCTTGTCAGTAGCCAGACTTGAGCCTGGGGATGTGTTATCTCTAAGGGTCTGTTTGAGACCTGGAGAGCTGATGAAGTCAAGCAAGATCCAAGAAAGAAGAACAGGCTCTGGCTAGTTGGATTGAAAGGTGCCCCCAGTCTGAAGGCTAGAAAAGCAGACCAATAGCCAGGGTGGCCCTGAGGTTGACTGTAAGATTTGTTCTTATGTCCCTTGTTTTGAATTTCTGGGTGTCTCAGGGTAAAAGACATTGAGAGAGAGGAAGCTTTCCATTAGGAAATCCCAATGCACACAATGCCTGGGTGTGTGCTGAGTAACTAATGGGCTGATCTTTAGTGACCTATTCAGTAGCTAAAAGACAGTCCAGGAGATCTATCCATGATGCTCTTTTTAAAGTTGCTTTAATTATGAGCTGTTATAAAGCCCCTAATACTCACTGGATATCCCTAACTGAATAGAATTGGCTGTCTTTAAAAATATGAGGACAAAGGAAAAGAAGCTTCTTCTCTTTTGATTTGTGAGTTCTGGGTTGCTCAAATGCTTCTTCAAAGTTATTTTCCCCATTTCATTCCCTTCACTTTATTTTCTGATAACTGCTTAGAAATAACCTTGTCTTTCTGGTAGGTAGTTTTATCGCATAAATCCTTTCTGCTTTTTCTGAGAAATAACGGAACTTCCTGGAAACTCTGGGTTTCACCAAAATAGTCCTCACTCACACTGCCACCCAGACAAGCTTAGTGGGTGATGATGATGATGATGATGAGCTTTTTCCTGTGAAGGAGTCAGGTGGAATTTATAAAACTGGATTTAATTGGGGCTAAATACATTTCATTTAAAATTCCTCATGCATCAGCTTCTGCTTATGGGTGAAAATTGTCTATATTTTCTCTGATTTTTAAACAATCACAGCCATCCAATCCGGTGGCCCCAAGGGAGGGTAGCTGTGGGCAGTCCACATGGTGGCATCTCTGCATGGTGGCTCTGTCGATGTTCTGAAACAAGAGCTCTTTCTTAGCAAAAACGATGGGAGCCCAAATGGGACTTCCAGGCACTGTTAGAAGCTTTGATTTTGTGATGAGCTATTTTTCAAGAGAACAGCTACATGAAGTCCATTGCCCTTGATGGACTTTGGACAGTGGCTGCTATGATTTGAGGTAGCTGGAAGAAGTAGAATCAGCCCTCTGAACAGAGCTTATCAGAGATGCTCACATCTCCCCTGGTGGTTCACCTACACAGGGTGTTGCTTTTGGATAGGTTAGGGACATTTTCTCTTTGGGGTAAGACTGAGGAATGGGGGTCCATGACTAACCATGGAAGATCGTTTGTGTGGGATCCATGAAAAGAAAAGCTGATGGGTTACGTGAATGAAAGGACCTTCTGCCACTGTGGAGATAAAGAACATGCATGGAGGAAAGAATGGAAAGGTAATGTGTGCAAACAGGCTTGCTCCCTAGTTCAGCCCACTGGTTGCTGGGCAGAGCACATAGGAAAGAATTTAAGTTCCCTATGTAGGCTCTAAGGTGGAAAGGGTAGTGTTGCTGATGATGTTTGCCCATCTTGCAGGTTAAGAGTCAGGAAATTTTGTAGTGAGAGCCAGTTGCTTTCAGAGATAGTTCAAGCATTATGGAAGTCTTCATGAAGTCATCCTCCCACAATATATGCAGCCAGAAAGTTTCTGACCCTTCTGGCCCAGCCTAACCACAAGGTCTGGACCTGCAGTTCCTTGCTCACTTTGCCTCAAATTATTACACAAAGACTTATATTAATTACAAACTGTTTGGCCTATGGTTCAGGCTCAATGTTAGCTAGCTATGCATCTTAATTCATTTCTACTAATCTGTTTTGCCACATGGCTCATGGCTTACCTGTACTTATATATCTTGCAGCATCTCCCTTGACTCCGACCTCCTTCCCCTTTATCTGTCCTTGGATTTCCCGTCTGTCTCTAAGCTTATTTGCCATAGGCCAAAATAGTCCTTTTATTAACCAATGGTATTCACAGCATTCAGAAAGACATCCCACATCAAATACATTCCTCCATGTCCCACTTTACACAGGGGCCATGGTTCCCTGAACACAGCCCTAGAAAGATGAGGCTTGGGAAGAGGGGAAGAAAAAAAGAGAGGGGGAGAGGGAGATGAAGGCAAAGAAAATGGAAGGAAAAAAGAAAAAGAAAGGGAAGAGGATGGGAGGAAAAGGAAGAGAGGAGAGGGGAAAGGAAGCCATTAGATCCCAGGGGGTGTAACAGTATAATTGGTGAAAGAGAAGCCTGTGGTCAGCAACTCATCAACAGCCAAATTCCGTATGTCAAGGGCCCCACCGAGATTCTCCTGTGCTCACATCTATATTCAGACCAAAAAGATCTTCCAGAGAGAAAGGAAACTGGTAATAAAGAGTGCAGGCGAGCATGATCATTATTTAAAAAAAAAAAAAAAAAACACAAACAAACAAAACACAAGTCTGGAGAAGTAGCCAATAAAAGTTTCCTTGTTGAGAAGGCAATCTGGCATTTCCCTCAGCAGAACCCAGAGAGAGAAGTGTGAAATGTCCAGATTTATGGCATAGAGGATACATGAAGACTTGGTCTTCATCCCACCCACCACTGTGCTCAGCCAGGAGAAAAGGAATGTGGGACAAGGCTCCACAATCCACACAGAAGCTGCACATGCCACCAGCATGCCATTTAAGTTCTGGTTGTCAAGTCTGTAAGACAGAAACAATGAAGCCAAGACCACAGTAACTGAATGTTGACTCAGTCATTGAGCATTCACCCTGTGTCTGCCAAATGCCAACTGTGGTGATAGCTAGCAGATGAACGACAACATCAAACCAGTGTCTCCAAGTCTAGGGCTGTTATGTGCAAATGTAAAAACAGCGAAGAGGAAATGGCCGGGCTACTTTTCCTGTCTTGTTGTATGTTTTCTAATATCCAACTACACTTGATAACAATTGGACAGGAGAATAGGATGGGGGTTAGGGTAGACATACACCAGGGGCCGCTGTTGAGCCTAGAATGAGGGTAGACATACACCAGGAGTGTAGAACAAAGTCCACATGTGTGAAGTAGAGGATGAGTCAGAATCTAACAAGGGCAGTTTTGGAAGCCACAGGGGTTGTTAGGCAAAGTATAGAAGGAGCTACCACAGGGGGAAGGCTTTCAGAACCCCTGATGCTCAGGAGCCTCTAACCACACCAGCACCAGTTTATGAACAGTCTACCTGGAGCCAACTCTGTGGCTCACACACCAAAAGAGGAGCTAAGGTCTTGCTCTATGTCTCCCTCACCAGACACACACACACACACACACACACACACACAAACAGGTTGCTAGGTATTTGGTTCTTTCTCCTCTGACCATCCGATTAGATTCTTGCATGTGTGAGCTCAGGTATTATGCCACCTGACATGACCTGGTGACTGAGCCAACAAATGGCAAGTCCCTCTCCCACCCACTGTGCTTCTGCTGCTACAGTTATTGATCCAAAACCCATGACAACCAATGACAAGAAGTATCAGGAAGAGGCTAAAGTGAGCCAGGCAGCAACTCAGACGGGACTAATGTCCGTTTCCTTGCTAGGAGCAAGAACAATGCTTCGTGTCTCCAAATGCTTACTAAACACACATGAAACAGTGCCATGTGTGGATAATCATGTCATCTGAATAATCCAATCCAGGGTTCGCCTGCTTCTTCTTTATGTTAATTTATTCTGACATGGTTTTTCAGTAATGAAAAATCTGTTCTTGCAGAATCCATTTCATTGAAATTTTCCATATTAAAGTAGAAATGGAAGTGTCATGGAGAATTAGATTATGTGTTCTCATTAGATGTTTGGCATTCCTAGGGAGGGGCTTCGGTGGTATAGTGGGTGACCAGATGGCATCTATTTGAGAGAGATGAGTGTATCTTCTTCAACAGATCAGGCAACTGTTTTTATAATGCCATCTCCACATCTTTGCAGCCTCTTGCCAGTGCAGGCTAAATATGCTCCTGTCCCCAAGAAATTTGCTCATTTTCAAAGGGCTCTCAACCCTAATTGTTGCTGCCAGAGTGAAGAAACGAGTGTAAAGAAAGGTCTTAGCAACTTAAACTTGGACTGGTATAATTGTCACATTCTGGAGAAATGCTCTGTGGGAAGACCAAGTCTGTCATGTCAGAGACAGGGTGGAGTAACACACACATCCAGGGATTGCCTACTGAGCAACAATAGAGATCACAGGAGGCCACAGTGAACAAGGCATGCTTCTCAGTTACACAAAGCCAAGATCTCCTGTTGAGGTCCTCTGAGCCAGTGTAGCCTGGGAAGTTGGAGAATTGGCTCAGTGGTTAAGAGCACTTGCTATTCCTATGAAGGTCCTGGTTCAATTCCTAGCACCCACATGAAGGCTCACCACTTCCTCGGGCATGCATGTGGTACACAGACATATGTGCAGGCAAAGCACTCAAATGACTAAAATAACTCTAAATATAAATTGTTTTTAAAAAATTAGCCTGGGAATATCTTTAAAATGTGGGTTTCTCTGCCTTGAGATAGGCCAATAGGTAAAAGTGATTGCTGCCAAGTCTGACAACCTGAATTCAATCCCCAGTACCTACATGCTAAAAGGAGTAAACCACCTCCCTCAAGTCATCCTCCAAACTATACACACACACACACACACACACACACACACACACACATTCACACATGCCTCTACAGACAGATATGTATAATTTTTAAATTGTCTTAATGTAGGTTTCTGAGGACTACTCTCAGAAATTCTGAATCACTCAATAGATATTAGCTATAAAAGTATCTATGGTGCATTTTAAAGAGATTTTATTTATTTTTATTTTACCTATATGAATGCTTGTCTGAGTGTACATATGTACACCTCATGCATGCAATGACTAGCCAGAAAAGGGCTTCAGATCTGGAGTTAGAAATGGATACGAGCTCTGAGTGAGTCCTGGGAGCTCAGCTGAGATCTTCTGTAAGAACAGCAACCGCTCCTAGCTGCTCAGCTATCTCTGCAACCCCTTGGTGCTTTTTATTTTAAAAATATGAATTCCTCTGAACTAAGCCATATTGGGACCTCAGGACCTCCTGCCCTTGCTGGGGAGGAGATGGGGAGATGTGGAGAAGAGAGAGTGACTGGAGGGGGTGGGAAGGGGAAGAGACCTTGAATAAGGATATACATGGATAGAAAATGTAACTTTATTCATAATTTAAAAACTTTTAAATAAAGAAAAAATAAAAAAGTAAAAAATAAATATGAATTTCTTGTAAAAACTGAGTTGGCGTCACTCACCTTTTCCTGAGGTTGTGTTATTCCCAACTACCCTGGGAAGAAGACAAGCAAGAAACAGTCACTCTGGCCTCTGCTTGAACATGCATACACAAACATGCACACATGCACATGCATACCTATACATGCCCTCACATGTACACATACATGAACACATTTAAAAAGAAGAAAGTAAAGGACAATGAGAAGAGAGAAATACAGAAGAAGCAACTAAGAAGCACAATGGAAAGTTGATGAGCCAAGGACTTAGAGGAATCTGGACCGCCTACTTTTCTGCACATAAAAGTGAACACAGAACCACCTACCTCACAGGCTGTGTGGAGGAAAACATGGGGTAACATGGAAGGAAGTGCTTACTATGAAGCTTCAAAATAGCTTTCCCCTTGATTAAGATTCATAGGAGACAGAGAGGAGGGAGCCAAGTTCAAAGACTTTATTTTCTCATTTCAATCACTCATGCAACACACTATTGCCACTGGAGCAAAGCCTAGCCCTCCAGAGCCAGGAGTTGCTGGTTCAGAGCCCCTCCCCCCTCCCCGGCAAGAGTGGAGTTAGGGAGATTAGGAGTGACTTGTAAGTCCCTGGCCACACTGGAAGAGCTGCAGTCAGGCTCTGAGGGATGATGGGGATCCTCTGGGAGGTGACTTAGCAGCAGCAAGCCAGATCAAGGTCCCTGCTAAAAGCTGGGTATGTGATCTTTCTCCAATTAAAAACCTAGATGCTGATGGGCCATGGCAACGAAACTGATTGACAAGGTGGGCCCAGTGGACACAATGGCTGAAGACATAGGCTCTTCACTGTGGGCCAGTGGATCCCACAGCTGGTTCTAGGCTGTGGGTAAAGGTAAATGGCAGCCTAGGATTCTGCACTCTACATGGACATCAAAGGCTCAGGATCTGTTGTGAGTGTCCAAGCATGCTGACCTCTCTGTGAGGTAGTTACAGTGTTAGTTCTTCACAAAGATGATATCTTCACTACTGAAAAGGCTTGCCATTTTTCTTGGTCATAAAAGATGTGGGGGCCATTGGAGGTTGCTATTTAAACAGCCTAGAACTCGGACTATTGTGGGAAGACCTGCCCCCTGGTCTTCAAATCAAATCAACCAGTGTCCAGGGTGTTTTCTGAGAACAGGAAGAGGTAAAGAAGCCGCCATGTCTGGTCACGAGTGGCCTGCTGAGCAAGCTGCAGTCTGGTTCTGCCAGCCAGTGAGAGTATCCTTCAGCTCTGAAGACACGGGTTGTGACTTGGATCATCAGGCTAAGGACAGAGAATTCCTGCTAGCTATCTAGTGGACATCCACACCACGCAGACGCAGGCAGTAACGAATTCTTCGAGAGGCAGCTAAGGTAGGAGAATTCTGAAACCTCCTGAGGGCTTTGTGGGAGTGCCTGGCATGAGTCACTGCTGGCAGCTTCCCACTCAGGACTCCAACCACAGCACACAGAGGGAGCAGCAGCAGGCCGAGAGCGGAGGGGTAAGGTACAAGGAGAACTCTCGACACTCACTTTTTTTTTTTTTTTTTAAACTTTATTTTATTTATTTATTTGCCTTGGTGTTTGCGTGGAACTGGAACTACAGACAGTTGTTAGCTGCCATGTGGGTGCTGGGAATCGAACCCGGGTCCTCTGGAAGAGCAGACGGTGCTCTTAACCGCTGAGCCATCTCTCCAGCCCCCCGACACTCACTTTTATGGCTACTATAAGAGCTCTGGCTACTCAGACATTCTTTCCCTGCTTCTTCAAATCCGTTAGTGAGGGGTATCACAGGGGAAGCCATAAAGCTTTGGAATTAGAGCAGGTGAGACTCATTTTCACAAGACGTGGCAACGTGTAAACAGCCTACAGGTTCTCTGCTGCATAACTTTATCTCTGCTGCATAAACACCTTCTTGGAATTCTTAAGAAGATGGAGGATGGCCCTTAGCAAGCTCATCTTCCAGGCAGACTCCCTTCTGGTTTGGTTTCCCATGTACTTAGCCTTTCAAGGGAGAAGGACAATGCTGTTGTGTCCCAGACACAGACAAAAGGAGCCTTAATCAACAGGGCAACCAGGAGAAGGGAATTGATTTGTTCTCACGCCAAGCTGAGCACACGACAGGCTATGGTTTGGAATATCAATGTCCCGGAAGTGAGGACCACTTGGAACAGACACTGTCTTGTTTGCAAAGATTTATTCCCCTTGTAGTTTTTCATGCCTCATAAAAGGTGATGGATGAACTTAATTTTTAGTCTAATTTCTTGCCGTGCAGTTCAGTAATTTTTGAGATAAACTTAAATTATGAAGAATCTGAAATTATTCAAAGCAATGAGGAGTTGGGACATCTGGTTGTATATGGATGACATGTTTAATTTTTCAAGGAATCTGAAGAAGAGGTGATTAGAAATCCCAGCACAGTTGTAAACCATGTCACCTGCAAAGCTTGCTTTTTCTACCTCTAAATATAGCCCTGGTCTGCCTATAGGAAAAAAGGAAGTTTGGCCTCATTTGTTACCCACCAGTTTGATAAAGGATGGGCAATGGCATCAGAAACAGGGAGAACATGCAGTTTATTTCCCTAGGTATGCTTGTATCTTTTAATCAAAATAGATATTTGATTTAAAAAAAATACATAGAAAAGTAGTCCTTGACTTTTCCTATAGGTTTTAAATGTCCAGAATGTGGTTGAGAACCTGTGTCTCAGTTGCTATGAAATTAGCAATGTGAAATAACGGAGACCCCTCGGAATTTTAGAGCTAATCTGAACCAAGAATGTAGGAGACCTGTGACTGTGAGGCAAATGGGAGTGAGTAATGTGAACCAGATACTGCACAAGGAGGTGGGAACAGTGGTACAGACCTGTAGTTCTAGCGCTCAGGGGGCAGACAGGAGGACTGAGGGCTGACCGTCAGCTTGGACTACACGGATAGACCTTATCTCAAATAATAATCACAAGTCTGAGGAAGGGTGATGGACAATGCTTGACACTAGCAAATAAATTATTAAATTGCAAGAGTGTAGTTCAGTTCAAGCCAAAGGCAATTCAATCTGTACTGAGGACTCCTAGAAAAATGCAGTCTTTCATGAGTCAAAGTGCCCTAAAAATTAAAATCCATTTTTTAAAAGTCACACTCTATGTTGTATCTTGCCTTAAATGTGTTTCTGTTTATCAAACAGTGTTAGGTTAAATGAAATATGCTATTTCCCAAAGAAGAGGTCTTCCTTCCAATAATCTTGAAAACAGATAGAGAAAGATAAATATTCAAACAACTATAAGCTTTGTTTGCTATCATTGACAATAACCTGAACAGAATTCTTCTCTCTCAGCAACTGAACCACGGTGACATTGGACATACCCAGAATTTTAATTTCACTGTAACACGGTCTGAGTGTTGGGAAGAGACAGGACTGAATCACACCATTGGGACTCTGCTTTTAAGGCTGGAGCAGTTTTCAAAAACTAGATAATTATGCATTCATTTATTTAGACCTTATTTACTTTTATGAGTGTTTTGTCTACATGTATGTCTGGCTGTGTATCAGGTACATGCAGTGTCCTCAGAGGACAGAAAAAGATGTTGAATCTTCTGGAAAAGAGGTTATAGACAACTTTCAACTGATTCTGAGGCACTATAAAGGTGCTAAGAGTCAAATCCTAGGTCCTTTGGAAGAGAAGCCAGAGATTTTAATCCTGGATCCACCTCTACAGCACCAATGAAAAAATTAATTAATTTCTTTACATTTAGTGTGTGTGTGTGTGTGTGTGTGTGTGTGTGTGTGTGTGCGCGCGCGCACATGTACCACAGCACTTGTGTAGAGGTCAAATGACAACTTTTTGGAATTTTTTCTTTTTCCTACCAAGTGGGTTCGGGATTAAACTAAGGTCTCAGGCTTGGTGGCAAATGCCTTTGCCTGATGAACCATGTCCTTGACCTCTCCCTCTTTTTATTCTTTTTAAAACATGGCAGGTAATTATCTAAAGAAACTGAGTGGCCATACATCCTGACTCTAACTTTCACTCTGATCATAAAGAATCTTCTGCAAGCTCCTAGGGGGTTTTGGGTGTTTTTTTTTTCTTTAGTAAAAAACAAGCTGTATCTCTTCAAGGAAGAATTTCTGAACAGCTTCTGCATCTTTTAAGTCAGGTAACTTGAAAAGCCCAGCTCTCTCTTTAGCAAGATTCTGTTTCTTTCTTCATTCTTGGAGTCGATTCTTGAAGTTGGGCTCACTCCACCTTTTGCGGTCAAAGCAGATGCAGTACCCGATGAAGAGGGCACCGCACATGCCCGAGGCCATGGCACTGTTCTGGCCCACCATCTTCGCTAAGCTGGGGCATGTGCCAGGGCGCGGAGGCCCGTTAGGTAGCGGTTAACTCCGACTGACCAGAGCATGCCACAGCTCGCAAAAGCAATCAGTCTAGAAACAATCCAAAGGATTTTAAATGAGACAAGGGGGCTGCAGAGGCGATGCGGTGGTTAGCAGGAACTGCTGCTCTTGGAGAAGAGCCGGGTTCAATTCCCAGCATCTACACGGTGGGTTCACAACCATCTGTAACTCCACTTCCAGAGGACCTGATACTCTCTTCTGATTGACCCCCACGGGCACCAGACATTCATGTGCGCCACATACACAGGCTCAGTGACACACATAAAATGAAACATCTTTTTAAGAAAACAACATCAAATCAAATGAGCTGCACTCTTCCCCAGCCCTATGCTCTTACCATTTGCATGGCACTAACTGAATAAAGAAATTTAAAGTAACTTATCTCGAAAGAGCCGAGACAAGATAATTTCATCCTAAAATAAAGCCACACACACACACACACACACACACACACACACACACACACACACACACACACACCTGGGGGCTGTAGAGATGGCTCAGCAGTTAAGAGCACTGGCTGCTCTTTCAGAGGACCAAGTTCAATTCCCAGCATCCACATGACAACTCACAACTGGAATCCCTTATTCCAGGGGATTCAATGTCTTCACACAGATATACATGCAGGCAAAACACCAATGAATATAAAATACAGCTAAATAAATCACTTTTTAAACCATCCATGTGACAAAGGGGAATGATTGGTTCCTGTGCAGGGATTTTCTCCTGGGTTTGCACACACAAAGCAGAACCACCACCTAAGACCAGATGTCAGCACTTTCCCATGTGAGGACATGGATTTATCCTTACAAACCTTTGCTTCAGAGAAGCTTTGGTACCTGAGTGCGGGGCCCAGGTCTGGGAGTGTGCCTGACAGCCAATAGATTCAAAAGTTAGGTTTGTACCAGAAAGTTCAGCTAACGGCTACTGTACCCTGTACCCTCTTTGTACTGGAAGTTGAGAGCCTTCCACTATGCTGGAATAGAGGTTATTGACTTGGGTTCATTTGGATATCAATAAAGCCCTCATGCATTTTGCAGTGAGTCCAACTCCGTGGTGGTCTTTGGAGTCTCCTAGATATGGGTACAACACTCACAAGGCTTTGCCTTGAAGTCCCAGCACCTGGTTTTTTCCTGGCTCCCAGACTTCCGAGCTCATGGTCTCTTCAAGTTTCTGCCTGTTCTTTTAACCCCAGACCCTCCTGCTCAGCGCCATTCTTTGAGCTGACCTCCGACTACTAGAATCATCCTCCAGCTTATTCAGGAGCAAATTGATGCAAGATCAAGTAGAGAGATTTATACAAATTGATACTGCCGTAGTATCTAGTTTAAACATGTATTGACTCTGAATGATGATGTTCAGCAACACCAATGTTGCCCCTCACTGAAACTGTTTCCTCTATTTTATCGCTGGTGTTGTTAGGATTGAGCCTGCACCTGGCAGCCTTAACAAGCTTTGCTTAGACAACTGTCCTCGGTAGGCCAATTAAAGAGACACAAAATAGTGAAAGGCAGAGAAAAGAGATTTATTCATTGTGGCCACACGGAGTAGAGGAATAAAGAGCCCCACTAACACTCTCCCTATTCTTGCCCAGCTTCAGGGTCCTGACATGATGTTTGCATTTAAAAGGAGGGCAAAAGTCAGGGCTGGAGAGATGGCTCAGAGGTTAAGAGCACTGACTGTTCTTCCAGAGGTCCTGAGTTCAATTCCCAGCAACCACATGGTGGCTCACAACCATCTATCTTGAGATCTGGTGCCCTCTTCTGGCACACATGCATATTGGAGGCAGAATGTTGTATGCATAATAAATAAATCTTTAAAGAAAAAAAAAAAAAAGGAGGGCAAAAGTCATGATCAAGGTGTGCTTCAGTCTCCGCAAGGTGTTTAACCATTAGTCAGAACTACAGGAAATCCCTTTTTGCAAGCCCATCTCTGGCTGGCTTCAGCCTTTTCCTTCCCTTGAGTGAGGCTCCCAGGTACAGTCTAGTTTCTTGAGGGTCCAGTGTTTTAATAGTCTGACACCAGAGGCATGGACAGAAACCTCTTTCACCTACATCTCTGCACACTTCAGCAACACCATTTCCTTTGAAATCGGGGACCCTTTAGAAGGAATTCTTTCTTTCCCCAGCAATAGAGAGTTTCTTTCTGATCTTGTCTTAGCTTCTTGTGTTGGCCATTTTTAAATTTTTGTTTTCACTTATGCCCTAGAGCTGGAGTTACAGGAAGTAATGAGCTGCCATGATGCTGGGAATCAAACTCAGTCCCTCTGCAAGAGCAGTGTGCACCATTACATATGGAGTCATCCTCCAGCCCGGTTTGGTCTTTTGATGCTGATCTGTCCTTGCCTTACAGAACAATCACAAGCTCCCCATAGGTTCTACATTCATGGTTTTCAACTTGTTTTGGTGGGGCCCACAGAAAAATGTACATTCTCAATAACAATGCATGTGGTCATAAACACACAGAAACAAAAATTTTATTGCAAAAACAAACTCACAGCTACTGCATGGATTACATGCTGATGCGTCTAATTATTCAGAAAAAAAAAAAAACTTTAGTTACAATGTTGTAAATCACTGTCATCATCCTCTAAAGCATATAGCCCACTTCAGTCTTAATCTCCTAGAGTTGGGCCTTTACTTCATTTCTTAATTTGAGATTGTGCAACCAAATCATTCTTAAAGTGTTTGTGGACTTTTCAAACATGTGACTATTGGTTTTAGGGCCATCCTCAGTGAAATGAACATATGAATGTGTGCACGCGTGTGCACACACACACACACACACTTTACTTTCTTCTGTTCAATGGCTTTCATAGTTTTTCTGAAAAATATTTCTATCTAAGAAAACATTCAATTGTCTTGGCCACAATCAGTAACAGTGTCTTTGCAGCCATCCTGTGTTGTCTAAGTCATCTAGATCTTTCAATACGCATGTGCTCCTTTGATCTACAAGTGAGGCGGGTGTGGGGTATGGCCCTCGGGGGAGGGCAAGCTTGTCAGTTGAGCACACTGGACTCCCTCCTCGATGGTCGGAACAAAGACGAAAGCAGTGAATAAGAGTGTGTGTAGATGTTGACAGAATTATCAGAAACTAATAAAAGGAAAATGGATATCATCACAAGAAACAAAAGTTTCCCTATAAGCAAACACAGGATTTATTGTGTGATGCTCTTATATCTTTAATGCACAATAAGATGCATACAGCTGCTGAATCTTAATCTATGTAAAAATAATTCTGCAATGTACATCTTGGTTTTGTCATTATTTATGCAGTTAATTTTTCTACATTTATTTTTAAAGTGTTCCAAAATTATTCTTAGATTCCCCCAAAAGTGTACTTATTCAGCTAACTGGCAGAACTGGGTTCTGATAGCCCCTCAGTAACCTTGAAAGAAATCCTACCCTTTCTCCTTATTTCTTACCATGCACCCTCATGACTCCCTGGATTCCAGCCCGTCTTGATCCACCAAGATCTAATGCCACTATCTCTCCTAGCTTTTCTAGATAAATCTATCTGTCAGAGCAGGCTAAGTCATGCTGTAGTAACAAATGACCCCGGAAGCTCAGGGGGTTAAAGCAAAAGTCACATCTGACTTTATGCTAATGTGTCCACCCCATCCATGTTTGCTGGGAATTGAGTGATGACACCCTAACTAAAGGGCTCAGGCTTATAGCATGTACAATTGCTGTGATAGAGGAAAGGAAAAATGAAATGCACCACATGGCCATAAGCTTCTATGTGGGAGCTGGGAATTGAATCCTGGTCTTCTGGAAAAGCAACCAGTACTCTTAACCCCTGAGCCATTTCTCCAGCCCCTGGAAGTACAAGGCTTATAAACAGTTTATCTCTCTCCAGCCATGCATTATCTCTTCAAGATGGATTACCTAGAAACATTCCCAGTGTGCTCACACAGTGTCAGAAGATGAGGAATTCTCTTGTGGCAGTTTTTAAAAGCAAAAACTGGAGTGAGAAGAGATGGCTGTGTCCATGAAAGCTGTCATTTCCATAAAGATGACAAGATTTGAAATTCCGAGTTTATATAGCTCAAACAGATAGTTGTTAAAACCTCTAAAGGGCTTTATCTTGGCATGCAGGGAGGTGCATCCTAAGCAGAAGGAAATTGTCTGCAAAGATCTGCTACCTGCACTGGGGACCCTGATAGGGACTTGGCAAGAAAAATGTATATAGTAGGAAAGAGATGATGAGCCAAAATGACAGAGTATTAAAGCCTGGAGATGTAAGTAGCAGAAACTTATAAATAATGAGTGTTGAGGTAAGCCATTCTGTATAAAATATAGCTAGTATCTCAACCACCCATCTTATGGATCAGTAAAAGTAATGCGGACAGAAAAAGGTAATTACTAAAAGGAGTGGAGACAGACACCAAAGGATGAATGGGGAAGGAATGGATTGACACTGGGTGTTACTCTCTTGCTCACACGAAGTCCCACAGTGCTAGTGGAGCCACAAGCTTCCTGTCACCTATCTCTGTGTCCACAAAATAGCTCCTGTGTCTTACCATTTTCATTATCCATCATAGCCATTTTGTTTTGTTTAATTTTAATGCAGGTCATAGACTATCCAAAAAAAAGTAGGAATATGGTCTCAGGAAAGAAAATCATTTCTGTCACTAACAAAGTCACAGTCTAGGAAAGCAAACAAGCAAATGAGCACATGATGAAAGTATATACAAAGCTATGCCAGAAAATAAAGATCCAAAACTGTGGGTAGGGAAGGGGCTATAGATATGAAAGGAGCTGGAAGAGATGTAAATATGATCAAAATGTACCATACAAAATTCTTAAAGAATAAAAATAAAAATTTAAAAATACATAAAATGGAGGAAAGGGGTTCTCACTTGGGATTGAGCAGGATGGCATTGGACTGTAGCTAAAAATGACTTCTGTACCCTGTAAGAACTCTGGAAGGCATATACTAAGCAGAGGGAACAGTGTCTGCAAAGATTGGAGCCTCCACTGAGGACTTTGATAGGAATAGAGCAAGAACATGCATGAGGGGAAGCTGGGCTTTCTAGACGTCAGCATGAGGTGACTGCTCACAGAATGCTCAGCTCATCCAGAAATGTATCATTTTATAAGGAAACTGATTTAGAATGAGTATGAATTACATTCTAAAGACACTAAAAATATTATCTTCTCTGGGTGTAGCTTCAGGATGCTCCGGAGCTCAGCAATAGAGCATCAGCAGCCCTGGATGGCAAGAGGCGAGAGACAGGATTTCAGTGACAGAATGGTGATACTACCTCATATCTACACAGAATCAGCCAGACAAACATCAGAGCGTTCTATTCTGGTACAACATCAAACTGTAAGACCTTTATTCAAGTAATAAAAATCAAAGAATACTCTCATGGCTGCTGTATCGCATGTGTGTGTATGTGCATGTGTGTTCACGTTTATGAAGACAAATATTTGTGTGGAATGTGAGCACGTGTGTGCATGTAGAGGCCAGAGATTGACATCAGGTGCCTTTTTTTGATTGTTTCCACCTTATGGATTAAGTTGGGGTCCCTCACTTGAACCCAGAGTTTGCTGACTTGAGTGGTTGACTCTAAGGAGCCTGCTTGCTCTAAGGACCCTGTTTCCACCTCCTGAGTCCTGGGATTACAGGTGGGTGGGCAGTATAACAGTGATCCTGGGTTGGATAAGAAAGCTAGCGGAGCATGAGCCTGTGTGTAATCCAGGAAGCAGCATTTCCCCAAAGTTGGTTCCTGGTGCACCTCCTAGGCTATGAGTTCCCTGAGTGGAGGCAGTGCTGTCTGGAATAGCAGGCAGGCTTGACTTTAGGTTCCTGCCTTGATTTCTTATCCCAACTTTCCTCAAAAACTGTAAGTATAAAATTAAATAAACTCTTTCCTCCATGACATTATGTTTATTGTCTTTTTTATCACAGCAACAGAGTAAACTGGAGCAGGCCCATCCAAACATTAAACATATCTATATTATAAGGCAACAGATTCATGGTTTATAGGGCCTAGGATATGATCTCTCCCTCCCCTTACCTCCTCTCCCCCTCCCCCTTTTTCTCTGTGTCATTACTTGAACAAAGGGGGAAACCCTTCTGAAAACTGGAAAACATTGGTTGTTCTAAATATATGTATACATGGCTTGTAATAGGATGGAGACACTTCCGCCATTGGAATCATTGCGTGAAGAGCCCATAAGAAGAAACGGGTCATTAGGGATATGAAGGCATGGGGTGGGTGATAAAGAACAGGGCGTGTTTACGGGACAGAAGATGGTAGTGACCATAGGGATGGTGGTCCTGTTGATTGCCATACTCTATTCTCAGAAGGGATAATCGTCAGTATGTACACTTGAGAGTAGGAAAGGGCACAGAGCTGCTTACTATAGGAGACATAAAATAGATTTTTAAAGGGGTGTTTGAGGTGAAAAGATCTAGAGAGCATACTGGTGGTAAACAGAGAGAAAGCAATAGCCCAGCCCAGCTCAACAAGAGGAAACTGGTGGCCAGGTGGCCAATGGTGTGTGGGAACTCCCTTGTTAGAGTTTTATATTTAACTCAAAACCATATTGCTCCTTAATTCCATGGAGGAGAAGGAGGTGGAGGAGGAACAAAGGGTTCTTTATTAGGGATAGGAGAGTGAATGGAGCTGACTATAAATAAGCATGTTCACCTTGAACAGGGAAGCTGGACAGATTCATCCACCAAAGCCTGACACTCTTCAACCGTGGACCAGTCAGTCACTACCCTCCCTTGCCAATTAAACCGAAGACACATTGCTTCTTCTGCCCCAGGCTTTATGTTTTGGCTATTTACTTTTGAAGACCTCTATTTTTCTCTTTACTCTTGGAAAAGTCAGGGGTGTTGATATTATGAGAATACAACTAAG
The DNA here is from genome assembly GCA_004025045.1 of Sigmodon hispidus. Lineage (NCBI taxonomy): Eukaryota > Metazoa > Chordata > Mammalia > Rodentia > Cricetidae > Sigmodon > Sigmodon hispidus. The sequence continues at coordinate 156,480 of PVIH01002327.1, read as the reverse complement.
TTTCAGCTATGGGTTTCTAAGGCTGTAACACCTATCAGGGTCCCTTTTATTCTGTCTATAAGTTTGATGCCAATACTTGCTTGGTAGGGTTGTTGGGAAAAGGAGCCTAATGTTGCCTGGGAGCTAGCATCTGGCACATAGCTGGTGCTCAGACATCTTGGCATCCCACTCTATCCATCTGACTCAGCCGACACCTCCTTCCGGTGCCTCTCAGCATCGTGAGATCACAGAGCCCCTTGAGCCGCACACACTGAGCTCTTGCCCCTACTCTGACCATTTACATTCCTTGCACACTCTAACACGTCTTCCCATTTGTTCTAACTCCCGTGCTAGGTTATATGGTTTCTGTCTCTTTCTCCACTCTATCCCTCCCTCCCTCTGAACAATCAGTTCATTTTCTTTGACAAAACGGGTTTTGTTCAATCTTATGTTCCCCTTTAAAAATAAGATTGTTTCATTCTTTGAAAGTTTCATACAGTTAGAGCATGCATACATTGGTCATATCCATCCATCACGACCTCCCTCCAATCCCCAGACCCCAGCCCACCTCTCTCCCAGCTTCATATCCTCTTCCATTGTTATTAACCTCCTGTGTCTAAGCAGTGCTACCTATATGTACATGGTGTGTGGTCATCCATAGGGACATGGGTAACCTACCAGCTGCCATATCCCTAGAGAAGGGTGATTCTTCCTTCCTCAGCAGACACCAACAGCCAGCAACTCCTCTGCTGGGGGTGAGGTGGTGGCTTTAACTGGTTAAAGCATCTGTCTAATAAGTTTGAAGCTCTTGACAACAAAGCCCGACTTGTCCTCAGCAGCTCCTGCAGAAGGTGCCACAAAGCTGGCACAGTGAGTTCAGCTGCATCAAGCTATTTAAGAAGTATTTGTTGAATTTAATAGAAATGTCTCCAACAACCAGATCCCATTGTCTTTCTGAAAAAAATACCCACCTTGAGGTACATGCACCCCAGGCTGCTGTGTATTATTTATGAAAAGTAACCCTAGATGCACTGGTTTCCTGGTGGGAGGGATGGGGCCAGGGCATGGGCCAGGCACATTTACCTTCCCAAGCTACAGGCTCTTTCTGTCAGTGCATCCCAGTTAGGCTGAGGTTAGTATATCATTTCCCACTGTTAAACCACCATATGTATCTCACAGCAACACTGGCAAAACTGCTGGCCCCTTCAGTGCAATTCTGGCCTAGGAATGGTGCCACCCACAGTGAGCTGGGTCCTTCTACATCAACCAATATTCAGGATAGTCACCTACAGATGTGCCCACAGGCCAATCTGATGAAGGCAGTTCCTCAACTGAGATTTCCTTTGCAGGTGACTTTAGGCTGTGGCAGGTTGACAGTTAAAGCTACGTAAAGCAAGAATGTCATAGTGGGATTTCTGAGTACACTCATCTTAATCCCAAGACTCTTCATAAGGTAAAGAGAGAGAAGAAAAGTTGGTCATAGACAAGAGACACTCGCTGTTGATTTTAAATATGGAAAGATGAACCCCAGGTCAAGGGATGAAGGAGTCTTCTTGAGGCTAGAACAGGCAAGAAGACAATGTATACACCAAAGCTTCCAGAAGAAGACAGGTTTCCCAACACTTCAGTTTTAATCCACTGAGACCATTTAAGATTTTTGGCTTCTCAAACTATGAGGTAGTAAATTCACACTGTTGGCTTTGCCACAGCTACTGTGGGAAACCAATAGATCATCTTTGAAGCAAGACTAAATTTCAGTTTGTTTTAGACAGGGAACCATTTCAAAGGCACAACTTAATTAAGTAAATAAAAGTCTCCTCCATCGGTTTTGAATGTTAACACATGGACAAGTCAAATCATTGTTTGTTCAGCTCTGCGCTGCCCTAATGGTGAGGGGGTGGAAAGAATGAAGATGAAGAGGATAATGGAGGTTGGGCAGACACAGGCTTTCTCACACACCCTCCTGATGGGTCCCACTGGATGGTGGAAATCTGAGTATGAACAGAGGATGTGAACAGTTCATGTGGGGCCATTGTAATTGGGTATTTAACAAAAGGTTGGCTTCTGGATGCATAGCTTAGAGAAACAGGCTATACATATCTCCAAATTCTTGTTTTCAAAAGATAAACATAAGCTAGTGGGATTTGTATTTGAAAAATTTCGTACATCAGATCTGTCTATTCACCTGTTCAGTTCATTTATTTCATGTTGTAAGCAATCACCACAGACATGATCAGCGCCCTCCAGGGTTCCTTGCTTCAATCCTGCCTCTTTTCTCTCTTTTGTCTCCTTTTATCCCCTTCCTTCCTAAACCTCCCTTGAACTTTGACTAGTAAAAAAACCTTCAAAGTAAAAGCAAACAAAAAAATCTTGAAAGAACTTTCTCCAGACATAATCCTGGACAAGAGTCCCAATGACTTCAGCATACTCAGTGAAGAAACAGCCACCTGGGCCAACTCACAAGGACACGGGTCCATCTCTTCTCTAGCTCTGCTTTAATTCACCCACCAAGCAGGGTCTTTGGGTGTCCCTGGTACAGATCAGCAGAATGGGCACTTCAATCCTACTTTCCCTTTGACTAGTTATCAAGACATTTCATTAGAGCTGCATATATGATGCTGCTGAAGCCTTCATAAATAATCCTAAACTAGAAATCCTGAACTTATTTTATTCTCATGGATGTCTACATTTGACTTAAGAAGATTGGAAAACTAACTGCCCAAAGGCATTTACAGCCAGTAATCTAAACTGTGACATTCAGTCCGATAGTAAATACAGACTGAGATATGGAAGCCAAGAAGACAGTCAACAAAAGATAATGTCTATCCTGCTTGCTTTCTGTTGCTGTGGTAAAACACTGGCCAAACGCAACTTGAGGTGGAGAAGGTTTGATTGGCTTACAGGTTATTCGTCAGTCATCAAAGGAAGCCAGGCCTGGAGCTCAGGAACCAGAAAGCAGGTACTGAAGCAGAAACCATGGAAGAGCGCAGCTTACTAGGGCTTGCGCCCTGGCTCACATTCAGCCGCTTATACAGCCCAGTGATGGCACAGCCCACAGTAAGCTGGCCCTCCTACATCAACTAGGAATTGAGAAAATGCCCCCACAGGCCGATTAGATAGAGGCAATTTCCTCTTCCCAGTACAACTAGTTGTGTGAAGTTCATAACTACCCATCATGATGGCCCTTTTGGGAATAAGAGATAGAATGACCTTCCCTACGGGCCAGGCCCCAGGATGTCTGCTTTTACTTTCACATCTCACTGAATCCTTCAGGGTAGTGGAGTTGGGAACTGGCACTGGGATCTCCACCCATTGAGCAAATGAAGACATGGAGGCTCTCAGCTAGAGGGGAGGTCATGTGTCTGAGTGGATGCAACTAAGTGGGGCTCCTGGCTGCCTCTCTGCCTGGAGAAGACAGTTCTTACTCACCTTTCCCTCATAGACTTCCTCTTAATCTTTCTCAGTCAGGAAAAGGGCTTCCTTTCTGCTCTAGCATCCAAAGGAAATGTTCTCTAACCCTATGACTTGCCTTTCCCCAAGCTACTCCTTTACACCCATTCTAGAAAGAAAAAAAGAAAATGTGTTTCCCACTTTCCCTTCTTCACCCCCATCTACTCACTCGCTGAGCATCCCTTCTGCAGTCAGCTCTTGAATCTGAACTGGAACTGCACCCACCAGGAGCTGACAGGATCACTGTTCACTCCCCAGCCTCCTGTGACCCTGAATGGATGTGATCGCTTCTAAGTGCTGTTGATTCCTACAGCTGAGCGAGGCTGCCGACTGCATGGGGGGAAGCCTGACTCAGCTGACTCAGTCTCCCTCCTCTGGCCCCACAGGGACTCCCTGAAGCTCTGAAGAGCAGGGCAGAGTGTCAATTGCTTTAGTTCAGGTTTTCCAAAGTCTGCATGGCAGGCCAGCAGGCTGGACACTTAGGGAAAAGTCATAGTTTGAGTTTGAAAATGGCTTTCTGGCAGAATCCCTTTTCTCCTGGGAGAGTTTAGGTGTGTGTGTGTGTGTGTGTGTGTGTGTGTGTGTGTGTGTGTGTGTGTGTGTGTTCATGGCTGTGGAGACCAAAGAGACTAGGATTAGATGATAGTCTGAAGTTGGAACCGGAAGTTCACACTCCATCCCTGTACCCCAGGGAAGAGTAGTGGAAGCTACCTAATTAGATTGGGCCCAAGTAGGTCTCTGGTTAGTATGGAGGCTGGGTAGTTCAAAGGGACTAATAGGTGGGGGAACTTGTAGGAAAACACCACTGTGAGCTTGGAATCAAGACCAAAGGCAAGACAAACCTATAGGCAAACTGAATACAATTTATCCAAATTTATCTCCTACTCAGACCCTGTAAAACAACACAAGCTTATCAGAGCACTTTACATCCCCTCAGCTGGGAGCTTTTGAAGACCATGATTTCCCACTTTTCCATCCCTACCAACATTCCTTTCCTGGGTGAAGTCATGCATAGCTCTGGGACCCTTGTTCTGCCCAGGCCCAGGAGCAGCTACCACTGAAATCACACATACACACACACACACACACACACACACACACACACACACACACACACACACGCCCATTGGCTTTTTAAAAAGAATGTTTAAGTCTTATTTGTGTGCAAGTGTGTGTGCCTAAGAGTATCAAATCACCTACAGCCGACATCACAAGCTGTTGTGAGCTCCTGGTGTGGGTACTGGAACTGAACTGAAGCCCTTTGCTAAAGCAGCAAGCATTTTAACTACTGAGCCATCTCTTCAGCCCTGAACTGACATTTTACTACTTCTGTTAGCCATCTCCAATCTGTTGCCATGGATACTCAGAAGGTAAGCAATACACAGCGCAGAGTGAAAGTGAACACTGAAAACACTTCACACAGCCACAGAAAAGTTTGTGGTGTATTGGGTAGTTATTAAAACGCCAAAGTCTTTCACAGCACAGATCCTGTCCTGCTGTCAGTGGAATAAATAAATGGAGGGAAGCTGGGCTTGGTCTGGGAATTCAGAGAACAATTCATTGTGGTTTTGCATTTTTTTTTCTTTTACAGATCTCAGTATCTGTCAACTTAACTCATATAAATTCATAGTGAGACACTTCCTCTCCATTTTACAAATTTTACGGCAACACTATTTTCTGTCAAATTAGTTCAATTCTCTTTTTATTACCCTTTTGTCATGCAGATCTATGGATAATTTTAATTCTATTGTCCTTGTCTTTACTAAACCGATACCCTCTACTGGATTAAATTGGGTCATAAACTGTGTCACGTTATTTTATGTAGCATAAATATAATGTCGGTGTTCAGTGTACTGTCAAGTCTTAGTGGTAATAAATAACCAGCTTCCATTGTCTCTGAAGGATGCTGAACCTCCTCCAGTGCGGCCTGTCCCAGACCATTTCCAAGGCTTTCCCTAAGAATCACATAGTGAGACAAACAGCTACACTTGCTCCACATCAATTTTATCATCTCTCCATTAGGGAATGAGGACGAGAGAGTGAGGGAAGGAGAGTCACTGCACACAGGCTATCTCTTTGTTCATGACTACAATTTCTTCTTTGAGCAAGAAGAAACCAAACGCATTGAGTTGGAGAAAACACAGTATCTGTTGGGGCAGGGTCTGTTTCTTCAGTCTGGAGTGTCCTATGATGCCAAGACCCATGGCCTAGTTTACCAAAAGCACCTGCCCTTCTCCTAGCCAAGGTCTTGGATGCTGGGAAAGATTGCAGCCAAGTCCTAATGTGATGGCGCCCCCAGTGGGAAAATTGGGAATGGCAACAGTTAGGAAATTAATCCTTCTAAAGAAGGACAAGTGTCCCTCTGCCACCCTGCCTGCCCCAGACCCCTCCCTCCCCCGCCTCGGAAAAAAAAAGTACAGGGCAAGGCTGGAGGGATCTGGTGCTTCCCAATAGAGAGAAGCTTCCTGGGGGAGGGCGGGGGAGAAGGAAGAGCAGCAATGGTGACTTCCGCTTTCTGAAATATAGAGGATGGTAACCTGGGCTTTCTTTAGCCATCCCACAAGGGGATCACAAACTCTAAATCTACACTGTATGACCACACTGTACAGACTGCAGGGCTCAGACCTCGGCACACTTTCCTCTCAGTAAGAACCTGCAGCCCCGTCGTTAAAACAAAGCATGTCTGTCTATGCTTATGTTCAAAGAACTGAAGGAAAGTAGAGAATCTCAGTCTAGGGAAACTCAGTCTAGGAGACAATGCAAAGTGAATCAGTAAGCAGGGTTTGTGGGGGGGAAGGTGGGAACATGACCATGGCTGAGCATCTGGTGTGGACTGAGACAAACGCCCCACATGGAGCTCAGGAAAGCCTTAGCTGAGGAACTAGTCAGTGAGGGGCCAAGTGGGGTCAAGGAGGCTAGGGTTCGAATCCCTGCCTCTGTTGACTCTGTGGTCATGTCTCCATTTCTTTGTAAAATGGGCATGACAGCAACTCACAACGTTCTTACTGCTGGCTGATTCTTTTTCTCTCTGCCTTGATACCAAAATTTTGTAGAGACTTTTAGTACTGAGGAAAACACACATACACATTTGGACGCCCTAAGTACAGACTTAGTTTTTCTACGAACAGCAGTGCCCTGCCCAAAACTATCCCCTAGCAGGGAGCAGTCTTTAAGGACCCCCAGCCCATGCTGGTATTAGTTTCCAAGTTAAGCCATCTCATTATAGGCAGCAGCACTATGCAATTTCCTTTTTTTTTAGACCAGATACCATAAGCATCTGTCTTCTGAAGTTAGAGTTTCCCAGACACTGTACTGTCTGATGAGCAGGAGCTGTTTTAGATGGTGCTAATGAAGGCAAGAAGCTCTCAGGCAGAGGGTTACACACAGGCAGAGCTGTCAATGCCCTGACAATGTGCAGGGATCTGATAAGATAGAAGGCATGATCCAACTGCATTGCCTTGATCTGAGACAGAGGATGAGAGAGTGTGTGTGTGTGTGTGTTCACGTGCATCTGTATATTTGTGCATGTGTCTCTATGTCAGTATGTAAGTGGATGGGGTGGGTGTGTATCTATGTGTGCACTAGTGTATGTTTGTGTGTCTATGTGCTTGTGTGTATCTCTGTATCTGTGTATTTCTGTGTTTGTGTGTAATTGCATGTTTGTGTGTGATATCTGTGTATAGTGTGTATCTGTGTATTTGTATGCACTTTCTGTGTCTTTTTAATGTGTCTTGTGTATTTGTGCTTGTATTTGTCTGCATGTGATTGAGTCTAGGTATATGTGTCTGTGTTTGTGTGTCTTCAGATATGCTTCCATATTTGCTTCTAAGTGTGCATATGACTGTGTAGTGTGTATGCTTGTGCATGCCTATGTATTTGTATAAATTTATATGAGTATTTGTGCATGTTTGAGTGTATGCTTAAGTGGGTGTTTGTGTGTCTGTGTTTATGTGTCTATGTATATTCTGTGTGTATTTGTATGTGTGCTTGTCTTTGTATGTACGTATTTTATGTCTATGTCTTTATGTGTCTCTGTATGTTTCTATCTCTTCACTTTCTATAAGTGTTTGCATTGTGTTTGTGAGTGTATCTGTGCCTGGGTGTGTTTCTGTGTAGTGTCTGTGTGTATACAATAGGCATAGGCAGAGATGTTCCCACATTGTGGGTCTGGCACATGTGACTCTGGGTTTAAATGCTTAGTTCCTTTAGCACTGCTGTCAAAGATGAGCATTACAAGAAACGAGAAGAGATAAGATGTTCCTAAGAAGCAAAGGAAACCCCCCGGGCCCTAGCAAGCTGGCAATCCTCCAGGCCACAGCCACTGCCCAGCTGCTCTTCACCCAGATCTCCGCCTGGCTCCCTTTGCATGCACTGATTTTCTTTCTCTGGGTTCCAGGCATCTGTGCCGTTTTCCCTCCAGGTGACACTAAAGAAGCCACCTGCTCACCTTCCTCAGCCACAAGCTGTCCCCTCCCAGCCCCATTTTCCCATCGGAAGGACCTTCTTCCCAGGCTTTGAACATGAACTGAGTCTCAGACCCTTGGCTCGAAGCTGGAACTGCTTGAAGAGCTTTAGACTCTTGAGATGGGAGATCGGCTGGTGGAGGGGGATCACAGAGGGCAGGCCTTAAAGCCGTGGGTCTCAACCTGTGGGCTGCCACCCCTTAGGGAATCGCATATCAGATATTTAGATTAAATTAATAACAGTAGCAATGTTAATTATGAAGTAGCAATGAAATAATTTTATAGTTGGGATCACCACAACATGAGGAACTGTATTAAAGGGTCACAGCCTTAAGAAGGCTGAGAAACACTGCCTTAAAGGTGAACTTAAAGCAAGGTCGTCCAGGCTGTGGAGATGCTCCATGGGTGAAATGCTTGCTACGCAAATGTGAGGACCTGGGTTTGGATCACCTGCTCATCATAGATCTGGGTGAGCTGGATCATGGCTCCAGCCCCAGTGTTCCTACTTCGAGATGGGAGGTAAAGAGAGGAGAATCCGCTCAGCCAGCTACCCTGGGACTCACCACATGAACAACAAAAGACTGCGTCATAACAGGGTGGAAGATGAGGACCAGCACCTGAAACTGTCCTCTGACCTACAAATGCATGGCGTGGCACACACACACACACACACACACACACACACACACACACATGCACACACGCACGCATGCACCCTTGCTCATACTTACACTCCTCCAGCCCTCCAACCCTAGACAAGTTTTCTGATGAACACAGGCCCACCTGATGATGTCATAACCATCCTGGCAAACCACTCCCAAATTTCTTATCCAAGCAGACTATGTGATCCATTAACTGTCAATTGTTTTAAACCACTTAGTTTAGAAATAATTCATATACAGAGTAATCTATATGCTTTCTTTCTGACTTAGAGATGGCACAGAGGTGAGGAAAGAGGCTGGCATGGTGTACACAAGATCCTTAAAGCACAGCTACTGGAACCTAGTCAGAAAATCTGCCTGCTGCTGCTCCCTGGCTGCCCTTTCCCCCAGATGTATATAACTTGGAATATAATTATGGAGATCTTTTTATCAGAGCAGATTTCATTAAGCTAAAGAAAATGTAAAAATTATGAACATGGCTTTAGGCAATGAATGCCATCAGAGAAATGAGGTCTTTAATATATGTGATTTGACATCTGAAGAGGAGACTTAGTAATTACCTTTATCTTGAAATCAATAACATCATCCTAAGAAACTACCTGTCTCCTGATTGCTTCCATCTCTGCTTGGGCCTACTGGGTCTGTGCACCGACACCCCAAAATAAACAAATTGATACAATTCCTGGATATAAGAGTTTTGAAGTATTTGTACTTAATATGTCTGGCCCTATCCTTTCATTGATGTTTTAGTTTTTATTTTGGGGATAAAACACCATGAGCAATAAACCACTGAGGAAGAATGGGCTTATTTGATTTCTACATCTCAATCACAGCCCATCACTGAGGTAAAGTAAGGCAAGAAGTTAAATAGGGCAGAACCCAGAGGCAGCACTGATGTAGAGGCTACTGAGGGGTGCTGCTTACAGGCTTTGCTCCCATGGCTTGATTGGCCTACTTCAGAACCCAGGACCACCCGCGCAGGGTGGCACTGCCCAGTGGGTTGGGCTCCCTCACATCAATCAGTAGTAAGAACACAATGCCCTGCAGACCAGTTCAAAGGAAGCGTTCTCTTAACTCAAGTTCCCCTCTCTGGATGAACCCCCCCAAAAAAGAAAGCAAACTAGCACAATTGACCAATAAAACAGGTTTTTGTTCCAGCAGAAGAGGCTGAGCAAGACCCTTACACTCAGAGAAAAGAGTGACTTCTCCCATTTGGAAAAAGTTAATGATGAATTTGGCTTTTGATAAAAAGTATGCAGGTCCAAGGCCTACTTCCTGCAGCCTCTCCATCCTCATTAGCCACTTCCCCCTCTGGGACTTCCCAACCCGAGGTTATTTACTGTGAGAAGCATAAATGAGGCCTATGAAAACAGTAGACCTAGTTAAGTTTATCCAAGGGGAATGAAATTCCCATTCAAAGTTTATGGAGGAAAATCCATAAGGGCTGGAGAGATGGCTCCAGAGCACTGGCTGTTCTTCCAGAGGACCCAAATTCAATTTCCAGCACCCACACAGCAGCTCACAACAGTCTGTGACTCCAGTTCCAAGGGATCCCATGCCCTCCTACAGAAAAACATGTAGGCAAAACATCAATGCATTAAAAAACAATATTTAGGTGCCAGGAAGATACCTCAATGAGCACCAGGACTGCTCTGCAAGCATAAGAACCTGAGTTTGAAACACACACACACACACACACACACACACACACACACACACACACACAGAGAGTGAGATAAGGAATTCCGGGATCCGGTCAGGTTTATTAACAGGTGAAATCAGGTACACTCATGACACAGAGCAAGATTGATGCTGCTGATGACCCAGCTATTGCTGTCCTGCCCTTCTCAAGAGAGATGAAAACCAAAATGTACGTCACACTTCTCAGCCACTTGCTACCTGCTCTGATCAGGCCAAGAGAGAGTACAACCTTTCCCCAATGGGTTCTTAATGGGTCACTTATCTTCAGAAAAGACCACACCCATTGGGCCAAACCACTCCATTCAGCTGGTCATTGGACTGAATGGCAGAATTCCCACCACACACACACACACACACACACACACACACACACACACACACACACACACCAGGCATAGTTAGGTGTGCCTATAAATCTGGCAATGGGGAACAGACAGAAGTAGATCCCAAGAGCTCCAGGAAACCCCCGGCCTCAAGGCAATAAGGCAAAGAATGATGGAGAACACCCAATGTCCTTCTCTAGCTTCCACATGCACATGTCGGGTGACTGCACCCCACAGACAAGACCGGACACACAAATCATCTACTTGATGTCTAGTACTGCAATCCAAACGAGTGGCTTAGCCATGACCTTCCAATGCAGTCTATGACGCTCCACAGCTCAGTGCTTGGTTCCTTTAAGAATTTCAGCTTGTTTTTCATTCAGTTGATTCTCCTTCCGGGCTGTGTAACCCCTGTCCCTGACACATTACATGGTTTACTTAATGTTTGTTGAATTGGGTAAAAGGATTAATTAATGAATAATGTAATAGAAATGTATTTGTATATAATCCATATAGAAAAAAAAATTGATCGGTAAAACTGAATTATGGTGGAATCAGCTGTGTCCAAGTGAGAGACTTTTGAATTCCAAGTCGCCAGAGAGTTGTCCTAGGGCACATAACAAGCAGCCCCTGATCTTATTAGACTGATTTCAGAGTCCTGGCAGGCATGCTGTTAAAGAAGCTGTGGGGAATTTCGGTTCAACGAGCCTGAACATTTTATTCATTGAAAAGGACCAAAATGGAATGGGCTGCCTCTGGGGTGCAAATGCCTGTCGCTCTGAAGTGAAATGGCATTTTCTGAAGGGCTTCGTGTATCAGGTGGGGAATTATATAAAATGGCTTTAAGGGACCTTTAATCTGCCACTTTATGAGTGTGGCCTTGAGGGATCTACACCATAGCTGAGAGTCAGAATATGGAATCTTTCAGAAGTGGCAAAGTAACTGTACGTGTAGAGCAAACCTAGGTACCAGGACTGCCTCACCTCCCAGGGAGTCACCACTCCAGGCTGCCACCACAAGGGGAGATGTAGGCAAGGCTGCAGGATCCTACAAGTGGTGAAGAAATGTAAATAAAATAAGTAATTTCTTCTCACTAAGTGTGTTTGGTTACCAGTATCCCAACTTGATCTTGGATTGGTATGGACTAAAAGTACTAATATAATTAACTAGGAGGCCATTGTGTCTGCATAAACAAATCAAAACCCAGCAAACAGCAAAAGATGACCCATGATATCATCATATGATCCATCTTATAATCTTTTGCAATTTCTAAGGCCATCAGATCTCAATTTCTATGTATTCCCTAGACCTTAGAGCTTTCCCTGAAGGCCACCTCTACCTTCTGACCATTGCCCAAAACCTCGACCTTTCCTGAGGTTACTGCTCCCCCTTAGCCCTCTCATAGGGTGCTTCCTCACTCCTATTCCTGCCTGAGGAGCTGGGGGCGGGTGGAGCTAATCCCTCCTGTTTCTCACTGTTGCTACCCAGGCTTGTTCCTCTCACCCTTACCCAGATCTAGAGCTATGACTCACAGGTCTTTGTCAGTCACTCCCTATTGTTAGCCCTGCACTCTGATGAGCCTCTTTCTTTAGTGTTTGGGGTCCCATCAGTGTCTCTCAGAGGTCTCCGTCATAGTCCTAAACTATTCAGACATCCACATATTTGATCCATTCAATACCCTGATCTCTCCTTTCTCCACTTCCTCATCCCCAGTGAACTTGTCTTCATAAAAATTATTGGAGAACCCATTATATTCTGTCAAGAGGTAAATCACCAAGATGAAATGGCTTTGGTTTGGGGTTCTTAAAATGCAAGCAGGAGACACTGCCATTCTGAACTCAAATGCAACCCAAGCCAGATCTCTGAACTGAGCTACCTGTCCTGTACAAGCTAGCATTCATAGTAAGACAAAAATGCAAATTCCTGAAACTATGATACGCTAACTTCTGCTGACCTTCTTTCTGCACAGTGGATCCCTCCCAAACCATCTGCAGACTTGGACATACCCCATTCTCATTTTATAAGATAGCTTAACTTTCACAGGGACCAATCATAATCCCCCAGGAAGCCCCCAAAAGGCCCCACATAATTTAAAGCTATAGACATAGTCACTATTTAGTAAAATCATGGGGTACCGTTTATATATGTGTTTTCCCCAACTACAATCCTAATAGAAAATGGCTTCTCTGTTTTCTCAATTCCCAGCAGCCAGCTAGGTGAATTTTTTTTTCTTGGCCTAGAGTATCAAGGGAATCAGCAACAAAACCAGCAAATAAATCCCCACTGAAACTACAAAGAAGATAACTTCATAGAGAAGGAAGGAAGGGAGGGCTGCAGGTCAACAGGTCCGCTCAGATGGGAACAGAAGCTGGAGACATCGTACAGACAAGTGAGGATCTTGTGCAATAGATTTGAGGAGAGGGATGTTTAACTTATCAGTCCCCATTTGTAAGTGGGACTTTGACTAGAGATGAGGATTGCTGATGAGGTTATGACCATTGTGGACCCATGGCTACAAATGCTGGTTTCCTACAGAGGTTAGGGGGCAGAATTCTATTGTCATTAATAGTCTGGCCATTATACATATAGCCTACCTCTCAGTCTCCACTCCTGCTCAGCATCCGTTGCCATGGTTAAAGTTCTGGACCTCATGACTACCAACAGCTGGCTTGGTTTTGCTCATTCTTTTCTCTTTTTTTTTAAGTCTCCTTTTTTTAGTGCACTCTCTGGCACCCCAACAATCTATCTCTGAACTCAAAACATACTAATTCTGTCACCTTTTACTGTTAAAAAGGACACATCTACATTCACATGTCTACATCATTTTCTCCAGCCAAGTGAGTCTATCACTGTTAAAATTAATTCTTTCCATCCTCATCCTGGGATTTTTGCTGGATTCATCTGTTTGACCTGACAAAGCCATAATATAGTTACAATCCAACACCTCACCAATGCCCCGGCTGCATCCTCACAATAGCCACAGCTAGAAAGCTTGTGCAGCAATGCTGACCACCAGGGAGACAGTCAGGGATGGAGCGTTCCTCTTCTTTAACAAATAACAATGCACAGTTACAAATGGCATCACCAGGACCTTCGTGACCTGACCCCTGGAAGGGCCCATGCAAACAAGTACAGAGCCTAAGCTTAGCTACTATATAAGCTTGCCCTTGCTGACCTCAGTGCTGGGCTTTCAATGCTGCCCATCAGTTATGTGTTATCATCACTAAGTTTCTTAAATGGCTTTCCGAAAGAAAAAAGAAGCAATAAGAAAAAGTTGCCACAATTTCTCCCCAGAACCCATCTGCCTGTACATTTCCTCTCCTCCATTATTGCCAGGGACTGTAATCATGTGGGGGCTGCAAGGGTAATCCTCCTCCATTCCCCTCTCTCCCCCCCTCTCCTCCCTCCTTATGGGGACCTTTACAGCAACAATGTCTCTTATCATAAAACTGAGAAGTCTCTGGAATATGATTCCTTTTCTCAGTCATACCACTTCTCTCCTTTCAGAACAAAACTCCTCATAAGAGTTGTGTTCCTCCTTGGTGTTCTCCGTCTAGATATATTTTTTTACTCCATCACTCGATCCTTGGTCAGGTCCTTGGGGACTTCCATGTTGACAGCCCATGCAGCTCTTTCCAGCTGCCAGCTGCTGTCACTTACCTGGGGTGTGGTGGCAGACTCCGCCTCCTCACCACCCTCTGCAGTTGGTCTTCAGGATACCATGTTCATCTGATTTGTCTTTGCTCTCGCTGGCGATTCTTTCTATCCCTTTGCTTATTAGTAAGGCAAATTCTTCTGAAAAGATTAAACAGTGCATCTAAGTTAGGTATAAGGAAAATAAAATCTTCAAAAGAAAGAAAAGAAGAGAAGGCCTGGAGAGATGACTCGGTGGCTAAGAGCTCATACTTCTCTTGCAGAGGACCTGAGTTCAATTCCCAGCAGCCACATTGAGCCTGCTCTAGATTCAGGGTATCTAATGTCTTTTCTGGTCATTTATGTGGATATCTGCACTTGCATGAACATAACCACACAGAGACCCATGCATGAACATAATTGTTTTAAGTTGTGTTTAAGGCTCTGGTGTACTCTGGGCCCTGGAAGTGATCAGAGGCTGTAGACCTTCCGTGTAGAAGCAATTGCAGATGTAAATCCTTATAGGAACACCATCCCATTTGGGTTAGGTGGGTTTCAAACAAGTTCTGATGACTCCTTATTTGTATGATCAATAAACAGTGAGTGTTTTGTGATCTCAAGGGATAAAACCTTGACATGATCCCTCAACAATTCATCTCTTCATGGCCTTTACATACTGAGGTGACAAAGGGCCCACTTCTGACTTTTTTTTTTTTATCTATTTGAACACATTGTTCCCAGGGAGATTCCATCTCACTTAGCAGTTTATTTATCTGTCAAGCACAGAGGGAGCAATTTCTAGGGACCACAATAATTTTGGGGACCCGTGAATATGCTTTGACTTCTTTTAAAATTAATTTTTTTAAAAAAAAAAAATTGAGTATCATAATAATGAACCCAGGATAGAGTATATTCATCTATGTATTTTTATTTTTTAAAGATTTATTTATTTATTATTATGCATACAGTATACAGAAGAGGGTACCAGATGTCATCATAGATGATTGTGAGCCACCATGTGGTTGCTGGGAATTGAATTCAGGACCTCTGGAAGAACAGTCAGTGCTGTTAACCTCTGAGCCATCTCTCCGGCCCTGTATTTTTACTTTTGATGAAGAAAAAATCATGAAGACAAAAGGCCATGAATGTCATTAAGGGGCCCTGAGTTTGATGGCCTTAAGTATCATATAGATTCAGTCACACAGCTATTTCTCCTACATATATCATAACCCTGAGTTGCAGATTTGTGTGTCCATAACATATGAATACAAGCTGACCCACCGGTCAGGTGATCCCTAGTGTCTGTTCCAGCATATGTAATCCCAGAGTCTGTAGTCTTACATGCACACAAATGAGGCACAAAATAAGTATTTATTTAGGATAAGAGGGCTGAGAGGATATCTCATTAGCAGAGTGTTTGCCTATCATGCACAATACCCTCAATTCAATACCCAACACTTTATAAAACCAGGTCTCTCTCTCTCTCTCACTCTCTCTCTCTCTCTCTCTCTTTCTCTCTCTCTCTCTCTCTCTCTCTCACACACACACACACACACACACACACACACTTATAACCCCTGCACTTAGGTGAAGACAGGAGTATCAGCAATTCAAGGTCATTGTTGAGCCTGGCCTACACGAGACAAATAGAGACAGAAAATAAGAACTGCAAACCTGCAGTTTAAAAAGACAACGAGGCTTGAAATAATTCACAAACTCCAGAAATACAAAACCACAGCATCTGCATTGTTGTCTGAGTTTTTACATGTTTTCCTACCAACCTGGGGTATATATTCACTGGCCACATCCCTATTTTCTACACCAGGAAAAAGAAGGCAGCTGGGTCTTTCCCCTAGCAGAGTTGGTGGAAAGCAAATTTTCAATACTGACAGTATAGTGAAGGTTCTTTTAGTGTTGAAACTTGATGGTAATTTCCATAATTTTTGAGGACTGTTTCTGAGTTTTCAAGGCTCTTGGACATCTTTTCTGTGGGAGCTAGAGGGCTTGGGAGTGTTGAAGGGTTGTCTATTGCATGTGATGGAACTGACTTTTTGAACTGACAGTTCATTATCCAGTTTCTGTCAGTGTCTTACTGTGTGTTTGTAGTTTAGCTTTTACATTATCTTCAGTACTGTTGATGCCTTGGTGTGAAGTTAACAATGTCTTTAGTTACATCATTAACTAGATGATCCAATTTCCTGGATTATCAAGCTGAACAGCTCCCATGTTAAACTTATGTCTTTTCATAATGAGGTACTAAACCCTGTATAATTTGAAAATTCTATTAGTATTGTTTGCAAAATATTTTTATATCCCATTGTCCATGTTTTTATTCATATTCCATTAATTTTATTTTTGGGGTTTTTTGTTTGTGGACCTTTTTATTTTAAGATGGGGGTCTCACTATGTAGCCCAGGCTATCTTTGAACCCAATATCCTCCTGCCTCAGCCTCCTGACTGATTTTATGTAAATATTCTGTCAGATTTTTAAGATCAAAATAATTTAAAGATGAACAGTACTTCTTGAAATCATTCAGAACAGTGATCTATGGTTCTTAACTTGTTTTATTTAAACACTTCTAATATCCAAAATAGAGTTAAAGTAACATAATCATTGCTTACCCATTTAACACATACACAAATAGCTAATTAGTAATTTTAGCTATATCTACGGTCCTAATTAGGGTTTCTATTGTTGTGAAGAGACACCGTGATTGTGGCAACTCTTATAAAGGAAAACATTTAATTAGAGCTGGCTTACAGTTTCAGAGGTTCAGTTCATCATCTTCTTGGTTGCATGCAGGCAGACACAGTGTTGGAGTAGGAGCTGAGAGTTCTACATCTTGATTTGCAGGCAGCAGAAGCAACTGTGTGCCACACTGGGTATAGCTTGAGTATGTATGAGACCTCAAAGCCTGCCTCCACAGTGACACACTTCCTCCAACAAAGCTATACCCCCTAGTAGTGCTGCTCCAACATTCAAATATGTGAATCGATGGGGGCCAATTCTATTGAAACTGCCACATCTACCCCTCGTTAAATATATACCTGAAAGGAGAGGACCATCATTTTGACTTGGTCTCAGTAAGAACTGAATCCTTTGCTTACAGTTAGTGATTAAAAATGTTTCTATAGCTCATAGTTTAAAAATATCTATTCTTGATCTTTCTAGCTCCCACATAGCTGTCGACTTGATCTTGTCAAAAATCAAGTTGGAACCTGCCAGTCTTCTACTTCAACAGGCTTTATCCCATTGTAGGTCTTTCAGGTCTCTGCACATTTGGGCCAATCCTGACTTTACCAGGATGCTGGCGCTCTCCTCCTTTCTGCTTCAGTTACCACATCCCTTTCTTTTAGGACTAGTTACCCCAGGGCTATTGCACATGTCATACCCTTGCTTAAAATGTCACCTACCAAATGAAATGAGGCTCACACCCTCACCAACTGTGGCTCTTTGTTGAAGCATCACCTTCAGTGAGGACTTCCTTGAGCATTAGCCTCCCAGGACTGCCTACCATATTTCTTGATTTCATCTAGCCCTATAACCAAAGCTACTATATCTGGATTTAATTCCTAGGGCTCAGTTAAACATTAAATGAAATTAATTAATTAAAAGAATGAAAGTCCAAAAATCTGAGACTTTATGCTCATTTAACATAATTAGTGGAACCATTCTAGAATTTTGTTGCTCCTTTCAGGGAAATGTGTGTTTATCAAGGATTTGTTCATTCTGTTTTTCATTCAATAAACCAACAAGTTCTGGTGTTTGAAGAATGTTCAACCCAGTGCTATGTCCTGTGCACACACTACTGAAGAAAAGAAACATGGACCAGATCTCCTGGAGCTTGTGGCTATGAAGAAAGAGGACTAGAGCCAACAAGTCTGGCATAGCACTCCCTGAGCATTGATTTGCATAGAACTAGGCAAGTCCAACTTCTGGAAATTCACTTCCAGCATATTCTACAGATGAACAGATCCCAACTACACGCTTAGACAAGACAATGGCATAAAGTGCAATGTAGTTCAGACAAGTATTGAAGACAAATATTTGGAATTTGTGCATGTCTCCTTAAATTTATTTCTAGTCTCATATTCTGTGTTAATGTCTGTAATTATTGAGCTTTTATGACATCTGTATTCCTAAAGAAAGAAGAAGCCAATGGGACTGGCATTGTGGACTTTGGAATAGCTTTTAAACTCTAAAATTCCAGCTCTTTCTCTAGATTTAAGTAGCCAGAGAATATGCACATAATTCTAGACTGCCACAGATTTCCAACAGCCTTTTTCGCCCTGTTCTCAGATGGTCATGATGTTTTCTTGAGTATGTGCATCCTGTCTGTTTTAATATGTAGTATTTCACAGGTTTTAATCATTCCCACGAGAGCGTGGGCAAAGATGGGGGTGGTGTGAGGGAGAAGAGTCTCATGATGCAGAAGCTGGAGAGCTGTCACTGTTCAAAACCAAATCATCTGTGTTTCCTCTAAGCCCATGAAACACAGCTCCGAGGAAAAACACATCCTACTGCCTGGCACACCGTGGTTCTTAAAAGCATGTGACTAAGTCTACCAGCTTGTCTTCCATAGCTCATAACACAATGCCACAGGCTGAGGAAGTTATAAAGTAAAGCGGTCTCTTTGGGTGCATAGTTCTTTTTCCGATTTCATTTCTGTTGCTATGACAGAGACTCTGACTACAAGCAACTTAGGGGAGGAAGAGTTTAGTAAGTTTACAATTCTGGACCATGGCCTCTCAGTTCACAGAAGTCGGGGCAGGAACTGGGCAGTCAGTCACAACACATCCATAGTCAAGAGCAAAGAGACAATGTACCTTTTTGCTCACACTCATCCAGCCTTCTCCTGTCCTATATAGTTCAGGACCCAGCCTGTAAAATAACCCTGCCCACGTTCAGGGTTGCCCTCCCTACTTCAGCAACAATTAGGACAGCCCCCACAGAGGTGCCATAAGCCAACTCCACCTGGTCAACCCCTCACTAAGACTCTTTCCATGGGATTCCAGGCTGTGGCAAGTTTATAGCCTAAACTAACCAGAAAAACTTTGGAGACATAAAGTACTAAAAATCCAGGCAGTATCAGATGGTGCAGGTACCACATTGCAAGAAATAAAGGGGAGGGTTGTGCATATTACCTCTGGCCTCTCTTCCCTCTTCTTATGAAATCAACAATATTCAAACACAGGAGTCTTCCCTGGCAGCCTTATCTAGTCCTGATCACCTGCCAAAAGCCAAAGGGCAATTGTTTCCACCCTCTTAATACTTCCCAGTACGATTAATCTCCAGCACGACTCTCCAAAGGGACAAACCATACTCAAAGCACAGAACCAAGAAAATGAACCTTTTCATATTATATTCTGGAGATTCTGTAGGCAAAACCATACCCATGCGAACTAGTAACTAGAACTGCAGCAATATTCTGCATCTAACTAATTTAATTCTGCTTGCTTTGGTTTGGCTCATTCGGTTGTAAATAACCCAGATGGCCCTAACTCCACAAACCTTCTGGAGTTGCTCCTCCTGCCTGCGCCCCTCTTCCTTCATATGCACACACAGATAAGAACTAAAAGACATACCAAAAGGAAACAAATTAGAGTGCACCATCTACCCAGTTATCACAAAGTAAGTGCTTTGAAGCTGGCATCCTGGTCTGGATACAGACTTCTGGGGACACCAGCATCCTAGTATGGATACAGACTTCTGGCGACACCAGCATCCTAGTCTGGATACAGACTTCTGGCGACACCCAGAGGTTCTTCTCTTGCCCCTCCCTATGATAAGCCTCTTCTTTCCCATAATGTAATCACTTATAATACTTTCCGTTTTAGATTTTAAATATTTTTCTTTGTTTTATATTTATTTAAGTGTGTAAGTGTTTTGTCTGCTTGTATATATACACATCATGTATGTGCCTGGTGGCCACAGAGGTCAGAAGAAGGTATCATATCCTTAGAACTGAAGTTATGGATGGTTGTGAGCTGTCATGTGTATGGTGGGAACTAAACCCAGGTCCTCTGAAAGAGTATATGCTTTTAACTGCTGAGTCATTGCTCCAGTCCCCAAGGTCATCATTTTATGATAGACATTTTTCCTCAGTTTTAGTTTGATCAGCAATATATATGGCCCTAAATAGTAGTTAAACCTCTTCTAGATCGTTCTCATTCTCTCTCTCTCTCTCTCTCTCTCTCTCTCTCTCTGTGTGTGTGTGTGTGTGTGTGTGTGTGTGTGTGTGTTTGGATAGCTAGACAAGCACTCCATCACTGAGCTATAACCCCAACCTTTTTTAAAAATATATATATTATATATAAATATATATTATAATATATATTAAAATATATATATCTCAAGTTGTTCAATTTAACCTTGAACTCACAGCCTAGGATAGACTTGAACTTTGACTTTCTCTCCCAGATTTAAGCAGCTGAGATGATATGGGCTCTAGTTTGCTTTCTATTGCTGTGATAACAGCTGTTACCAAAAGCTACTTGCGAAGGAAATGGCTTATTTGGTTTACATGTCCTGATTACAGTCCTTTTTAAGGACTCTAGTCCCACTTACAAGGGTTCTTCCTTCATGATATAGTCCCTCCTGGAGCACTGGCCTCCAAATACCACCAGATCAGAGATTAAGTTCAACACAGGCATTTGGAGAGAACACACATTCAGACTACATCATGTGGTAAATTATATTATTTAATTATGTGTGTTATCTTGTGTGTGTGCTATATACACACACGTGTGTGAGTAGGTGTAACCATTCGTATACACACAAGACAGAGGATGTCACATGTGCTGCTCTACCACTTACCACCTTAATCCCCTGGCACATCGTCTCACTGAACCTGTAGCTAGGCTAGCAACCAGCAAGCCCCCACAGTCCTGTCTTTACCTACAACAATGCCTGGAGGCTCAGACATGTGTGTTGAAGCTTTTTACATGGATCTGAACAAAAGCCTTCATGCTCACACAGCAAACTCTTATGAATCATCCATCCAGCCTATAATTGCAAATGCATTAAGATAGTAATTCTCAACCTTCCTAACAACCTTCTGAAGGCTTCGGCCCTTTAGCAGAGTTCCTCATGATAAAATTATCTCTGTTGCTGCTTTATAACAGTAATTTTGCTGCTATTATGAATCATAGTGTAAATATTTGGGGATGTAGAGATTTGCCAATGGGGTCACAACCCACAGGTTGAAAAGCACTTCATTAGGAAACGAGATGAAGGTAGTTTTTCTCAGAGTGATCTGAGAATGAGCCCATAGTTGATCACTCCACTGCCCCTGCACCCCGCCCTGCATCTTCAGTCTCTAACAATGGGCTTTGCTCTCTATTTATTGAACAACACGGAAAACATGGGATGGGAAAGAGATGAGACATTCTTTACGGAGATCTTTAACAGAACTTTACAAAGAAAAGTAGTTACTTTACTGCCCTGGAATAATACTAGAAACCACACACAGATGTTATCAACTTATATTCACATGTTGCTTCCAACATTTATGATGGATATTTGTTTTTAGTTTGCTTTCAACCTGCTGGCTGCTTCCATCAAATTATTACCACAACACACACAGGCACAACACATACATTATTCTAGGTCAGGGAAATGGAAGAGTGCACAGTTTAAGATGAAAGCTATGCATTTGGCTTAAGATGTAAAAGTTAATTGCATTTGTAAATCCAAGATGTAGTAAGATTGGATACATAGTTCTCTTAAAGGCAGACTAACCCTTAATAAATTGAGTACACAGTAGGAGAATGGGATAGGAACATAGTCTTAGATGATCTCAAAGGACATTATTAACTTGTCTGTGAGGTCCAGCAAAAGTGCAGTGTCACTGGAGTAAGAGATACTTCAGAAAAATATATCGTCATGCTTACTTTTATACTGCTGTGATTAAACGTCATCAACAAAAGCAAGGAAGAAAAAAAAATGGGGGATGCTTACACTCTCAAATTGTGAACCATCACTGAAGAAAGTCAGGACAGGAACACAAACAGAGCAGGAACCTGGAGGCAGGAGCTGATGTCGAGACCTTAGAGGAGTGTGGCTTAATGGCTTACTCAGCATGTATCCTCATAGACTCCAGGACCACAAGCCCAGAGGTGACCCCAGTCACAGTGGACTGGGCCCTCTCACATCCATCACTGATTAAGAAAATGCTCTGAAGGCATGTCTGCCCCCTGATCTTACGGAGGCATTTCTGAGGGTAATGCCTTTCAGATTACTATAGCTTGCATCAAGTTGACCTGAAACCAGCCAGCATAATTGAATCCTTGTCAACTTGACACACAATAGATTACTATTGAGCTAAACCTTTCCTTTCTCTTTGTCCTCAAGATGGCATGTTAATATTTATATTGCCATATAAAACATAGGTGACTTTAAAACTACCATAATTATTACAAATTCAACTCTTTAAAAGTTTAGTCTCTTTAAAAAAAAAATCCAGTCTTTTTTGAAATCAAAGTCTCTGTAAAACTGCATTTTCTTAAAAGTTTAAAGTCTCTCTCAGCTGTAGACCCCTATAAAATAAAAAATAAGCTACTTTTTTTACTTCAAGAGGAAAGAATCAGGGCATTGTCACCATCAAACTAAGCAAAGCCAAATTCCAACATCTAACTCGGTACCCAATGTCTGGGATCCCCTGATGATCTTCTGGGATCCTCCACTGGCCACCTCTGGAATACAGCTATTGTGTGCCAACTGTGAGGACATACATCCCAGATTTCTTCTCAATCACTGCTGATTTCTCAGCTCTAGTTAACCAGCATTTATCTCAGCAAAGCAAAGGTTTCCCTTTCATGGTTCTGGTATCTTATCAGCCTCCACTAATGAGAACCACAGATTCTTAACTCAAAATATGTAACAGCCTCAATAGTCTTTAAGTGACTCTCAGACTTCCCCCCTGGAACTGCACAAGCCAGGACCCCAGTGTCTACATTTCTCTCAACATTCTTATCTTCCAAACTCCCACAGAACAGCTCATCAAACTTTGAACACTCAATGGCTTTTCTAGCCCCAAGTTCCAAGTCCTTTTACAATCCTCCTAAAAGCAACATGGTTGGGTTTGTCATAGCAATACATCACAATTAGGGTACCAATCTCTGTCTTGCTTTCTTCTGATGTGATGTAACACCATGACAAAAAGCAAACTGGGAGAAGGAAGGAGTTTATTGGGTTTACACTTCCACATCATAGTCCACCACTGAAGGACATCAGGACAGGAACTCAAACAGGGCAGGAACCTAGAGGCAGGAGCTGATGCAGAGGTCATGGAGGGGTGCTGCTTACAGGCTTGCTCTGACTGCTCTCTTATAGGACTTAGGACCATCATCCCAGGGCTGGTACCACCCACAATAGACTGGGCCTCCTCCATCAATTAAGAAAATGCCCTATAGGCTTGCCTGCAGCTCCAACCTTATGAAGATATTTTCTCAGTTGAGCCTTCCTCTTCTCAGATGTCTCCAGCTTGTGTCAGGTTGACATAACTAACCAGCGCACACTAGAACATCTAATGGACTGATTGATGCTTAGGAGCTCTAGTCCTAGTAAAACCCTCTTTGCTTACAATGTTTTATCATCTTTTTATTTACCACTTGGTTCAGTTTGCCAACTTTTTTTTTAGGACTTTTGCATGTATTTTCATAATGAAACTGACTTTAATTTTCTTTTCCTGTCATTTTTTCCCCTAGATTCAGATTTAAAATCATGATTACTTTATAAAATACTTTAGACAGGGAGATTTTTTTTCTTTTTATATCTTCTAGGAGAGTTTAAGATTTGTGCCATTGTTTTTGTAACATTTGGTAGAACTTGCAATAAAATTATCTCTAAATGGTTTTCTACATTAGTTTAGGAATGTCTGTTTTACATTATTTTTGAAGAGTAATTTTAATTTGTTTTATTTTTGTTTATTTTATGTGTTGGGGAGTAGGGGCAGATGTTGTGGTCAGAGAACAATCTTTAGGAATCATCTCTCCCTCTCCATCAGGTCCTGGGGAATAAACTCAGGTCATCAAGCAAGTGTCCCAACCTGTGTACCATCTCACCAGCTCTTAGAGAGAATGTTTTAAGGATTATAAAATTCCAGTTTATAGTCGTGTTCTTTTATCAGCTCATCTCCCACTATCTTCTGCTCCCATCCTTTCTGTGGATGTGTCTGCTGCGACTCTAACCTCATTCTTGTCACTTTCTTCTGTGGCTGTTTTGAAAACTAATTAATTACCCTTTGTTTTCAGAAACCTCAGTATGATGTATTAATGCAGAACATTTATTTATCCTCCAGGAACTTTGTTAGAAATGCCAAAGCCCTGGATTAACTTTGAAAATTCTCAGCCAGTCTCTTCAAAACTCTCTCTTTCAATATCCTCACTTGAAATAAAAAGTGGCAAAATCTTATGTTTCTCCCCATTTAAATTGTTTCATTAGGCATAGGACTTTTCTCTTCCTCATCCATAGAAAATCTCCAGCCTCCCCACCTGAAGGGCTCCAAATTTATTCTTTTTTTTCCCAATAAAATCTGGCCTCAGTATACCTTAGACAATCAATCCAATGTAGCCAGTTAATGGCATCCTAGATCTCCAAGCCCTGATCTGCGCTCTCTCTCTCTCTCTCTCTCTCTCTCTCTCTCTCTCTCTCTCTCTCTCGCTCTCTCTCTCTCTCACACACACACACACACACACTGACACACTGTGAAATTTCCTGTCTTTAAGTTATTGATGATGAGTCTGCAAGGTTGTTGCAAAGTAAGAGCTGGAGCCAGACAGACCTAGCAGGAGGGGGAGAAAGCAAAGGGATAGACCAGCATTGGGGTACACATACCTAGCACACACCCCTCTCTGGCTTGAGTGTCTCCCTGGTTCCCCTTGCAGTGTCCTCTCCCAATGTATGGAAGGATCATTTGTTTCTGCTGATTCTGACACCCACAAAATTTGATTCCAAGGCAACTTAAAATGGAAAGAGCTTAAGGTTCTCGAGAGTTCATGATGGCTGAACAAGGGGACAGAGGTAGGCAGCTGGAGTAGCAGCTGAGAACTCACATCTTCATCCACAAGCAGGAGGCAGAGAGCCACATTGGGAAACCCTAATGACACACCTCCCCCACCAAGAGTTTCTAATCATTCTTTCTTAGTTTCTTAGTACACGGGGACCAAGTATTCAGACCTTTGAACCTATGGGAACCATTTTCATTCAAACTGCCACAATTATCTAGACACATCAGTGGCCACAAAAGGAACTGGGAATCTTGTTCACAGATACATCACTTTAAAATCAGGAACACAAAGAACAATACACAGTGATTATTCCGCAGCAGCCACATCTGACTAACCATCAAGGATCATATTCTCCCTGAGTGGGTTGTAATAACACAACTGTGAAGCCTATGATTGTCTTCTCTTCTCCATGGATTGAAATGTCTGTGGAGTCAAGGACAGGCTCATCTGGCAGCTCCCTCAATCCTCCCTGAGCTGGTTTGAGTAGGATCTGCCTCTCCATAGAGTCATGGGTTTGAATGTTTGGCCCATGAGAAGTGGCACTATTCCAAGGTGTGGCCTTGTTGGAGGAAGTGTGTCACTGTGGGGGCGGGCTTTGAGATTTCATATTCTCAAGCTACACCCAGTATGTTACAGTCTCCTTCTGCTGCCTGGGGATCAAGATGTAAAACTCAGCTCCTTCTCCAGCACCATGTCTGCCTGCATGCCATCTTTCCATGATGATAATAGGCTGAACCTCTGAACTGTAAGCCAGCCACAATTAAATGTTTTTCTGTATAAGAGTTGTTGTGGTCATGATGTCTCTTCACAACAACAGAGACCCTAAAACACTCCTTTACTCTACTTCTAATCTATAGTCTATGAGATGCTCACCTAAGACCTTAGATTCCTTTATTAAATGTCCTTGGTACTCCCTATGTGATCCATATAGGCTTTTAACCCTAGCTATTCCCCCAAGAGAAAGCTATGTTGTTAGAATGCTTTAAGCCTTGGCCAAAGTATAGTCAAAGGCAACTCTTTACAGGACACTTAAATGGAGCTTGAACACATGAGCCAGCATGTATGCAATCAGAGTCGATGTTTACTTAGTCAGTGTATACTACAAAGATAAAGGACCCTAAACTGAGTGGCTTATAAACAATATAAATCAATACACCACAGTCCTAAAGCTGGGATGTCTAACACAATTTAATGTCTAGTGAGTGCCTACTTCCTGATTCACAGAAAGTGCTTTCTTTTCTTTTTTAACCTGGGTCCCCTGGAAGAGCCACTAGTGATCTTATTTATTTATTTATTTATTTATTTATTTATTTATTTATTTATTATGTATACAGTATACAGAAGAGGGTACCAGATATCATTATAGATGGTTGTGAGCCACCATGTGGTTGCTGATAATTGAACTCAGGACCTCTGAAAGAACAGTCAGTGCTCTTAACCACTAAGCCATCTCTCCAGCCCACAGACAGTGCTTTCTTGCTGTGTCCTCCCATGATGGAAGACACCAGGCATCTCTTTGGGTCTCTTTTAAGGCATGCATCTCATTCCTAATAGACGCCCCACAGTGACCTATTCATTTTCCAAAAGCCCAGCTCTAAATATCATATTCCTAGAGGCACGATTCCAAACTTGAAGTCTGAGGGCATATAGCACTCCATCCATAGTGTGTAGGAAGAGATGGGGATTGGGCTGAGGGCCAGGTTCTAGCTGTTCCTGTGTCAGAATCTGTGCTATAAGATTCTGAGGTATATGAGAGTTCAAATTTTAAACCCAGATTTCCAGGTTATCATGAAGATACAATCACCAAGATAATAAGACTGTACCTGCTGTGGTTAATAGTTTACTAACTAGTTCAGAGCACTGATCTGTTTCTGTCTGTAGCATATGTGTTTGTGTGTGGAGCGGGGATACTGAATTTATTAGCTTAATGTTATTTTTTTTAACCTTTGCCAAATCTGGGAAAAGTAGGCTAGTTCACTCTTAACATTTGTAGGAATGGAGCAAGCCTAAAAATAAAGGTTTATAGTCACCCAAACAGCTGGGTATTGACACTTTTTTAAAAACGCACAGACCACTGGGACAAAATGGAGATCCCAGAAATTTCCATTTATCTACAGCCAAGTGATTCTTTTTTTTTTTTTTTTTTCCTGGAGCTGAGGACCAAACCCAGGGCTAGGCAAACGTTATTCCACTGAGCTAAATCCCCAACCCCCAGCCAAGTGATTCTTACATAGATACCAAAAACATAAGCTGCCCACCCTTGAGGAAATGATGGCCTTTTCAATAAATGGTGCCGAAGAACTGGACAGTGACATACAGAAGGCTTAAACTTCACCCCATTATTCATGCTCTGCAAAAATCAATTCAAAATGAATCAAAGATTTAAACTCTAAAGCTACTAAAAGAAAGCTATTCAGCACAAACAGTAGTGTCTGGATAGAATTCCAACAACTTAAGCAGGTAGCAAAATTAGACAGATGTGACTGACTTAAACTAAAGATTTTCTTTTCAGTGAAGGAGACAATAGAGAGAATACTTACAGAATGGAAAGAAGTATTTTCTAGCTATTCATATAACAGAGGCTTAATATATAAGGAGCTCAAAAATCATAACAGCAACAATAAAATAGAGTTATCTGATTTTAAAGTGGTTAATGACACAAATAGATGTATGTCCTAGTTAGTATTTCTATTGCTGTAATAAACTCCATGATCAAAAGCCAGTTGGAGATGTTTATTTGATTTCTATTTCTACATCAGAGCCTATCATTGAAGGACATCAAGAACTCAAACAAGACAGGATCCTGGAGGCAGGAGCTGATGCAGAGGCCACGGAAGGGTGCTACTCACTGGACTGTGTAGTGATATATACTTAATAATAATAGACTAGTTTGCCCAGCCTGCTTTTTTATAGGACACAGGACCACCAGCCCAGGGATGGGCCCTCCCCTACCAATCACTAATTAAGAAAATGCCCTATAGCCAGATCCTATGGAGGCATTTCCTCAATTGAGGTTTCTTTCAGATAACCCCAGTTTGTGTCAAGCTGACATAAAAGTAGGTAGCACAACATATCATATCTGTGGGTTGCTTAGCAGGAATTTTTGGTGGCCATAGTGTATCCATGGGCATTAGCTGTGACCTACTGTGCTTTCCTCATCTGTAGCTGAGCCTAACCTGGTTTAAGAAGCTTTAGATTTTATTTTCTTTTTATGTTTCATGTATTTTAGAGAAAAGAGAAGTTTTATTAATGTATGGGGTTTTTTTTTAGCTATTCTGAATGTTTTGCTTTTTTATATAAAGTTTGATATTGATTTTCAAAAAACAATAAATAAAAAGAAAGAAGAGTCAGGTTTGGTGGTCCATGTCTATAATCTCAGCACACAAGTGTCTGAGCCAAAAGGACGGTAAGATTGCAGCCACCCTAGACTATGTGGTGAATTCAGTGCTAGCTTCGGGTACATGGTGAGTAAAAAGAACGGGAGAAAGACGGAGGGAAGGAGGGAGAGAAAGCTGGAGGGATGGAGGAAGGGAGAGGAAAATAGTGTTTGTAGGAAAGTGAAGTATCATAGCCCCCATGGATTCCAGTAAGGGTCCTCAAGAAGCTAAGAACATGTCTTCTGTATCTGTCCCACCTTAGGGTATATAAGAGCATGAATGATATCAGCATCCTGAAAAGCTTGCTGCAGGCCTCTGCTCATCTGCTGCACTAGCCACAGTAGCTAAAACAGAATCAGCCTCTGAACCTGCCCCTAGTTCTCATTTGCTTCTCCGCTGCACCAACACAACCGGAGAAAGAAAAGGCTTAAAACTGAGACTTTCACATCAGAGTCCATTACTGAGGGACATCAAGACAGAGGATTACACGGGAACCAGAAGGTAGTCAGGCAGAGAGTGTGAAGGACACTTCTTACTGGCTTGTTCTCCACCATTTCCTTAGCTACCTTACCTAATCCACGACCACCTGCCCAGGGATGGAACCATCCACCCCAGTGGTCTGGGGCCTCCAACAGTAATCATTAACTAAGCATCTTGACTTTCTGTTAGGATGAATAGATGCATAAAATGCAATGTTTACATTTACATTCATAAAATGAAATACTTTATAAAGAAACAATAAATCATGTCATTTTCAATAAAATATTTGAAATGAGAGGGCATTATGTTAGATCAAAGAACAAACACTGTATAGTTGATCTAGAATGTTCCCTTTCAGATGTGGAAGCTAGACAAAGTTCATCTAGAAGTGGTTACAGAGCTTGTGAGGGATAAGGGGAAGCAAGATTCATCAGTGCCCATTGTTTATAGAATCACAGCACTCAACTAACATACCCTTTGGTTTTGGTTTTAGTTTTGCAGACAGCTATACAGTTTCTCTGTATAGCCCTGGCTGTCCTGGAACTCAGAGATCCACTGTCTGTGCCTCCCAAGTGCTGGGATTAAAGGCATGCCACCACCACTGCCTGGCTCAATTAACATCTTAATAATTTACAAACAGATGAATGCTCAGTGACCATATGACTAAGGGGCAATGTAGGGCAAATCCATAAATGCCCCAACCAAACTGACACACTAATCACTCTAAGTTGTCAATGTTCCAACAATAACAATGAAATGTAAAAGTAATAAGCAACAGCTAAATGGACATAGAAGCCACTGAAATGGGTGTAGCCCACAAGCCAAGCTCAGGCACTCATGTAATCCCTTGTGCAGGAGAAAAACTGTATGATTTAGCTGTTACATAGCAGAGCACTCCTGAATCTCAGTTTGTTAAAGCAATGCTTTATTTCTGAGCATGGATCTTGACTCCTGTCTCTCCACCTCTTCCAGCAAACCAGCCTGGCATGGTTGTTTCATAGAAATGGCAAAACTTCCTGAAACTTATAAGAAAGAGTCAGTCAACCCTCAGCAGCCACAGGGATCCTCCACGGAGGCCGAAACCATGGCTGCATAAGTCACTTGCTGGAAATGGCACAGCATCTCCACGGAGCCCCCACCCCTTCCAGTGTACTTTATATCTACTTTAAATCTGCTCAAGATTACTTGTAACACCCAAGACAACATGCTGCTATGTAAACAGTCATTATCCCGAATTGTTCAGGGCACAATGACAAGGAAAATAAAACAGTTGTGCATATTTAGCAGGTCAGGTGCTTTTGCCCAAATACTCTTCATCTGCAGTTGGCTGACTCCAAGGGTACAGAAGCTGAGAATCTAGAAAGCTGACTATATGGAGGCCTGTTGCTGCCCAGGTTTTTGGAACATCCCCTCTTGCCCTAGTGGCCAAATAAGTGGTCATAATGCAAGGAATCCAAACATCCATCAGGCAGTAAATGTGTGAACCAACTACTCCATGCTTGTACCATGCTAATTGGAGTGTTCGTGATAAATGACTGACCTGTCTGTTCCAACAAGCTAGGCTCACTGCATATCCCCAATGCACCAATTAAAGAGACAAGCTGTGACAGGAGGTGCATTCAGTGTGGCCATATTGGAAAGAGGAGCAAATAGAGGGGTCCAGTGACACCCCAAGTCTATTTAGCAGGTTGATATGAAGTATAGGTTTAAATAACTAAGATAAGACAAGTCACAAAGTCCTGATCTATGTGTGTTCTCACTGATTGCTGTCTCAACTCGAGTTCTGCAAGGTGGTCCAAAGCTCCCTATACCTGAGGACACAGGGTAGTTCACAGGAGAAGGTCATATCTGCTTCAGGGTGCAGCCTCACCCTTATAAGTAATTGCTCCCATCTAGGCAATGGCCTAGACCTGACAGCTTTCATGCCTCTTGAAATCCAAGGTCACTGCATGTGTAGGACGATGTAGGATGAACAAAGCCAGAGATTCCAGGTTTCCATTCTGTTTGTAGCAACCTTCTGAGCCCAAGAAAGAATCAATGGTCTTAAGTAAAATTTTAATGAGTGATAGTTTTAAATAAAAGCAGGTTTCTTAAGATTTACTTTTTCATTTTCATTATGGGGAAGTTATGTGCATCTGTGTATAGGTGCCTGTGGAGACAAGAAGAGGTCATCAAATCCCCTGGAGCAAAAGTTCAAGCTGTTGTGAACCACGTGATGTAGGTGCTGGGAACCGAACTGGAGCCCTCTACAAGAACAGTGTGAGCTCTCGAAACACTGAGCCACCTCTTCAGCCCAAAGTATCTTTTAAGCACCTGTTTCACAGTGGCATATTATTCATCAATAATAAATGGCAAATTCTAGGTTGAAAAGATGGCTCTGTGGTTAAGAACACTGGATGCTCTTCCACAGAACTTGGGTTCAATTTCCAGCACCCAAAGGGAGCCTTACAACTGTCTGTAACTCCAGCTCCAGGGGACTGGACACCCTAAAACAGACATACATGCAGGAAAAACACCAATGGACATAAAATAAAAATGAATAAATTGGTGTTTTGAATGACCAAATTTTTGACATGGTACAACATGGTAACTGAA
Organism: Sigmodon hispidus; assembly: GCA_004025045.1. Classification (NCBI taxonomy): domain Eukaryota; kingdom Metazoa; phylum Chordata; class Mammalia; order Rodentia; family Cricetidae; genus Sigmodon; species Sigmodon hispidus. The sequence goes on along the minus strand of PVIH01002327.1, from coordinate 124,807 downwards.
GGATACAGAAAACAAAAGTCCCCAGCACATACAGTCTCAAGAGCACACACTGACCAACAAGCAGGACCATCCATCATTTGATGTCTACTGGCTGTCCCCATATCCCAAACCTCCCTCCACCCATGGAACCACCCCACAAAGCAAGATGCAAAACCAAGACCCTTTTCAAACACCTCCAATTAACTTTGTTTCCTTCCTGGGTGGCTTCCTCACCACCCAGCCCAGAAAGCATTAGCTTGCCTGGGTGGGGACATGAATTACTTTGCAAGGATTTGTACAGAGTTATTGTCAAAGCTCAGACTCGGCTTCAGAACCCCCACAAGCCTCCACAGTGACTTATTTTGATTTCCTTTGCATTGCTGCTATAACAACCTCACAGTGAGCCCCAAGAATGCCGAGGTCAGCGTGAGGCAGGCTGCGAGGAAGGAAATGCAACTCCAAAGACAGAAACCCCACAGGGAAAACATGTCAGTTATTAGTTTAAAATATTAACCCACCTCATTTGCTTCTTGGGATAAAATATTCCTTTTAGCCAGAAGTTTAGAAAATAAACATCTCTTGTTAGGGAATGAAAATCACTCTTCCTTAAGGCTTTTCTGTTACAGGCAGATACCATTAATGGCGGATGCCTGGTTAGCATCCTCTCTGCCCTTTTCTGGAGTCAGCAGAGCTTTCTCAAGCTGCGTTTGCTTCTCTTTCCCCTAAAGAAATGCTATGGCTCTGAAAACACTCTCAGACAGCAGCCCTATGGTAACGAAGAGACAAGACTGAGCGGATATTAACGTCTTCCTGTGAACATCCCACCGACCCCCAAGATGTCAGGCTTCTGTGAATCCTGTGCTACATGGATACCTGATGGAGGGGAAGGGTGATGGTATTCCAAACACTGCTCATTAAAAAAGGCTGGAAATTATTCTAGAACTAAAACAATCCAACACCCAAAACTAATTTTCTTGACACGTTTCCCAGGCTTTAAAGACAGCTTCATTAATTGAATGTAGTCACAATGTGGCCAAATAAATAAACAAATAAATAATCACCATTTTTTCCCCTAATGACCTGCCAGATGATGAATCTGTTTGGTTAAAGGAGGAAAGAAAGGGAAAGGCACACTTGCAGGTGTCACAGGACAACTGGGCCTGATCAAAAGGCTTCCTGGGTATGGGTGGTGGTAAGTGACAGGAAAAAAAATGGCAGGCTTAACAGACAAGGGGAGCAATAGGGCCCTTGTTGAGACCCTGCTGAATTCATCAGCACCCCTAGCCTTAAGGTCTACTAACAAGATTCCTGGGGATTCCCAGGCACACACACTAAAGTTTAAGACTCACTGAGTAAGAACACAATCTTGGGCACAGTTCCATGGGCATAGGTGGAGATTCAGTTTCATTCCCTGGCCACTCTGAACATTACGTAGCCTTTCTCAGCCTGTCTGTGAAATCAGAGCAATGCCTACTTCGTGGAATTCTGAGGACCGCGCAAGCGCTTAGCCCAGCTCTGGGATATGATTCTGATTGAATCAGTGGTGATGGTGTGCTTGCAGCCTCTCCCGACCATTCCATCTTAGAGAGGAAGTTTGGGAAACCAGAAAGAACTGAGTTCAAATCCATGTTTTATAACTGTGTGATCTTGGTCAGGCCACTTAACCTTGCCAGGCCTCAGTTTCTCCTGGGTGTAAAGCAGGCACAGTTTAAATCTCAACCAGCAGCCTTCATCCTCCCACAGAGCCGTAAGATACAGACCAATTGCACAGGCCACAGAGGGGCTTGAAATTTTTACAGCCACAGGCTTGCCCTTGCAACTGAACCAGGGCTGCCCTATCCCTCCCCTCCCTTCCCCTCCACTCCCCCCGCTTCTTCCCTGATGCTAAGTTGGACTTACATTCGCTAACAGTTCCCATAAGACAATCAACTCTGCCAAACATTTTTGTGAGATGGGTAGATCGAGGGGTCACAGGTAGACTTTTTGCCTATGGCCACATCATCTCCCTAGTTCTTCCCATACCTCCTTATCTCAGATCATCTCAGGACAAGGAACTTTGTCACCAGAAGGAGACTCAGCTTCAGCAGATGTTGGGAACAAGGGATGAACATAGGGAGCTGTGTCTCCTCATTCTAAATGTCCCTACTATTATATCCTGTCACAGGTTAAGCACTTGGGAAATACTTAACAGAGTGGCAGATGCACGCCAGCCTCAGCTTCCTCTCTGCCAGGCTCTGCTTGTTGAGGCTGAGGCTACCCTCTGTAAACAACACTTTCCTTCCACAGCCAGCTCCTACTTAGGTTCCAAGCTGAGGGATGCCAGGGTTGCTGGAGGTTGGAAGACCAGAAAAAAAATCCCTTTGTTGACATGCTGTTTCTTTAAGCCGTTGCTCAGCAACAGCACCTCAGCTGGGTGGCAGAAGTGAAACAGTCCAGGTGCCTCTCATTCCCAGTCTCTCCATGCTCACAGTCACCCTCCTTGTGCCCTTTCACAAATAGCACCAGCTGCAGGCACTGCCCCTGAAGTCAGACTCCCAGTTCCACAGAGCCAGTGTCTAGGATCCAGACCTCAGCACCCAGTCATTTGAGTTGAGTGTACCTCCAGCCAGAGAGCTGGGCCCTGGTAGGCAGGCCTCCACACTGTAGTCATCATGGACTCTTCCTTATGTTACTCCATCTGGAGGTGAAGCAACTTCTTAGGCAGAGACTCCAGCTGCAGTGCCCCTAGTTCTCATTTGTGGCCTCGGTCCTCTGTGTAGGAAGAGTTCACTTCATATTTAAACTCTACCTGGTTCTGACTTCTAAGAGGACCCTCTCAGATATAGAAAAGCATGTCAGAGATACCAGTTCCTTCCAGAAATTAAAATCCACCTTCTAAATAACAAGTTTTTGTCACAAATAAGGATATTCAAAAGAACACGCCAATGATTTTGACAGCAATTTCCCAAAGAAAAATATCCACACTATTTTGGGCTCTGACAGCATTATTGGAACAGAACTGCAATCCTAAGCATTTGGAACAAAGAGTCAAAACATGGTTCTGGGGAAAGAATTAGAGTTAGACGTAACTCATGTAGGTGGAGCTGAGGCACGATCAGGAGAGAGAAAACCTGAGTAGACATCAGTGTAAGCAAGGTCAAGAAGAAGACAGTGAGTGACACCATTGACCTGGTCTCTCCGTTACTGATAATGACTCCGAAAGTAAAAACAATATCTGTAAAGATACTTGTTCAGTGTTATAAAAAAGCATGAAAAAAATGACATCATAACTTTGTAAAAGAACAACCAAAAGTACAATCATATCTACCTGATGAAAAACATTGTAATAACTATAAAAAATATAGTTTTTACAGTGTGATACTAAGCAGAATAAAATCAAAACATAAAATGTAAAGGAGAAAAGGTACATACCTACAGTCCCAGGCTTTGAGAGGCAGAGGTGGGGAAGTCAAAAGTTCAAGTTCATATTCAGCTGCATAGAGTTCAATGCCAGCCTACACTGCACAAGACTAAGGAAAAGAAGACCTATGAAGACCTTGTATCAAGATGCTGAGAGATAGTTGTCAATGAGAGATGGTTGTCAATGAAGAACAGTTATCAATGAGAGATAGTTGTCAATGACAGACAGTAGTCAATGGTAGACAGTTGTCAGTGAGAGGTGGTATGAATGAGAGATGGTTGGGGTCAGCCAAGTAGAACATAGAACTCATCCACAAACCTTCATTACCTGGGATTTAAGGCAAAATAGATGTCTTCATCCCAAAATGAAGAACATTTTTGTTGTTGTTGTTTATAGCTATGAACATTCCAAAACTTGCCCTGAGACCCTAAAGTATGGAGGAGGAATATAATTCCTTGTCTAAAACCAGAAAGATGCTTGGTAAGACAATAAATGGCCTGGGGCCAGGGTCTTGGGGAAACTGGGATGTAGGATCCTGGGAATTCAACTCTTCTCTCCTTAGGGGCTATGGTTACTAGTCCCAAGACCCCAGTGTGTTTGGTCTGTGATGCACTTGAGATATTGTCTGTTCCCTTTGTATAACACTGCTTGAACAGCTTCCTTCTGGAAGCTGTTTGTCCCATTGTCTGATCATTTTCTGCTGACTCTGTCCCATTTTCCCTCTGAAAATAGTATTCAAGATTTATACTTAATAGACATTCTAGCATGAGTCATCAGCTCATGCGGAACTCCTGATTTCAGCTTGCCTTTTTTATTTTCTCATCTCAGATTCTGGTTCTTCCTCTCAACACCTCACCATTCAGGTCACTTTTTAATAATCTTCAGTGTTGGGCTGGAGAGATGGCTCAGCGGTTAAGAGCACCGTCTGCTCTTCCAGAGGACCCGGGTTCGATACCCAGCACCCACATGGCAGCTAACAACTGTCTGTAGTTCCAGTTCCAGGCAAACACCAAGGCAAATAATTAAATAAATAAAAAAAGGTTTTTTTTAAAAAAAAAATAATAATCTTCAGTGTTGCATTCACGCATCACAAAAGATAAGATGATTTCATTATAAACTGTGATGGCTTCATTCTGTAATTAGCATCAGAAGTTTAAGAATAAGAACCAATAAGATGGCTCAGGAAGTGAAGGTGTTTGATTCTGGGTCTGATGACCTAAGTTCAACTCCCCAGACCCACATAGGAGATTGTGAGAAGTGATTCTTGGTAATTGTCCTTTGACATCCACACTCACACTGCGACACACATGTGCCCACATACATACACAAAAGTAAACAGATAAGTATAAGAATTTCTGACCCTGAGCTGCGTCTTTTAATTTATTTTAATTTTTGAAAATAACTTTAAGGTTGAACCTAAGTTGCTCCAGGAGTGGGGGAAGGGAGAAAGGGTGGAGGATAGAATTTGAACCAGACAAAGTAAGCACATGTAGGAGATTCAGCATTTATAAAGCAGGACAGAAGTGACAGGCCACTGATTTAACATGTGGTCAGCATGGGAAAGTCACGATTGTTAACCGGTTCGCTAGTTCAGTAGACAATGGTCTGCAGCAGGTAAGCTCAGGGCTAAACCTTACCTCTGACTAGTGTCTTAACCAATACTTTCCATATATAGTTGGGGTAGAAAAGCTCTGGCTTATTTTGAGTCTTAGAGGCCCCTAAAATTCTAAGTGCTATATGGTAGCAGTTCTCAACTCTTTAGGAGTCAAATGATCCTTTTACAGGTGTCAGTTAAGATCACCGATCACCAGAAAATACAGATATTTACATTACAATTCATAAAGGTAGCAGAACTACAGTTATAAAGAGTCAACAAAATAATTCTGTGGTTGGGGGTCACCACAACATGAGGTACTGTAGTAAAGGGTCGCAGCATTCAGAAGGTTGAGAACCACTGTTTCATGGGATTATATAGCCACATAATGCACCATAGGAAGCTGTAGTTACTAAGCACAAAGAGAAATCCCATTTTGGAGGAGATATTTGCTATTACTGCAGAAAGTTCCTGAGGGTAGATTTGATGACTGAACTCAGCTGTCACCCTTTAGGGGTAAAGATCGAAGGACTCTCTCTCTAGTCCCTATTCAGCTTGGAGAAGCATCATCACCTGAATTCTGTAAGAGCAGTTAGGGTTACTTCTTCAAAGGAGAGAACAATAAAAACAGAGGTTAGAACCTGGCATGGCAATTTAGATACAGACATATTGAATAAATCATTTAAAATGGCTGAAACTCAGTTCCCATCTGTCTAAAATGAAAATTGGAAAAACAGTATCATTCTCTACACATCAGGGCTCTTGTGAAGATCAAATGCATTAGATCATCATCAAATCAAAGCTCTTCATAAATGTGCAAATAAAATAATATTCCTTCCTGTGTCTACTTTGTACTGATAAAATATTAGAATATTTTCAATGATAGTATTAGTATATCTGTGTCTTCAATATGTTTTACATGTATATAATTAGCCAATAGCCAAATCTAATTAATCACAGATGTCTAATATTAACTTAGATCCAGGCGCGCGCGCGCGCGCGCGCGCGCGCACACACACACACACACACACACACACACACACACACACAGGATGGGGAGAGAGAACACCAGATAGATAAAGTGCCCAAAATACAGTCTATTTAAGGGGACTCCTTGCTGTGTTTAACATCTGTGACTTGTTCTGAAATCAGAAACTCAACATTCACTTGTTTTTTCCCTGATATTTCCATTAAATGAAAATCTTCTATTAAAAAGGATGTAGAGGGCTGGAGAGATGGCTCAGAGGTTAACAGCACTGACTGTTCTTTGTGAGATCTTGAATTCAATTCCCAGCAACCACATGGTGGCTCACAACCATCTATGATGACATCTGGTATCCTCTTCTGTATACTATATACTTAATAATAAATAAATAAACTTTTAAAAAAGAAATTCTAGAAAGTATGTAGAGGGTAAAAACTATATTTTGTAATTTACATAAATACTCTTCTCTTGGGACCTTAAGTGTTTCTCAGCCTGTTTTTCTATCACTGCTTCCTTAAATGACTTTACACCATTCTCTTCCTAATCTCCTCCCTCCCCCGACACCCCACACCCATATGCGCACACGCACACAACACTGTAATACCACAAATATGCAGCTGCTTATAAATGGTATGTTCTCTGCTTTCCACATAAAGCACATACCCAAGAACCAAGAGTCATCTTTGTGTGAGAAGGCAAAGCCTTTCGATGATCTATACAATGGAGTATGTAACTGTCTTTGCCATAAAGCTAATAGAAAATGCCTTTGGTGTGAACAGCTTGAAGATAGTGCTGGAGAGTTGGCTCAGTGGTTAAGTGCACACAGTTGGCTCGAAACCACCTATAACTCCAGCTCTTGGGGCATGTAATACCCCTAATCTCTGTGGACACCTGCACCCATATGCATATATGTACACACAGATGCATACATATAAATTTATAATAAATTCTAGTTTTTAAAAAAAGCCTGAAGTCACAGTGTGGGTGCCTCAGGAATCCGATGACTTAGACTAGGGCCTATTTCCTAGTTGTGAGTCTTCTGACAACCTGTTGGGGTAAGGAGACCAAGAGTGTTTTGAGAATGAATTCCCCAAAAAATAAACATTCAGTTGGGAGGTAGATCCTGTTCAGCAGCTAAGCAGAGGCCATGTGCAGCCTAGATCTGTTTGGTAGATCCTCTGGGTCCCAGTGGAGTCATGTTGGATCCTGAAGCAAAAATACTCTGATACGAGAAATAAAGTAGAAGCGAAACATGCCATGCTGTCCTCCCCTGTCACAGCATCCTGAGAAGGCTAGCCCAACAGCAGCATGGCATTGGGCTGCGCATGTGTCACTATGGCAGGTGGCACAGGATGGATCTCTGTTATTCCCATGCTCATCTCTGCTCCACTGATGGCCCCAGCCATATCAAAAAGGAAATGCAAACACCATCTCAGCAGCACCCAGACCACTCAGTCCTTGGGTCCAGCTTCTTGGAGAAAAGCTAAAGGCAGCTTTGGAGTCATCCAGAACAAGATTTGCCTCTCATTTAGTCATCTAGTTTAGGGATGGCAGACATATTCCCTAACCTGTCTGCTTCAGTCTCATCTCTGCAAAGCATAATGAATAATAGTTAGATAACTCATGCAGCACTCTCTGTGTCCAATGCCTGGCACAAGGTAAATATGTTCCATAAGTGTTGGCTGCTTTCAGCCCTTGGTCCAGATCAGTATTCCAGCCACAGGAAGCTGAGAGTCATTCATGTGCTTCAGCTTCCTGCTTCCGTCACAAACACCTCAGATGAACCAATCTGTAAGGAAGAAAGTGTTGGTGTTGGTTCCCAATTTCAGAGGAGTCTGCCCATGGCTTGGGGCCTGTGGTGAGGCTGCACACAGTGGGGTCCTGCTGTTAGAGGAATCTGCTCATCTCATCTCGGTGGCTGGGAAGCAAAAGAAAGAAACCAATGCCCCACAATCCACTTCAAGGGCCAACTTCTAGTGCCTACAATCTCCTACAGAGCCCCACCTCTTAAAGGTACTACACCGCTATAGCACTGAGCTAAGGCCCAAGCCTTTAACACATGGGATATGGGAGCAGTCTAAATTGAAACTACAGCAATTCTTCAAATATGACTCTGCCTTGCTTTCTTCTGGCAGCAATGTTTTTAATAACTCTTTCTCTCTAGAGAACCCCTGCTCAGGTTCTAAGCTCTTCAGATGTTAATCTCCTCTGAGAAGAAAGTTCCAGAAATGCAAAGTCAATGAAGCTCTCTGCACTCCCTTGCTAGCCCCTGGTTAGAGCCCTAACCACACAGCAATAGGTCCACTGTCTCTTTCCTTGTCCCTGCCTGATCCCAATGGAAGAAATGAGCCTGCTTCATCCTCTAGTACAAAGCCTGGGTCACGAAGTCTAACCTATTATCCCCACCTCTAACATATCACTTCACTCGGGATGTGCTCTGTCCTTGGCCCACTGAGGGCCTCTCACTCACTGTCTATGAACTGCAAGACCTCAGCCCAAACAGAAAGTTCTGGATGGTGTTCAAATAGTCCCTATATCAATAATCGATATCCCTGTGAACATTCCTTCTGATAAGCAGGTTGTAAAAGCTGTTTCTTAGATGTTCACTATGCTGAATATGGGTCCAATTCAGAGCATGGAGGTGCAGAGAAATAGACAACTCTCTAGGGTCACTCGAAGCTGGGGTTCACATCATTTTGTCTGAGGCTCACTCTTTTATATCCCACTGAAGTGGCTGTTTCTCCCATCCATTTCCATTTCTCAAGTAAAATAAAAGGGAAAAAAAATCCAGCAAACATAAATGTCAGCTAAAGTAAAGCTGAACCCCTCTCCATTAAAGACCAGTGATGAAGGAATGGGTATGTGTCAGGGGTACCCAGACAACAAAGGAAGCAGAGAGTGGCTTCCTAAAGCAGCTCAAAGAGCATCCTCTTCATCACAACATAAGCACCTCCAAGTTAGAGGATGTGCTCACTGGAGAGCTAGCTGAACTCTGACAGAGAAACTGTCCCTCTTCTCCTGGCAGGGAATGCAAGCTCATAGTTGGGCATCATAGAAGGTGCAATGGTGCCACCTGTGAAAATGCTAGAAGAGGCTTTTACCTAAGCAGTTATCCGAGAGAGATCAGCTCCCTTCATTCCCAGATTTCATCACAAGCTCTGGAAATGTCTGCTTCAGATGCATTGCCAAGGCCCACCATGGGGAACAGGCAGATTTGAACTCAGATCCTGATTGTCACTACCTCACTGTGTGGCCTTAGGCAAGTTCCCTTCCCAGTCTGGGTCATTTTTCTCACTTCTAAAACAGGAAGATTGATAGTATCTACCACACAGAGTTCTTATGAGGATGGCTAGAAATTTTATATGTGAAATCACATACCACCAAACATGGCTCGGGGCAAATGTGATCACTTTGTGGATGCTTCCATGCCTTGCCTGACTCAACCATTCATCTCAACCTGCATGTACTGAAGGTAACTTCGATTTTCTCAGCCCTGTGCAAGGCCTTCTCCAGGCTAGCCTTGGATGTCACTGCATCCCAGCCTCTAGAGATATTTGCAAGCAAAACTGATTTTTGCTCCATTCAAGAGGGCTCTGTTTTCCCCTGTGCTCCATTATTATCCATAGGAATGAACAAGGGATTCCACTAGGAAGGAGGGCTTTGCAAAGGAAGACCATGCAGCTGGAGAGGAAGCATGTGGCCTTGCTTAGTGGTGTAAGAAGCATACATCTTGGCCCCCTCCCTATAGTCACACAGCCTTCTAAGATGTAGCCTTGGGGACTACCTGTTTTGGTAGCAAATGCTCCTCAATAGATTCAGACACCCTGGGATGAGTGTGTGTCAATGTCTTTTAAAACTGTGGTGAATTACACATAATTTAAACTTTATTATCTTCACTGATGTTGAGCAAACAGGTCAATGGCCTCAAGTGCATGCATGCTGTTGTGCAAACGTGGCTACCGTCTACCTCCAAGAGTGGGTCTCAAATAGAAATTCAGCACACAGGGCTGGAGAGATGGCTCAGAGGTTAAGAGCACTGTCTGCTCTTCTAGAGGTCCTGAGTTCAATTCCCAGCAACCACATGGTGGCTCACAACCATCTACAATGAGACCTAGTGCCCTCTTCTGGCCTGCAGGCAGAACACTGTATGCATAATAAATAAATTTAAAAAAAGAAAAGAAATTCAGCTCACATATCGTAGTAACTCCCCAATCTCAGCACCAGATAATCGCCATTTAGTGTTCTGTCGATGAACTTGACCACTTTAGATATAAAAAAATAAAACCTTCCCTCTAGAGACTGGCTTAGTTGATCTAGTGCCATGTCTTCAGGGTTTGCCCTTGCTGCATCCTGCATCAGAAAGTCTTTCCTTTGGGATTCACCTAGGTATGGAAAACCTGCATCCTGTCATTCAGTCATCCACCAGTGGACCCTTGTGTTGCTTCCATCTTTGGGGCTACTGTGAAAAGCTTTGGGCAGAGCATGCACGTTTGGGAAATCTTGCTTTTAGTTCTCTGGGGCAGAGGTCAAGTGCATGTGAGTTACTTTTCCCATTGCTGTAACAAAATCCCTGGCAAACACAACTTAGGGAAGAAGGCTTTTCTTGGCTTGCGGTTTAAGAAGTGATCTGGTCCATCATGATGGGAAGGAGCATGGCAGCGGGAGCATGGGGGTGAGGAAGTACACCGGGAACATAGTCGGGATAGAGAAGTCTGCAAGGCCAGGCTTAAAAGCCTCCAGCCCCACTTCTTCCTTAGAGGCTCTACCTCATGAAAGGTTCTCAGCTATCTAAAGTAGCTGCTACTACCTAGGGACCAAGTGTTCAAACTCCTGAGCCTAGTGAGGAACATTCCATATTTAAACCATATCAAAATGGAATTGCCAAATGCAATTGCTATTCGCTTATGTTTAATAAGAAAATTGTAACCATTTATGCCACCATGCCTTGCACTCCTCCCAGCCCAGGAGACTCCAAGGCAGCACCTGCTCTTATATGTAGACTCATCCCTGATGCTTTGGTTTTCCAATTCCATCCAAGGGACCCCTAAACCTCCATATTGTTTTAGAAACAGTTAGAGCCCTTCACTCCCAGGGCTCAGGCTGCTAAGGGAGCATTACTAAAGCAAGTTTCACAGAATAAGACCCCAAGAAATGCACCTTCGGAAAAACGACCCCTAGTTTTCTCTGTTGGAGAACTATAAACAATAACTTCTGGCTTCCATAAAAAGCACGGGGATAAGTGAATCCTAGGTGTTGCTAATCTGCATTCCTTCTATGTATTTACGCTCATTCTGTTTGCTCTTTGCTGGGATGATTATTCAAATGCTCTTAGATTTTTTTTAAATTCCTTGTTCTTTCACCATTAGTAGCATCCCAAGACCCAGAACCTGCCTCCAATCCAGCAGTGTCTAGACCCACATTAGCTGAATCTCAGTGTCCAGTGAATTCAGTTTCTAATTCACCAACACAGAATCATAAAATAATGACAAGAGACAAGGAACACCCATGCAACACAAGCTTTGTGGAGCTCTGTTACAAATGCTGACACCACTCTTAAGCCATTATAAGAATCAAAGCCCAGTAGTATTTCCTCCTGCAACAGTTACACACTTTCTTTGCATTTTTAGAGACAACTGAGCCAGAGAAGAAGATGATGCTGTCCCCAGGCCTCTCAGAAGGCAAGTAATATAAGCAGACCTTGCAACATGAAAGAAAAGCTATGCCCCTGGAGTTTATGTCAAAGGGATTGTTCCATTGAACAAGATCCTCCACTGGGGTACAGGGAGGAAAGTTTGAAGCTGTTTGGAATATTTTCAAATCAGAAATAATCTCAAATTTGTAATGCATGAGTTGAAAATAAAATCTATAAATAATTTGTGAATGAATATTCACTATAGGGAGTAGGTTCAGCTCATTGTTTCATCAATGGCCATTGATGGCCACTGTCTTAGACACCGCCTTTGAGAATATGGCTGCCGCTTGTCTAGTCTGTCCTCTCTTGACAGTGATTCATAAAAACCCCTAAATGTCAGGTTAGGGAATGCAAGCTTTATATTCCAGGGGCTGTGAATGCCCTTGAGAGGGTTTTGAGTAGAAATGAGAAGGCAGAATCTAGAAACAAGGCTGATCAGGACTGACAGCCTAGGGATCGATGCTGTGGGCTCTGGAGCCAGCTGACTCTTCTTTCAGTTGTATTCATTGTTTCTTGTTTGATTTGGAGCAAGTTATTTTGACTTCATGGGCCTCTGCTCCCTCACCTGTGAAGCTGGTTCAAGGGAATAACAACTGTCCAATGTCATAAAGATTAAATGAGGTAACTAACCTATTCAGGGAATGTCCACAGAGCTTCTTGGCACATGACAGGCCATCCATAAATGGCTGATAGGATTAGAGTTTATACCACTCCCTTGGCCTGCCTCTCTGTGTAAGATCTGGCCATCACACTCTCAAACAAGCCCTTCAGACAATGGCAGGAGGCATTTTAAAATCAGTATTTGAAGATGTGTGGGATTCTTTGGCTTCAGAACCTCTTCCTCTACTGCTCATGTGTGAACATGATGTATAATGGCTCCAAGCATCTTGAGAGCATGCAGACACATCTAGAGGATATAATCTACTATAGGTGGTATTTGTCTTCAGACTTTAAACCTAGGAGCGCCAATCTGTCTCTATTCTAATACAAGTCCACACTAAAGTTAGATCTCTTTAAATGCCCTTCCCTTAAGTTTAAGATATTGTAACTTTGTGATTTGATATCCTAACATTGGGACTTTACCTGCCCCCACTGCCAATCACTAGTAACTGGATTTTTACATCTAAATAGAAAAAGGTAACAGGCAGTGTTATTTTGTTCTTCTTAGCTACTCAACTTCTAGCTGGTTTTTAAATTGCCTTTCTCCACACCTTGTAAGATCCAAGTCATTTCTCAGTGAAAGAGGGAAGTCTCTGAGGTGTGGCATCTGTGGCAGTCGCGAGGGCTACTCTGCCAAAGCATGATCACGAGCACCATCTCCTGGCCAAAGTTCAGAACAAAAAGAAAAAGAATAAGCAGGTGCTTAAATGGTCTTGTGCCTTTAATCAGCTGCTTAACTACTTAACCATGAAAATGAGCTTCCTAGGGCTAATGAGAGCTGCCCAATTTGCAGAAATGGGTGTTTATTTTTGTAGCACAATTTTCCAGCTGCCTGCATCCTGCATGCTTTACAGTGTTAGCATCTGCTTATGCAGCATTGTTCATGGACATGGCTTTGCCTGAAGGCTCCTTCTGGAGCCTAAGAGACAGAGCATTGCTAGATCTCTAGGGTTGAAAATCATATTCAGAAACCCAAGCAGGCATCCGGGCTCAAACCAAAAGGATTTGTAAGTCAGTTACAAGGTCTTTATATTAACAACTAGTCAAGAATAGGATAAAAAAGTAGGGTGAGTTTGGGTGGTACCCTATAATAGCAAGGAGACCTATGTGATCTAGAGCCAAACAGATGAGGTCAGCACATCCTAGCTGGCTATTATTCTGATTTTTTTTCAAAGAAAAAAGACAGGTGCGCTTGCAATAATGAGAGGAATGTACTCCTGGGGGAGGAAAGAAGCACACTTGCACACTTTCTGCAAAATTGCAAACTAAAAATAATTAAGACTTATGGGAAGAACAAGGTGAAGGCAGACAATTCCAAATAGGTAATAACCTCGGTGAAAAAAATGCCAGCAGATTAAAGAGACTGTCCGGTTCCTATTACATAAACAAATACAGAAGAAAATAAAGGACTTGGCCTGTAGGATTGGATGTAAGAACAATTTGATGGTGGCAAGGTAAGAGAAACCATAGTCTTCTGACTTATACAAAGAAGGAAAAACCCGCACAAGACCAGTGAGAACTGAGTGACATACACTCTTATCAGGGACATGGAGGCTTCCCTGAGGCCAAAGAAAGGGAGGTGACAGGGAGCAAAGACACCTGTCTCTTTTCCACCATGCAATATCCAGCTGGGTTCCTGCACTTTGAATCTTCTGACACTCGCCAGTGCAAAATGTTGGCAGGCTGGGAGGATCGTTGATGAACCGCATTTTATTGGCATTGCTCCATTTCTCAAGCACATTTGAGCTAATTTATGTTAAAATCACACACAAACACACAAGTGTGACAGCAAAACAGACTGAGCGTGGGCTGCTTCCCCAGCACACACATTGACATGAACCCCCTGCTGGCAGGATGGGTCCTGTCAACCCTGCTTCAACGTGAGAATCACAGATGTCTCCAACTCCTGGCAGGGCCATGGGAACCCTATCGTGGCTCTAGACTCCAAGCCTTCTAAATGTCTACAGCGCTGTGCTATGGTAAGTTGTCAAGGCAGTACATATTCACAAGGTTATTTCAGCTACACTTGAGAAAGTCTACCTAGAAAGAACAGTACTTTTGCTAACTAAAATGCTCAGATGAAATGAGGTTTCAGTCTTGGAGTTGGGAACACAGATTTGGTCCCTTGATATGTGTGTTCCTCAACCACCTCCATCCTCCCCGGTTCTCTGCTTCTCCTGGTGGAAGCTCCTTTTCTACCTCTTCTCCTACTTATGGTACCTGGACCCTCCAATTTCAAAACTCTCATAGGCAACAGTCAATCCTAGAGAAGAATGACTTTCACTTTCCTAATGATTTTAGCTAAAAATAAGAACAAAACATGATTCTCTCATGTAGATGCTTATGGGCATAATCCCTAACTTTGAACTACTCAAATGTGGTCCAAGGATGAAGTCTCTGGACAGGCCAGGGTGAGCTAGTGTTTGGTCCCATCCAAGCTGTTTGTGCAAAGACAGGAAGGTATCTCTTCCCAAAGGGAAGGAGGGAGGGTGGAGCCATCCTCCAGAGTGGTAGGAACCGGCACCCATCCAAATGTTGAGAATGAAGTAATCTCCTTTCTCGTGAACATGACTCCTGAAAGAGACAATCTTGGCCTTAAACAAAAGAAAATAAAAAGATGGTCTGAAAACAGCCTCAATTCACTGTTTATTCACTTATAAGCAGGTTTATATATCTTATTTGTTGGCAAATAAGATAAAGAATTATAGGCATGGCTGCCTTCACTTTATATCTTTACCTAACAGGTGACTTACTGTTCTTGCTTTCTAAACAGTAGAAAATTGCAAAGGCAAAATTTCTTCCTTCTTGCTCCAAGGACAGCCAAACACTTGTGTCCCAGGGAACTGTGACCCTTGTCTTATGGGAGAAATATCAGGCTTTTATTTCAAAGACAGAGCCACACAGACCCTCCAGATGTGGCTGATTCAAAGTAGAAGGTGTTACAAGCAGTAACATCAAGAACAAACACCTGTCCCAGAAGAGAATCATAGGGACCTCATGACCCAGTAGGAATGCATCTGACTCCAGAAGAGAATTATTTTCTTTGAGATGTAAACAATAAAGAGGAATTCTGGATGTAACGATAGTCATGATTTCCTTCATGTAACCCTCCCAGTATGGGCATGATAAAGTGTCTATTAGAGTTTCTTCTATTCCAAATGATAGAATAGGCAGCCAAAAGGCTTTAAGGTGGTGGTTCTCAACCTGTGGGTCACAACTCTTTTGGGGTCTTCACAGTGGTCTCCTGTGACCATCTGTGGTATCATATATTTGCATGACAATTAGTAGCAGTAGTATCAGTAGTAAAATTGCAATTATGAAGTAGCATGAAATAATTTTATGGTTGGGAATCACAACATGAGAAACTGTTGTTTCTCTGTATCGAAGGGTTGCAGCATTAGGAAGGTTGAGAATCATTGCTTTAAGGGGATAGAAGCAAAGTGGGTTGCAAATTGATTGGGTTATCTACAAAGTCTAAAATTCAAGCATAGCTTGATCCAGTGGTTTAAATGATGTATTTTAAAAAATAGGCTTCCTCTATATTGTTTCCTCTACTGTCTTTCTCTAGTGGAATCATGTATCCATGTATGCTCAGGTTAGACTTCCATCACTAGGCTGAAATTCCTGAGAAGGAGGAAGTATTTTAAAGGGGTTAGGATTTACTTTGGCTCACAGTTTCAAGGGTGTCATTCCATGGTGAGCCAGCTCTAAAGCAGTACCTAACGCCAGGATCTGCATAGTGGTACAAGTGGTTCTCTTCCTGAAGAGGCAAAGAGGAAGAGGGGAAGGGCTCAGGTCCAATATTCCTTTCAAGGACACACTCCCTAAAGAACACTCTCCAACTAGACCCATCCAACTCCAAGAGTAATGCCTCATAACACCACCAGCTGTAACACATCTACTACACATGAACTCTGAAGGACATTTAAGATCCAACTCCCCTCCCATATAGTATCTCCAACAGCTATCTTACACCAACAAACAAAACAAAAACCTTATTGGCTTCTCAGTAGAATATTTGTTGATTAGTGTGTAATCACTAAATTCATGAGATACAGTATTCTAATTATCCATCCACACACTTCTTCTCTGAAAATGGATTAGAACATAAATATTGAATAAGGTGGGTAAAGACACAGAGCACAAAAAATCTATTAGTCATTTCAAAGAGAATGAGAACACTGAATGCCAGGATCCAAAAATGGGCTGAAGTCTTCACAAAGATTTTTTGTACTCAAGCTTGTTTGCTGTTTGTAAGGCAGATCAAACCCAGGGCTTCGTGAATGCAAGGCAAGCCTCTACTACTGAGCAGCACTATCAGCCTTTTGAGCTTGTTATAACATACATGGAGCCCACTGCCATAAATGGATCTCAATGACCATGATGTTAGCTTCCCATCACTGCAACAAAAATGCCTGAGAAAAATCAGCTATAAAAATAAAGGTGAGGAGGCTGGAGAAATGAATCAGCAATTACGGGCACTGGCTACTCTTTCAGAGACACAGGTTCAATTCCCAGCACTGATGTGGCAGCACACAACCACCTGTAACTCCAGTTCCAGGAAATATACTGCCCTCTTCTGGTCTCCTCAGGTACTATAAATGTATGATGTACATATTTACTTGCAGACAAAACACCTATATAAAATAAAAATTAAAAGAAAAATCTTTAAAGAAAGAATTATTTTAGGCTTACTGTTTCTGAGTCCATGGTCATTCGACTTTGTTGCCTGTTTTTTTTTATTATTATTTATTATGATGTATACAATACACAGAAGAGGATACCAGATGTCATTATAGATGGTTGTGAGCCACCATGTGGTTGCTGGG
Source organism: Sigmodon hispidus (assembly GCA_004025045.1). Taxonomy (NCBI): domain Eukaryota; kingdom Metazoa; phylum Chordata; class Mammalia; order Rodentia; family Cricetidae; genus Sigmodon; species Sigmodon hispidus. The sequence continues at coordinate 107,668 of PVIH01002327.1, read as the reverse complement.
AATTCAACTCAAGACCTCCAGAAAACAGTCAGTGCTCTTAACCTCTGAGCCATCTCTCCAGCCCGATTTTGTTGCTTGTAAACCTGAACATCATGACAGGTACCATATGATAGAGCAAAGCTGACCACCCCATGGTGATCAGGAAGCAGGAAGAGAAAACAGGACAGCAAGAAAGGAAAAGGGAAAAGAGAGAGAAAGAGTGGAGAGGGAGAGAAGTATGGGAGGAGAAAAAATATATACCATTGAAGGAATGTCCTAGAGACCTTCTCCACTGAGGTCCCACTTTCCAAAGTTTCCAAATCTTCCAGTAGTCCATTAAATTATAAACCTTTTACTGTTATCATCTAATGAAGAGGCCAGGGGCCTTACAAGCCAGTTACTGCCAAGATCCCCCACTTCGGAGTACTGCTGCACTGGAGACTAAACCATTAACACATAGGCTTTTGATTGACATTTAAGATATAAATATAGTACATGGGAAGGCACATGGGAGCTGCACTGTCATACAAAGAATATTCCTTTGTGCATGCTTATAAGGTCCCAAGAGTCTTGAATGAGCCACAGACAGGAAAGGCTTGAACATGTGCACAGAAATACACACACACATATAGGTATACAAATATATGCATGGCACATGCACACTGCACATGCACACATGCATACACATATTCCCACTTGCATACTTCAGCATATGCATATATTCATAACCACACATACATGCAAACACACATGTATACATATGCATATGCATGTGTATGTGAATACATGAATGTCTAGCAAGTCTTTATCCTGTCCTACCAGCCAGCTCCCAAATAATAACATACAGACTTTTTATTATGAAAGCTTGGCCTATAGCATAGGCTTGTTCCTAACTAGCTCTTATAACTTAAATTGACCCATTCATATTAATCCATGTTGTATCACGTGGAGTTACCTCTCTTTCATTTTATGCCTCTGTTTCCTCTTCATCTGGCTAGAAACTCCATGTTTCTTTTTCCCGGAACTCTCCCTGTCCAGAAGTCCCATATACATGTGTACCTATTGGCCATTCATCTTTTTACTAAACCATCCACAGTGACATATCTTTAGACAGTGCAACCAAATATCTCACAATGAGTGTATACATACTTGCATGCAGACTTGCCCACGTTCATGCTCTCTCACACACAAGCATATACAATGGTCCATTACACTTTCTTGCCAGTCATGGCAGATACAAGCAGATACATATACAAACCTATTTTGGAGGAGAGTCCTCCAAACACTATAATTACCATGGTAGATTTGGTTTTCTCATAGAAGATTCCTACTTTCATTTTCCACCCCTTTGGCTATGGTTTCTGAGTGCTATGTTCCAGGGCATCCTGTTCCCCTCACTACTTTATTTCCTGTACTCTAAGTCACCTTTGTGGTGGAAATGCTCTCTGTATGCTGTAAATAAAGTAACTGGTTTGGCCTATGTGGAGCACCGTAGAAGTGGGTGGAGGATCAGAGGAGAACAGGTAGAAGGAGGGGGGAGTTAACCAGTCTCCATCAGACCCCCGAGGAAGAATCATGTAAGGAATCCAGGTGAGCCACGGGCCGGGCCATGTGGCAGATAGAATACTAGAAATGGGTTAAATTAAGATAAAAGAGCTAGCTAGTAATGTGCTTGAGACATAGGCCAAACAGTATGAAATTAATATAAGCATCTGATTCATTTCTTTGAGGGGAAAAGCTGCCACAGGCAAGGTCCAAACCTCTGGCCCAAATGGGCCCTGGAAATCTTCCACAACACCTCTACAGGGACCCATCCCTGTCTGCTCTGGCACCTCTGTGGACCCTGATCTTTACCAACAAGAAGATATTGCCTCTGCTTATTTCAGAAAAAAATTGCCTCCTGGCTGACACTATCCTGAGGCAGAATTTCTCTTAATGATACCATTTTGTGTCAGACAGTTTCTGGGCACCTGCTGAGACCCTCTTTAGAACAGGAGTGCTGTCTAATGCCTTTTAACCTCCCCTTTGCTAGCCCTAACCCACCCACCCCCACATCCGAATTAAAATAAAGCTGTGTTACTTTGATTAAACACTAAATCAAATAATGATACTTTTATTTCACACGCACAACCCAAAGGACTGATCACCTCACTGTGGAGGGTGATCATCTCAGTGTGGAGGGCCACTGTTTGCAGTCTCTCCCAGCCAGGCCAGAGGAAAGAGAAGCAACTTCAAACCATAGATTGTAGCTTTACAGGTCTTCCATCTTTTAGAATCCTTTCTTCAAATAACATTCTTGTTTTCTTAAGAAATTTTTTTTATTTATTCTACATACCCTCCTCCCATTGCCTGCCCCTGGTCTCCCTCCTGACCTACTCCTCCATCCCTTCCTCCAAAATGGTGCAGCCTCCCTTAGGGAGTCAGCAAAGTCTGGTACATCCAGTTGAGGCAAGACCAAGCCACTCCCCGCTGAATCAAGGCTGAGCAAGACATCTCACCATAGGTAATGGGCTCCAAAAAGCTGGCTCATGCACCAGGAATGGATCCTGATCCCACTGCCAGGAGCCTAATGATATACCAAGTGTGGTGACAAAGCTTGGCCAAACTTCAATCAAACTTCATGCTTCTTCCAGGCCACGTGCATACTGCCTATGAACTACAGATGTCATTAAGTTGGCTAAGCTGGAACCCCATGTTCTGATGTGTATCAGAGCACTCTTCTCATAGATCAGGTTTCTCATTCCATATTGGCTCCTAGTGACGTTGGCCATATGGCCTGGCTCCAGCTAATCTGTTAGATTGGTTTAGCGATAATTCCTCAGGCCTCTGGATGGTGATTTTTCCATTCACTGACCCCTATCTTGTTTCCACATGTCCATGATGTATTCAAAGTTGAGCACAATCCCCCCTGCTTCCCATGTTGCAAGGTCCATTACACAGGCTCTTCCAGTTATCTTAGGTCTTAAATAAAATCAATCGTATCATGATCTAACACAAGTCATTAAATATTCCTCTACCAGAAAAATCAACCTTTTACAGAGTAATACATACACATGTATAAATATTCATATAGATGTCTACAAGTGTTGCATATGTTTTAAATATATGTACTTAGGAGCTAGAGAGCTCTTTCAGAGGATCTGAGTTTAGTTCCTAGCACCCATGTTGAATGTTTTCAACTGCCTGTAACACCAGCTCTGGGGGAATCTTATGTATTCTTCTGGCTTCCATGGGTAACTGCACTCATATGCACATAGCCCCCAAAAGATACATAAATAAAAATAAAAATAAGTCTTAAGAACATACACCTTTGGGGGCTGGAGGATGCCTCTGTGATTAAGAGCACTTCCAGAGGACCCAGGTTCTAATCCCAGCACCTACATGGCAGCTAACAACTATCTATACTCCAGTTCCAGGGTCCAGTGCTCTCTTCTGGCCTCTACTCAAACACATATATTTTTAATTAAAAAGGAACCTTAGAAATACATATATTTAAGCATTGGGTAAGTATATTTACATATATACATAAACAATACATATACAAAATACAAATATACAAAAAAACCCATACAATTCATTCATTGAGTAAATGTTTGTCTACCATATGCCTGACACCATAGTTAGTCAAAGCCAGCAGAACCGACTCAGTCCTCTTAACAGCTGAGAAACAGACATTAATCTTACAAATAGACTAGTCAGGCTGTTACACTATTGTCCTACCTTAGCAGTGGTCACTAGTCAGTCCCATATAACCCTCCCTTAGACAGGGAAGGTGTTCCCTCCCCTGTCCCCCTGAGTTCCTGAAGGCATCCCACACCACCACCACCCCTACATTCTGAAGAGTGACAGCATGCTGGGCTATAGAATGTGGGGAGCTAGCCACAGTGATTGGCAGGCTTTCCATCTGTCACTACCTCTCTCTTCTACCCCAGGCAAGACTTGGCCTCTTTTGAACTACTCTTTTGAAGAAGAATTAAAACAGTAACTCTGCAAGTTTTCACTTACCATCTTATGCTTAGCCCAGCAATGTTTTCTTCTCAACAGCTGAATGTCTGAAGTTCTAAGTCCAGTTCCTCGGGGCCTTCACAGTCCAGCAAAGGATGTCATCAAGCCCAGAGTGAAGTGGGAGAGGCAGGCCCACGAGTACTCTGCAATTTGATCAAGATACACGAGAGAGGATGCCATGGTATAGTGCAACCCCAAAATAGCAGGTTTGTTTTGTGGAGAAATAAGGAGAAAGTCCTCAGCTTAGAAGTGTGGTGATTGTTAGGAGTACTAACAGTAGACCTGTAGGCTTATGACCTTGGTTTGGACTTGGGTGAGATAATGGTGCTGAGGAAGGATGGATGGACCTGAGCTAGTGGTGCTAAGTAGCAAAGAGAAGCTCTCCTGAGGGCTGAGGGTGGGGATGATTTACATTTGGGGCATGAAGCAGCTGAACAGGGCATAGAACCATTTACAGAGATAAAGAAGACACATGGAGGGGGAAATGTGAGAAGAGAGGAGGGTAAAGGATCCTGATTTAAGTAGCCATTGTCTGAACCTAATACTTATCTCAAAAGAGCCAGAAGTTGCTTTACAATGCAGGTGCATGCTATGAGCAGATAGGGCAAAGCCATGTAGAGGTTTTGAGCCTGGCTCTACCATCAGCTGCTTGTTTGACCTTGGGAATGCTAGTGCCCTCTTGGTATCAACACTGCTTAGTTCATTTACAATGTTAAATGGAACACTGAAAGCAAATGACATTGGTTTGGCAGGACCCACAGCTGCTATTTAGCTAGTAACATCTGCAAGTAATCTCAGATATCCATTTGCTGTAGTGAAGAATCCTGTGAGAATGGTGATGTGTGCATGGAGTACTCAGGCCACAGGCGGGGCTAAAGGGAGAATGAGGGCAGTTACTTCTCTATGGCTTTAATAAAACACCAAGACCAAGACAACTTATAGAAGAGAGCCTGGGGCTTACAGTTCCAGAAGTTCATCGTGGCAGGAACTGTGACAGCAGGAGCCAGACACAGTGGTTGAGAACTCATATCTTGAACCTCAAGCACAAAACAGAGCAAACTGGGAGTAGCCTGAGGCTTTGAAACTGCAAAGTCCTATTTCCTCCAGCAAGATCACACACTACCTAAACCTTCCCCAACAGCGCCACCAACTGGGCTTCAAGACTTCAAAAGCCAGAGCCTGTGGGGGACATTCTCATTCAAAGCACAAGGACCAAAGTGGGAAAAGAAAATGCTAGTGGATCCCTGGTCCCATTTGAGAGGTTAACTCTGAGCCATTCCACCTGGATGGGGAGTAGGAGAAGGTGTGCTTAAAGTGGTAGCCTGGAGTGGTGTTAGTCTGGGAGGAGTAAGGGTGGAGGAGGCTGGGGAAGGTCTCAGAAGCTGAGGACTCCACCAGTACAGCCCTGTGTGCTGTGGCAGAAGCCAGGTGGGTCAGAGTGATCTGGAATTGGAGACAGAGTTTGCATACCATACTGAGCTCCAATGAGATCTGGGGTGGGGTGCCAACGCAGGACACTCAGATGTCTATGTAAAGCTTACTACAAAGCAGCATTAGTAGCAGAGGTTGGGTGTTGCAGGCACTAGCCTGCATAGAGGAGTGGAAAAATACGGGCAAGCTCACACCTGAGAACAGGTGTGCAGAGGCACGGGATGACTCTGAAGGTGTCTGTCACTCCTTGTGAACCAATAGTGCTCACACCTCTCAGATATGAGACTCCTTACTACATAATTTGTAACTTACATTCTCCAGCTAGCAAAGTCAAAGGAGGGGTGGATTTTAGGATACATAACTGAGTTAAAAAAAAAAAATAGCCAGCCAATAGGGGAATGGTGCCACACAGCTGTAATCCCAGCACTAAGGAGGCCAAAACAGTAAGATTTCTGTGAGTTTGAGGCAAGCCAGGATACACAATGAGACTTTGTCTCAAAAATACCAAAACAGAGGAGGGGGAGGAAGAGGAGGCTAGCAAATAATGGCTGTGGGCTACATGACTCCCCTCCCACCCCAGTTCTGGTCTAGCTTCCATTGCTTTTGTGTTATAATAAGAACTCTTACAATTTCTTCTCCAAATTATCTTTGCACATCTCTCACCACCTCCACATTATATGATACATAAAGCAAACACATGTTCTTGCTGCCTGGCCACAGGAGAACAAGCTGATTGTGGTGATTCCAATACAAGCTGCTTAGTTATTTCAGAATAAACAACAGTGCCACATCTGGAAGATGCCACATCTGGAAGATGCGTATTCCCTTTTATGTTCATGCTTTTTTGCTTTTTGCTGGAGATTCTACTGTGAGAAGAACTGGTATATGCACACTAAAATTCATACTCATCAGTACCTGAGCAACTTCTGGCTAAGATGAACCCCAACACGGAACACTGTCCTGTTTTCCTATACTACACTTTAAAAACTGTAGCTGAAGCTGAAGAGGCATTCAGAATTACTACATTTCCAGAGGACTCAAGTTCACTTCTTATCACCCACACCAGGTGGCTCCTAACCCTAGTTTAGGAATAATAGTAATAGCAGTAATAATAATAAATCTCTTAGAAGTAAATGGAAAGAAAACAGTAGCTGAACAAAACATACCCTCTCCCTCCAAATGGGTAAATGCATGGTGTGAGCCCAACATAAGCCAGAATGGAATGGCACAGAAAGTCTCTGCCCCAAGAAACCTTATAATCCAATATAACAGTAATAGACACACATAAAATAACTACTATTCCCCAAAGGTACTGCCCCCCCCCCGAGGCTCTCTGGGGAGTCCTTCCTAGTCACATGATGGGTGATGGAACCATACAACAACTGGTGCCATTTGGGGACCAAGCATCTAATTGCCCATGACAGACCTCTAGCTCTCTCTTTCCCTCTAGCACACAGGTTGGCACCATTTCAACTGAGGCAACTCTGCCACCTGCATCCCTCATAGGACCCCTCATAGGTAGGATTGTGAATTTAAGCCCAGCCTGGGCTACACAGTGAGATCCTGTGTCCCACCCAATCCCAAACCAAAAAAAAAAATTGGCCCATATTTCTTATAACATCTTAATTTGGTCTCTAGGGAACTTTAGAGAATCTTCTTTAAAAAATAATTTATTCATTCATATTTTATTATATTGGTGTTTTGCCTGCATGTATATCTATGTGAGGGAGTCAGATCTTGGAGTTACAGTTGTGAGCTGCCATGTGGGCGCTGGGAATTGAACCAGGGTTCTCTGGTAGAGCAATCAGTGCTCTTAACCACTGAGCCATCTCTCCAGCCCTAGAAAATCTTAAAGAATAAGACCAGCAAATGCTGACAAGATCAGTGGGATTTCTAACAAACGATGCTTCACAAACTCAGGGCTGTCAATCCCAATGTTTGTTCCTCACAAGAGTATAGAAGAAAGGGCTTGGAAAAGAAAGGCATGAGCCCTTGGAAAAGAAGGCAGCCATGGGAAAAAGCGCTTATGTTCCCCAATGACAGTCACAATTAACTAATTTTCACTCACTTTGTGGACATGTTTTATGTTGGGTCGTGGCAGGTGACAGGTATATATTCAGTCTTTCAAGGAGAGTTTTATAAAGGAGCTAAGCACCAAGATGAGCAGGATGTGGAAAACCACAGGGATGAGTGGGACAGTGTGCTAGGCTAGTAACAGTGAGGTAGTAGCCACCTCTGAGGGTGAGAGTCGCCCTGTACCAGCTGACCTGGAGACAATTTGCAGAACAGAACACCTTTTCTGTGTGGGCAGAAGTCAAGTGGTCTTGTGTTCAGAGAACTCAGAGGATAAATACTTCAACCAACCATTCTTTCTTCTTCCAATTGCTTGTCCCCTTGACCAACTGGAACATCAGCTACAGGGCGAAGGAAGTGCTGCTGTGGTGAGAACTGTCATTTTACATAGCAGGACAGAAAGGGTAAGTCTAGGGGACAAGTAGGAGACAGCCAGCTTGAGGACTCCAAAAATAAGAAAAGAAAAACTCAAGATGTTTTTGTACATACATGCAGTACATTTTAAAAGATTTATTTATTTTTATCCTGTGTGTATGAGTGTTTTGCCTGAGTGTATACAAGTGTTGTGTATGCCTAGTTCCCATGAAGAGGAGAAGAAGGCATATGGTCCCCTGGAAATAGAGTTACAGACAATTGTGAACCACCATGTGGGTGCTGGGAACTGGACACAACCCTCTGCAAGAGCAGCAAATGCTATTAGCTGCTGAGTCTTCTCTCCAGCTCCCATGAGTGATGCAAGCTGCTAGCGATTCCTTGAGAGACAGTCATACTGGCATTCACCTTTCCAGAGCCAGAGGAAGGAAGGTCTCTGTGAGGTCACGGCCAGCCTGGGATGTACGGTGAACTGCAGGCCAGATAGAATTACATAATAAGACTCTCTGGGAAAAGAGAAAAACACAGAGAGACAGACAGAAAAAGAAACAATTTTATGAGGCAAATCCAGAGACATACATAATAGATTCATAGCTGATTAAACAAAGCATATGCCATTGATGAAATATATATAGTAGAAACTTCTAGATGTTGCTGACTTGTAGGAAGAAGAAAGATATGGACTCTCATAATTGATTTCATTATTGTACAATTGTAGGGACACGACGTCTTCGTGCTCACACATGTGCTAGAGGAATCTGGAATGTTTACGAATACAGGGTTGTTGCTTCAAGGGAATGAAAGCAAAATCAGTTTTCTACTCAGAAGGTTGGAGTAGACTTTCTAACCTGGTGACCTTTGCAAAATCCGTGTGGCCAAAGACTTTTCAGCACCAGACCTTCCTTGTAAACTTGTTTTTCTCAGTCTATAGAACCCATTTTTATTTTTTTTCCCCAAACCAGTCAATTTATTACATTATATAAACAATCTGAAAGAAAAAGAAAACACATAGTCATCTCATTAGATGCTGAAAGTCTGTGACAAAATCCAACATGCATTCATGATAAAAAAAAAAAAAAAGTCTTGGAGAGTTTAGGGATACAAGGGACATACTTAAATATAATAAAGGCAATTTACAGCAATCCAACAGCCAACAGTGAATTAAACAAACAAACAAAAAAACAAGAACCCATTTTTATGAAAGGTGTCATAAGTACTTTACAAAGAGTTTCAATGTAGTCACATCTAATCTGTATTTGGCTTACTGTTTCCCAGAGATTTAGGCAAGCTTACTTGTGCACACAGGATAAAGTTAATCATCACAAACAAAAAAATAATTTTCACTAGATTGTGCTGTTTAAATAAGCTAAAATAAACAACCCAAGGTAGACCCTCCCAAACACACACACACAGACACACACACACACACACACATGCACATGTGACTGAAGTCTGATAAATTATAAATGAATATTTCTCTTGCCCTTGCCTGTGTTCTCATTGCCTTCTGCTGTTATCTTGCAGTGCAAGATGGCAAGGAGCTTTATCTCTTTAGCTTCTCTCTTCTGGCAGCAACACCGCCATGATTGCCAAGAATCTACCTCAGATCCTTGGGTGTTGGGTATGGTCAGTTACATTATTTGCCTTCTACTTCTGCTACAGGTCAATTAGAGGCCTAGGATCATTGGAACCAGCTAGGTGATGCTGTTTTTGTCTTTGGGTTACTGTGCTGGGAAGTTGCAAGTTTGGACCAATGATAGCCACTGTGCCCAGTTCAGCAAAAGCAGATATTTACAAAAAGAGAATTTAAGATTCTCATAAAAACAGAAGCAGAATATATCTAAAGACAAAGAAAAATAAATGATCTCAATAATGTCATCTTGGTTTCTGGGCTGATTTGTTCCTAAAGCATGTCAGTGACTTCCATTTTTCTTTCTTATATGAGCCACTCTATTTTAGTAGGATTATGGTATGTTGTAAATATTTGTCCCACGTATGGGTTTAATAAAAGCTGACTGGCCAAAGACAGACAGGAAGTGTGTGTGTGGGGTGCTACCAGGCTAAGAAAAATTCGGGAATATCTCAGATCAGAGACATGAGAAGATGCCACAGAGGCATCAGGAGACTTTAGCAGAAGCAGAGGAAAGAAGCTGAAATGCTGCTCTGAGAAAAGGAACCAAGCCGCATGGCCAAACAGGATAAGAATAATGGGTTAGTTTAAGGGTAAAGAGTTAGCAGGCTATATACCTAGGCCCTCGGCCAATCAGCATAAGATTAGTATAAGCATCTGTGTGATTCTGTGGGACTCCGAGTGTTTCTGTCAGACTGCCAGACTGCTGGTCAAACCAGTTTCAGGCCCAGTAAGTACTGGCCAGAAACCATATACAACATTCTAGTGTCCTTTATCCCTTTGCCAGTTTGAGTTGGGTTTCTTCTGCTTACAATAGAGATGCCCAATTAATCTGCCTGCACTACAGACCTGCTAGCATCAGTGAATTTCAGATGCTTTAATTAAATAAGTAGTATACTGACAATAGCAATCACTGTGTTGAGTCCTCAGTAAATGTTTCTGGGGTAAAAAGATTGTTATCGTTAGATGTAAAATGTCCCCCCAAACACATGTGTGCTATAGGCTTGGTCTCCAAATGATGATTCCAATCATTGACAGGTGATTGAACCTAATAGAGCAATCCACTGCTAAGTTTACAACTTGATAATCTATCAGGACAGAGTAGGATATGGGACTTGGAAGGTAGGGACATACCTTTGGAAGTGTCTCATCCTGACCTGTTCCATTTCTCTCTCTACTTCCTGGATTCCCTGAGGTGGGTAACTTCGTCTTCCACATGTTCCTATGACCATGATATTCTGCCCTTCTTTGGGCTAAACACAACGATCCATCTGGCCTTGGACACAAGTCTCAGAAAATCTGCCCTCCTTCCAAACTTCTCTCCTTGAGTATTTACTATAGCAATGAAAAACTAACAATTATTGTCACAGAAGGGCAATGAAAGCCTTCTCCAGCAGTGGCAGTGTAGGGCCCAATGGAGGTGACATAGTTCTGCATCCATCTCCAGAAATATCAGCTCTTGCTGCCTCAGTCCTTGGTAAAATGTCTGCCACTCCAGAAGTCTCAAAGGGAAAGGAAAGTCATGGTTAATCACCCCACTGCCTTATCCTCCCATAAGCTTCCATTTGGAATCTTCTCCATAGAAAGCAGTAGGAGGCTTGTGAAACAGGCAAGGCTTTCCATAGATACTAGAGCTCATCCCTGGGCAGCAGATACCATGAACTGGTTCTTGCTATCATGAAGTTCTGTTGGGACCTTCTCACAAACCATCTTCCTGGGACTCACTTCTGTTCTCAAGGTAAGCTCTGCTCATATGACCTCACAGGCCCTGTTTCTTATATACATTTTCTGAAGTCTGGGTGAAATCCTTCAAGATTGCTGATTTTCCAGGAAAAGCATGCTCCTTACATACTCAACACAATCCGCCTTGTTCCCTCTGGGTTCCTCTCTACTTCTGACATTATGATCCCTGCAGACAGTCTTGCTCACATCTTGTCCAAATGTGGAGAAGTCGGGTATCTGCATCTGTACTGTGAAAACCTCTGCCATTCTCTTACTTGAGAGCAGGACCTTCCTAAGGAAACCACACTGCTCAGATCAATCTCGAAGGAATCTCCACTCTCAGACTCTCTTCCTCAAGCTCTACATCCTTATACAAATGGTCTGAATGGGGGCTGAGGCTCCCAATCTGACTGCAGACTCTAGTCAGCGAGGCCAGCCTAGATGGGAGGTGATCCTCCTTCCATTGGAGTTACACCATCTTACACAGCAGCCACAAGCCACATATGGCCATTGAGACTTGAAGACTTGCTGTCCAAACTGCTCTCTGAGATTAACAGTCACCATCTTTTACACACAATAAGCTAATGTAAAATATCTAATTATTTTTATAATAAGTAGGAATGAGAGTATGTATAATATGTAGAGTGAATAATATAGCTCGTTACAATTGATCCCACTTCTTTCCTTTTAAAAAACGTGGCTACTAGGAAAAGTTAAACTACATACACAGCTTATATTACATCTCTACTGAACAACATTGATTTTAAATGTGCGGACTCATGGCTTCAGGGCTTACCCGAACTAAAGCTCCAAGATAGAACAAGCAGTTCAAGGGTCTGCTACATGGTATTTGTGGATCCCACAGTCCCCTGCCTGGCACATTCTAAACACAACATAGTAGGAGGGAAAAGGAGGAAGTAAGAATAAGAGGGGATTTTTGTGGTAGTAATAGGTAACGCTGTTGATATTACTCATCTGTTATCCTGTGGGAATTAGAGCCATTCCTGTTGGCACTGTGCTGACCTCATAGGCTACAGTATGGTTTGAGTGAAGTAAAATCTCCCGAAACTGTAAAATCACTGCATAAATAGTGGTTGTCATGGTACTAATACTCAGGATGACAGCTATCATATTTTGGCATGCAATGCTGTAACTGGTTAACAGAGCTACTCTGGTAGCCTGGCCCTGGGCCCCACAGCCATTATTATTGCATCAAAACTTTCTTTTATTTAAATTTTTTTATTCATTTTTATATACCAACCACAGATGCCCCTCTCATCCTTCCTTTTGCTCCGCCCCTAACCTTCCCCCCACCTCTCCAACCCTTCCTCCGAAAGGGTAAGATCGCCCATGGGAAGTTAGCAAAGCCTGGTACATCCAGTTAAGACAAGACCAAGCCCCTCTCCCTGCATCAAGGCTGAGCAAGGTGTCCCACTATCAGTAATGGGTTCCAAAAAAGCCAGCTCATACACCAGGGATAGATCCTGATCTCACTGCCAGGGTCCCTTAAACAGACCAAGCTACACAACTGTCTTTCGTATGCAGAGGGCTTCATTTGGTCCCATGCAGGCTCCATGTTCTAAAGTGTGTGAGTTCCCACTAACTTGGTTCAGTTGTTTCTGTAGATTTCCCCATCATGATCCTCTCCAGCCAGTTTTAAATCAAAACTTAACACTGGGTCTGACACTAGGTGGCAGTAAAGGCCACACTCCATTCTGCCTTGGTCCCAGCTGCACAGCTGGCCCTGGACTGGAAAATGTGCAGTGTCCCTGAGGGACACCCCATCCCCCAGGATTCCTTGGGTTAAGCTTCTCAGACACAGAACAGCTCTTCAGGAGCATTAGTGTGAAAAACAACCATTACAGGAGGCCTTGTTAGGAAGTGAAAGAAAAACAAAAGCTGTAGGACTGTTTGATGTAAGGTTGCTGTGCCCACCCTGTCCACCTTGATTCCAGGCAAGGCATCTTTTGTTCTATCCATTGAGGGGCCCAGAGCAGCTTAACAAACAGCAGGCCCTTGCTGGCCCGAGGTGGTTCCAGGAAGGGCCCAGGAGCAGACACCATCCAGGGAGGAGCCAGCACCTAAGGGGAAATAAATACCTGACATTCCAAACACTCCCTTCCTGGGAAAGGGACATTAACAATAGAACTCATAAATCTCCAGATACAGGTAAACCACAGCTAAAAGTTGAAACTTCCCAAGAATTTAGTGCAGCCAATGAATTCATAACAGGTACCCCAAGCCCAGGACTGTAACCCCACAGCTCTGAAGCCCCTATAAGCACCCTCCCACCCCCACACCTCCCCAATAAAAACCCTTGTCTTGTGCTGCTCAGGGTCAATCCTACTCCATTGCCTTGTAGGATGGATGGAGTGATCCAAGCTAGCTTGTCAATAGAGAGACTTTTTTCTGTTGCATCAAATAGGAGACTGGTTTCTTGGTGGTCTTTTTGGGGGTCTGGACTCGGGGCACAACATTCAAAATTTTATCTACAGTATGAAGATGCTATTCACAGCCATGGGGCAAAACGTTAAGTATGAAGAGCCTGTCTCCAAATCTCTGGTGTACTTGTGGGCAGACAAAATAAAACCCAGTCTCCCCAGGATTCATCAGCTTGTAGTACACATGAAGCCTATTCATCAAATCTCTGACAGTCTTTTAATTCCCTGTACTATGTCCCTCAAATACATGAAGTAACTAAGGAATATGTAACCATAATTATGAACAAACCCATAATTTAAGACCACACTTGGTCCTCACTCTCCATGTCACTTTGATTTTGTCTGGCCAATGTCTTCTGTTGTTTTAGCTGTACAGGCAACCCACACATACCCAGAAATGACAAGTGGGACTGTTGACAGACTCTAGAGAAAACCACCCTGCTTTGGTGAGTGCAAGCCCCATTTCCAACTCCCTTTCCAGTGCCAATGTGCAGGTCAGGATCTGAAATTGTATATTCCATGGGACTACTGGGTTCTGGGGACACTTCTCAGCCTCTAGACCTTGGGTTGTTACAGTGACACTGTGTTCTATGCTGAGAAAACAATGCCCTCTCCTCGCATCGGCTCTAGACTTGGTCACCACCTACAGACCCCAAAGTAGAGTATTTCAAAGCCAGTTTCAAACGACTTGTGATTTCCTGTCCAGAATAAACACCCATAATGTCATATTCTCCTGTCTTCTCTTTCTCACTCTTCCAAACCCACACTACTTCCCACAGAAACAATGTAAGCACATTGACTCCCGAAATGAAATCCAAGAGGGGATCACACTCCGACAACTGGACCACTCGAGCCTCCCGATACACAGCTGACCAAGAGGTGAGTGGCACCAGTCCCTCAGGCCAAATGCACACCTTGGCCCTCCGAATCCCAGCCCAGGGACACATCCCCCAACCACACCCAGCTTTGCCCTAAACTAAAGAAAGCTGGGAGAGTGCCCAAGCTCAATTTCCAGCAAAATACAGCCAGAGGAACATACCATGGGCCAAGCTTCACCCAAACCACAATCTGAATCACAACCCAGAGCCTCCCAAAACACAGCTGACTTAGAGATGAGATGACTAAAAACCCACTAGGAGTGAATAAAATTCTGGCAAAATGAATCCAACAATATATCAAAAAAAAAAAAAAAAAAAAAAAAAAAAAAAAAAAAAAAAAAAAAAAAAAAAAAAAAAAAAAAAAAAAAAAAAGAAAGAAAGAAAAAGAAAATCACCCATCATGCTCAAGTAGGCTTCATCCCAGAGATGCAGGGATGGTTCAACACATGAAAAACTGTAAATGTTATCATATAAACAAACTAAAAGAAAAAAACTACATTATCATCTCATTAGATTCATTAAAAAAGCCTTTGACAAAATCCAACACTCCTACATGATAAAAGTTCTGGAGAGATCAGGAATACAGAGAAAATACCTAAACATAATAAAGGCGATATACAGCAAGCTGACAGCCAACATCAAACTAAATGGAGAAAAACTCAAAGCGATCCCACTAAAATCAGGAACTAGACAAGGATGTCCTCTCTCCCCTTATCTATTCAATATAGTTCTCGAAGGTCTAGCTGAAGCAATAAGAGAACAAAAGGAAATTAAGGGGATATGAATTGGAAAGAAAGAAGTCAAACTATCTCTATTCCAGATGATAGGATTGTTTACATAAATGACCCCCAAAATTCTACCAGGGAACTCCTGTATCTGATAAACACCTTCAGCAATGTAGCAGGGTACAGGATTAACTAAAAAAAAAATCGATAGCCTTCCTATACACTAAGGCTAAAAGGGCTGAGAAAGAAGTAAGAGAAACACCACCCTTTATAATAGCAGCAAACAGCATTAAATATCTTGGCATAACTCTAATCAGAGAAGTAGGAGACCTGTTTGACAAAGCCTTAAGTCGCTGAAGAAAGAAATTGAAGAGGATATCAGAAAGTGAAAAGAGCTTCCATGCTCCTGGACAGGTAGGATCAACATAGTAAAAATGGCAATTATATCAAAAGCAATCTACAGATTCAATGCAATCCCTATCAAAATCCCAACACAATTTTTCTACAGACTTTAAAAGAACAATACTCAACTTCATATGGAATAACAAGAAAACCTGGATAAAACAATCCTGCTCAATAAAGAACTTCAGGAAAAAAATCATCATCCCTGACTTCAAGCTATACTATAGAGCTATAGTAATAGAAACAGCCTAGTACTGGCATAAAAACAGACTTGTGGATCAATAGAAACGAACTGAAGACCCTGACATTAACCCATATACCTATGAATACGTGATTTTCAACAAAGAGGCCAAATATTCAATGAAAAAAAGATAGTATCTTCAACAAATGGTGATGGTATATGTACCCTACAATTTGCAGGTATAAATAAACATTTCTGATTCTGAGGAAGGAATCTAGTTCAAATTGGACAGGTTTTTCTCTTCTCCCTCTCCTTCTTCAAAATGGAAACATTTTCTATCCTAAATTTGTGTTAGTAGGGTGACTTTCCATCCTTTTCAGCTGGCTTGGAGTTAACTTCTGAAGTTTGACTTTCGTGTTAATTATGGGGCACAGGTTACCCAATGCCTCCAGCATAGAGGACAAGCAGGCTAATGACATGTGAAATTCTGTTAGAAAAGTCAAGGTATATAATTAGGAGAAAAAAAAAAAGTTCCACATTTCAGGCTTCTGCCTTTCAAATGCAAACAAGAAAGGGTTAACTCTCAGAAACATTTTTGAAACACAAAATGGAGCCCAGGTCACCAGCTACAAATCTCTCAGCCCCTAAGGAAAAGGAAGAGGAACTTGTTAGTTGAACAACTGGCTGGCACAAAAGACTGGAACCAAAGAACAGAACAGAACGTGCTGTTTCAAGGTGTGGCTAACAGAATCCACAGGGACAGCTGGTTCTGAAATGGGTTAATCCCTCTGCCTTTGGGTGAGGCAAACCGTGAAACTGTCTTGGGTGGGGTTATTTTTAAGAAACTCTATTCCAGGCAAGGGCTGTTGGTTGCAGAAAAGCCAGCAGGCAAGGATGCTTAATGGAACTGCCATGAGCACTAAAGGGAGAAAAGAGAACTGAATTTTAATATGTTCACTAAAAATGTGTATTCTGTAGAGGCAAGGAATGTGGAAAAAAACCACAAGAAATGGACAAAATAGTGGTGTACAGTAGAAAAATACAAATTAGGTTACAACAAATTCAGGAAATTTTGGATGATTCTAAGGGAAGAGATACTGAACATTTACCATATTCTGTACAGATACTGGTAGAATCTCCACTACGCAGCTTGGCTTCTTGATCCTTACAGAACATGGCTTTTTAAGAAATGACTAGTTTTCCCATCTTGCAAGATGGCGGGTGAAAAAGCCGAGAAGCCTGACACAAAAGAGAAAAAACCTGCAGCCAAGAAGGCTGGCAGTGATGCCCCTTCCGCTGATGCAGCCAAAAAGGGTGACTCTAAGGTGAAAAGGTCCAAGAAGGGGAAGCCCCATTGCAGCCGAAACCCCGTCCTGATTAGAGGAATTGGCAGGTACTCCCAATCTGCTATGTATTCCAGAAAGGCTTTGTATAAGAGAAAATACTCAACTACAAAAACCAAGGTTGAAAAGAAAAAAAGGAGAAGGTCCTTGCTTCTGTCACAAAGCCAGTTGGTGGTGACAAGAATGGCGGTACCCGGGTGGTTAAGCTTCGAAAAATGCCCAGGTATTATCCTACTGAAGATGTGCCTCTGAAGCTGCTCAGCCATGGCAAGAAGCCCTTCAGTGAACACGTGAGAAAGCTTCAGCCCAGCATCACTCCTGGGACTGTGCTGATTATCCTCACTGGACGCCACAGGGGCAACAGAGTGGTTTTCCTGAAGCAGCTGGGCAGTGGCTTGCTACTTGTGACTGGACCTCTTGCACTCAACAGAGTTCCTCTTCGAAGAACACACCAGAAGTTTGTCATCGTCACTTCTACAAAAGTTGATATCAGCAAGGTTAAAATCCCAAAACACCTGACTGATGCTTACTTCAAAAAGAAGAAGCTGCGCAAGCCCAGACACCAGGAGGGTGAGATCTTCGACACAGAGAAGGAGAAATACGAGATTACAGAGCAGCGAAAGGCAGATCAGAAAGCTGTGGATTCTCAGATTTTGCCAAAAATCAAAGCTATTCCTCAGCTCCAGGGCTACCTGCGATCTCAGCTCTCTCTGAAAAACGGGATGTATCCTCACAAACTGGTTTTCTAAATTGCTAATGACCGAATTAAAGAGCTTCCTATGTTAAAAAAAAAAAAAAAAAAAAAAAAAAAAAAAAAAAAAAAAAAAAAAAAAAAAAAAAAAAAAAAAAAAAAAGAAGAAGAAAGAAAGAAAGAAATGACTAGGAACTTCCCATTCTGTAGTCACTAAGAGATACAATGCAGCTTGTTCATTTACAAACGACTGCATTTTTTACTGAAAAGGGTCAATGGGATTTCCTAGAAAATGCTCAACAATGGCAATTTTGCACACTGCTGTGGTCTCCATTTGGAAAATGAATGACTGATATTCCTCCTACCTCCCTACCCTCCAGCCCCCTATGCCCAGTATGGAAAGGGCAACCCTTCAAAAAGATTTGGGTGGTTCTTCGTCTCCCCAGGCACAAGCCTTGTTATAAATATTAATCCCAGGTCCCATTTCTAGGATTTCTTGGGTGGGGGCCCAGACAACTTCCTTGTACATCATCCTGTTGAAAAGCACTACATTAGGGTAGAGAAAGTCAAACCCATTGGCTCATCAACAGAATCACCAGGAGGGTTTAAAATATTCAGACCCTTGGACTTTTCTTTAGCACTGAAAGTTCTAGGGTCTAGAGAACAGCCAGGTATAAAGTGTTTTCCTGGTTATTTCAGTTACTGGTCAACTATAGAGCTCTCGTTTGGGAGTACAGTGGCAAAGAACGGTGAGGTTTGCAGGCTGTCTCATTCAGGGAGGGACAGCATTTTAAGATGGGGGTTTCTACTACTCAAAAACCCTAGCAACAGGGTGAAAAATGTAAAATGTAAGGTTAGTGAAGCCAACTTAAAAGAAATTCAATAAGCATAACCTTTTTTCTGACAGCAACGCTTATCTGCTGAGTTACCTAATAAAAAGAATTTACAAGTTGACAGGTGGAATCAAGTCAGAATGTTAGCAACAGACACACCCTTTTAACCTCAATCTAACCTGGTAGTTATGTCCTAGACTGTAAATGTGTCATTCTTAGCTATCTCCTGTCCTAGAAGGGGGATCAGCCCATGAAATGGGAGGTGGATGCCAGATGCTCTTGAGAGTCAAGACAGTAAGGAAACTTTCAAGTGGGAGATGAGAACACAAACCAGATGGAGGGCTAACCAAGCAATCTGCAGCAAGGGGCAGTGCAGCAAGGGGACCAGGGCTGGCAAACAATGTGCAGCTCTCAGATACATACAGCTAGGTGTACCATATGCCTGGCCTTGAGAAAAACGTTCCACAGTGGAGTTTTAAAAACCTCCATGTCCACATTTCTCCCTTATACTTGTTATTATTGATGAAGAGTCTTTTCTTCTGACCCAAGAAACCCCTCCAGTTTTCTTCTTAGTAGGGTGGTTGTGAGAATGACTTCATGAAACTGTGTTAATACATTTCAATGTTGATCACTAATAACATGGATTTAAACCATGTGCCTATAGGGAGGGTCTCTGCCATTCAAAATAAGAGGAAAGTGATAACATGGTATGAGTTCAAATAATCCTACAGCTATGAAAAGGGAAACTGAGGCATGATGGTGGGTGGACATCTAAGCAAAGTGAACAATATTTTACTGTATACTGGCCCAGGCCTAGTGATGCTTTCTGGTAATGTGGAGAAGGCGTATGTGAGGATAGGTCAGTGTGAGGGCAGACTATCCTACTGTGCTATAGGCTGTGTGCCTTCCCAACCAGCTTGGCATTATTGAGCTAAGCAAGATCAAATAGGTCCTTAATCTATACTACTAAATTTCTTTGGCTAAGTGCCCACTTAATACCCTTATGATCTGCTAGGAATTTAAGGATAGCTTTTTTTTTCAACTGTACAGTCCAGGTCTTTATTTCTTTTGTACACTAGGCCATGAATTCGTATGGAATGGGCTGCAGCAGCTCAGGCTCCTTCCTGTTAGTTCTCACAAAGTGAGATTCTCTGGGAGGGGCAGGCTTACGCTTCAGCTGAACCCAGGTGCCCTTCTCCTTGTCTTCCTTTTTCTTCTGGTCGTTCTCCTTCACCCGCTTCAGGAAGCTGTCCCTGCTCTTAAGAGTGCTTGATGTGCTAGATCCGCACATTGGTTCTCTTGGTGAGAATCTTGCCCTTAACTTGCTTGTTTACTATGATGCCCACAGCATGCTGGGTGACATTGTAGACTTTTCCAGTTTTGCCATGATAACACTTATGAGGCATTCCTTTTTGAACAGTGCCCATTCCCTTGATGTCTACAATATCACCCTTCTTATAGATTCACATGTAAGTGCCCAAAGGAACAACTCCTTGTTTCCTAAAAGGAGAACATATAGTGAGTGCCGTGCCCTTGGTGTTTGTCATTTTGTCGAGTTACTGAAAGATGACTGCCTCAGCCCAAGGATAGTTTTTAAATTAGTGAGTAACAAGTAGCCTATCAGTGTTTATTAAATGAAGAGTGTCAACTAACCTGGAATCACCTAAGTGGAAAGCTTGGGCTGAGGAACTGCCTATATTAAATTAGTCTGTAGGAAATTGTCCTGATTGTTCATTGTGTAGGAGAGCCCAGCCCACTATGGGCAGCACCACTTCCCTGGACAGGTGGTCTTGGGCTATAGAAGAAAGCTAGCTAAAAACAGGCTTATGAGTAAACCAACAAGCAGTGTTCCTCCATGGTTTCTGCTTCAAACTCCTGCCTTGACTTCTCTCAGTGATGGATTATGACCTGAAAATGCAAACCAAATGAATCTTCCCTAACCCTTACTTTTCAGCAGAGTGTTTTATTACAGCCAAAGAGTGAACCCAGAACAACCCCGGACTCTCTAACTTAGGCCACGTGTATTAACGTGTCTCAATTTTAAAAAAGGTTACCGGCATGAACTTGTAATAGCCTCTCAATCCTCTTTGCAAAAATCTTGTACATAAGACACTTAATCCAAAGTCTGCTAAAAGAACATCTTAACTTATCAGTTAAAAGGCAAGTCTACCTGATGAGAGAACTCACAGACTGGATAGAGGAAACACAAACAGGTATTTTCCATGTAATGGGGTATGTTTAAAAAATTTCTTAGAGGTTAAGAAAAAAAGAATCCTAATTTCAGATTTCCTAAACTAAGACTAGAATTATCAATACTTTCAATTGGAGGTTGGTTGAGAGGCTACCATGGCATGGAACTCTAGAACACAGCTTTAAGAATTCCCTTCTTAGTCCACACCAACAGAGCAACTACCGCTGGACTAGTCTATTCTATAAACTCAAGGTTCACTAACTGACAAGATTGTCAACACAGCATTATCATTGGAATATAAAGCTAGCTGAGGTCTTGACTGGCTTGAGACAGGCACTACTCATAACTGGCAGACAATCACAGGCTGAGTCACAACCTGGTTTTATGGGAATGCTTAGGAAAAACTAAAAAACTCAGAAAAGCTGCTGTAAATCATTCCCATCAGTGAGCCAGACATGTTTCCTCAAGCTAACAATCCAGAATAAGTAGACCATGGCCCTTTAATAGAGTAAAACCACATTTTAACTGTGGTTGATTTTTTTCTTCATGCTGTGCCTTCATCTGTAACTTAAAACAGAAACTTGGTTTTGGTTTTAAAACAATGCCTGCTCAAGGTGGAACAAAAGCTAGCTTACCCCATCTCCCCACATGACAGTGGCATCTAGTATTTTGGCCTCTTCATTCTGCTCATGCCATTCAGACCTTTAGATATGTCTATATCCTATCATCTTGATTTTTTTTCTTGGCCTTCTCTTCAAATCCCAGTGGGTTAAACCTAGAAAATTACCTCAGCAGGTCTGACTCAAACAATTCTCACCAATTTAGTGAACATCAGCGTTACAGTGGTGCTGGTGGTGGCTTCTTAAAAACAGATTGCTGAACCCCAGGGATCCTGACTCAAAATGCATTTCTGTGTTTCTATAAGGTGTTCATGCTCCTGGAAAGACTACATTGCGAGAATCAGAGAAAACTGAGAGAAAGGTTTGTTTCAACAGGTGTGATTTATACTTTCAAAAAATACAGTGACACCACATCAATGCTTTCTCTCTTGAACAATTTTATTTACTTAAATCTATTTATGTTTTTGGTTGTGTGGTCCAGGAAAATCTTGTGGTGTTTTGAGTTTTTGATATGCATTTCACAACAGTGAGTTCTGAGCATGCAAAGGCCCTCCATTTTCCCTCCCTCCCGGGCTTCAAATTTCCCTGACTACCTAGTCTTTTAGCACCCCTGCCCCCCAAAACAAGCAATCAAGCAAGCAAGCAAACAAACAAACAAAAAAACCAAAACCAAAAAAAAAAAAAAAAAAAAAAATCCAAATCAACACTTCAACACTTGTAGTTCATACTACCTTTCCAAAAATACTTCCACAGGCCTGGAAACCTCTCTTCACCAACCTCCTCCCGTCAGATTTTCAAATCACAACCCAAACATCTTCTAATGAGATTTGTCTTAAAGCAGTGAATGCTCCCTCTGCTCAGCTTTATTTTGTATAACTCGCTTTTATCAAATCAAAAAGCTCTTAAGGGATGATAGTGTGTCACATTCAGGACTGGGTTACTTTGAAACTTATCGTTTAGTGATAAAGACACTTGTCATATAAAGCAGTACATAAGCATAATAGGCACTCAGAATTTGGCGAATAAGTAAATGCAAATTTTTAGGAATAAAAAATGAACATTAAGTACAACCTGACAAGAAACTTTCTCTGAAAAATGAATTATTTAAAACTCCAAATCTCTGGAAGCCTGAGTCCTTTATACAAGTCATACAGTGTCTGCACATTAGCCTGTACACACAAAAGTACTTCTGGATTATTTATAGCTAACATGATATAAATGCTATGTAGTCATGCATACCGCAGAACATTTCAAATTGCAGGTCAGTCACATGTTTAACAGTATATACTACACGCTCTAAATATAAAACAGATTAACTATCTAGGCTTAAGTACATATAGTTTCACATAACAAATGACCTGAAAAAACATAACCAGGTAATTAAAGGCACAAGACCAAAGCTATACCATATAGTTTAAGGTAGAGATGTTTCTAAGTAATTTAAAATTCTTTTCAGTTGAATCCAGAGATATGGGTATAGAGTGCCAGCTACACTGAACAGAACTGTGGGCTTCAGAACTAGAATGAATTCAAGTCCTGGCTCTGCTACTGATAGTATTATGTGTCATATGTCTCTAAAACAGAAACAATAGAGGTGCCTTTAACAGAGGACTTGTTGTAAGGCATAGAGAATCATATGGAAATGCTTAGAACTATGCTTAACAAACACTAAGTACTCAAGAAATGTCAGCTAGTGTCTCTACAATGTCCAAAATGCAGGCTGAACTTGCTCTCATGAAACCAAAATCCAAATTGAAATATAGAAACCTGAGAAAGATAATACATAAAGTAAATTTGAATATTAAATATAAAACTAAACACTGACAAATTAAAATACCTGATCTCCCTGAATGAAAAACTATCCTCATTTGTCTGTTGATATACATGTTTCCTTTTTAAAAAGGCGTATTCAAATAAAATTATATTAGTGTGCCAAAGTCATTAGTATTCTTATGATAAATGTATTGAGAATATTTCAATATACTGTTTATATAATGCATCTGGAAAAATCTTCACTGGTCTTATAGTATATGATTTTCAGCCCAGTGCAGGCTCACAAAATGAGAGTGAGCTTTCTCAGAGCTCAAGCCAACAGAAAAAGTATATCACTTGGAGTTCTCCTAAGTAAATGCATTTTGAACTTGCAAAAGGAGTACATCAAACAATGTTGCTCAAATTTTCTTTATTAAGAAAATATTTCTCATATATATGTGTATACACACACACACAGTTAAACTCATTTCTGTGGTAAGTTATGTAGCATATACCCTTTTCTCTAAGCTTCTTGTGCAAAATTAGAATGTTTTCTCAAAGCAGAACAAGTCAGTGAAAACAGTTTCAAGGTAGAGCTGGAAGGTGGGCTAGAAAGGCATGCTTACAAACCCTACACTCCAACCCCTTCCTGATGCACTCTCAGCCTCCCCCAAGTAGTTTACTCAATCTCTATAAAAATGAATTAATCCTTTAAATGATTACTTTAAATGATTCAACTGGTGATGAATCTATGATGTCATTTACCCTAGAATCATGTTGGTGGTCTCCTGGTTCTGTTTACATTAAAAAACAAACAAATAGAAAACTCTGCCTCATATTAACTACTATATAAAAATATTTTTAACTAAGTATTTATTCTACCTATCCGCTTCCTCTAAAGTACTGTGTGAACAACTCAGACATAAATAAAAATATGTTGAGAATGAATGAAGACACCTAAGAAAGAGAAAATGTTCGGAACTACTTAGTCACGTTAACTCAAGGATGATTTCCACGATGTAAAAATACAATAGATGCTAGAATAGAAATATAGGGATTCATTTATTACTTTTTGGTTTACAAACAAAGGCACCCAATGCTTCTATTTACTTTTTTATAAAAGATTATCAGTTTACACTTAAAACAAACAAACAAAACACAAAACAATATTTTTCAATCAGTTCCTACAGACAAACACACAGGGGAGAGAAGGGAGAGTCCCCTCCCACTTCCAAGCTTCATCGGGCAGACTGGAGGAACACTTATTCTATGTCACCCTTAAGTCTAACAACATACAACCTGGTCATGCTTATCTGCACTAAGCTTTAAGATACATTAGCATTGCCAAGGCAATTAAACGGTTACAATGACATTACAGTGTACAAATATGTATGCCAGGTTCAGAGAAGGAAAGGGAAAAACCTTAAATGGTTTAGAATACAGTTTTGTCAAATGAGTTGATGAAATAAATTTACTTTTATTTATTCAGTCCTACTGAGTAAACTGTGTGGAAAATATAATCAGAACTAAAAACGCTGTCTAGCAGATTACAAACAGAATATATTTCCAAACTCTTTAAATATGACTTGAATCCAAAGCATACTTGATAAGGACTGATAATCTCAAATTTTACTCTCCATACTAATTTCAAAAATGTAAATTCTAACATGAATGTCATTTACTCATTACCTTTCTTTTGATCATAGAATACTAAACACACAAGATTAATTTGCAACCTCAGCATAACCCTAGTTAGCATTTCTTTAAATTAGGTAACAAGAGCAATAAAACAGAAAACACATGTCCGATTCACTTTACAGACCTGCCCACATTGCAGCTGATTCTTTTCTGAGACCCAAAGACAATTCACCAGATTCTAGGTATATTTGGCAGATGTTAAAAAAAAGAAAAAAAAAATAATACAAGGTTAGTGTGTTTTCATTACATTATGGAAATGTATTTGGAGACATGGAGTATTCAATGTATATTATATGGGCCACCTTAAATCAAAGGCATCATTTATTCCATTTTCACATACTATCATGGTCTCTCATACCTTACACAAGGCATGGTCCTAGACCAGAGACTTCAGTATCATTCCAAAGAATACATAGATATTTACATACATATTTCTGTTAAAATAATGTTTAAAAGTTTTACTACACAAAGTCTGGCTTCAACACAGAAGCATTTTTTTTCCTTTTCAAGACTACACGTCTGCACGGAAAAAGTTGGTTTCCTTTACATTTTTTTTCCACAATAGCAAAATAAACTTCTTTTACATTGTATTTCAATTGACAAAAAATTAAAATGTAAAGTTACATTTAATTTCTTGTACTGTGAACTGACCCCTTTAAGCACTTTCAAGATACACTGCTGATGAATTAAATGTACTACAACTTGATCAGCTTAACTGTAACAATGTTGGGCCGAATAAGCCATTAAAGAAAATATATGATAAAATAGTAACAGACTAGTAAGATTTAAAGGGAATTGCAATGTATCAATAAATATACATCAATTTTCTTGCTATTATTTGTTTCTATAACGCATGTCCTTCTAAGGCTAAAACAACATGCAAAGAAATGATGACTTGATACTCATTTAAGTTTCCTACTTTACATGGTAAAATCCTTTATTTAATTTTATACACATATGTATGCATTATTTAAGGAATTCAGCTTTCAAGGTCAAAATTAGTATGTGTTGTCAAACACATGAGGACATTTTCTTAATGTTAAAAGCTGCAACTACATTCCTTCATAATAATCAATGTTCAGATGGGGTGAATCCTCTGAGAAAATTTGTGAGGGAGGACAGAACACATGTGATGAATTCTTCCCTAATCCCACGTCCAATCAAGTCCCAAGAAATAAAAACACATCTCACCAAAGTTCCATTTAGCCAAAATGTAGACTAGAAAAATGCTTTCTTATTTTTTTTTTTTTTTTGATGCTAACACAGTTTTACTGTGCATGTCTTCACTCTGCTTCAAATACAGAGAGCAGATAGTGATATGGATTCTCAAATTCACTTAGATCTATTAGTGTCTTTAGAATAATATTTGGCCTTCTAATCTTAAGAGCAACTGATTACTTGTAGAAAAATGATATGCAACACATATTTAATCAGAAAGAAAATTAGAATATGTCTTCACATTTGATACCACCTCAAACTTACAGGAAACAAAAATATATGGGTCTTAACAAAACTAAAACCTATCTCTTATCTAATTAAAAAAAAAAAAAGAAAGAAATCCAACATTGAAGAATCAAATAAATAATTTAGCTAAGCTTCCTGTCTGCACACTTCCCATTGCACTGAATATTAGAACTGCATGTTAAGGCATGTTTTAATTAGTATATTCCAGAAGTGCACAGTTATACTGGTCAATGTTCCCATAGCCCCATTTTTGCCCTCTTCCTACCCTCTGCATTCCAAGAATCAAAATGTTAAGTCATTTGAGTGGCTATTTGAAGATCTGAGCTGGCATACCACAGTGTGTTCACTAGAATTTTGAGCATAAACATTAAAATGTTACATAAAAATGGACCATAATTTACTCCACGCTCCAACTTAAGATGGTTTAATGTCTTAACAAAAGGTGAGATGACTTAGGTACATTTTACATTTTGTGCATTTAGATCACCGTATGCATAGATGTTCTAATGCTAAATTCTTGGTCTTCAGTATCTCATAGTGCTGGATGCTCGGAAATATGACAGAAATTTGTAACACAGACTAACCACAAAGTACCAGATGTTTCTTGCCATTTGTGATCTTGCAATAAAAATGCGCCAGATAAGAATCACAAGGATAGTATTGAAACCATAACGAATATTCCTCAACCTGAAAAGTAAATCAAGAGACACATTAATTATTTTCTAGAATAAAATTGTTTTTGAATAGCAGCTAATTAATAGTTATAATTTTAATCAAAATTCTAGGTAATCTTTTAACTTTCAACATTTAAAACTAAACTAAAAGTTATTAAGTTCAATTTAGCACAATTCAAACATACCTGCCTGTACCAGAACAGTAGCACACCAATGCATTACCCTAGCAACAAAGTAAAGCAAAATCTTTTCATATCAGTGTACCTGGACTATAGACTTATTAAGCAGCAATTAAACTGAGCACCCATGTGTGCCCATTGCTGTGGTAATAAAGTATGGTCCTGTGATTCTAGCACTTAGGTAGTAAATCTGAGCAGGAAGATCCTAGTTTGAGATCAGACTGGGCTACAAAATGAGACCCTGTCAGAAATAAAGAAATAGGGGTAGGGGAAACCTGGGAAGTGGGGGAAGGGAGAAGAGAAGAAAGCAAGAAAACAAACGAACTGGAAGTAAAACAGTTACATATCTGAGTTTCTGGAGCCTCTATCTAATCTAAAAATGCTGCTGATATCTAACAGTCCCAAAACTCAAAAGCCAACTTCTAAGTCCTCATCTAAGAATAAAAGACAGCATTAGTTCCATAAAGAACCTCTCTGTTCTCAAAAATCAGCCAGATTATTACCTTGCTTATGTTCCTCAACATGTCTGATGGCTTTTCACGGTTTTATGAAGAAAGTTAATTCCTTAGGTAGATACTATTATAAATTCCAATAACTTAATCATGCAGTACAAGATATGACTATAGTACAGCAACGAAGGTGTAGAGATAGCAGCTTTAAATATAAACAGTCAAAACATCTATAGCCTAGTCTCCTTACAGCTAGTAATATATGATCTTGCAAACCTGTTTCCTCATCAATAAAACTGGCATTTTACAAACTCCATAGTGCTTGGCAAGAGAAGAGTATAAGTCTTAGAAAACACACATACATGCAAAAATACTACAATGAGGTAACTCTGTGCTATAAACTTAAAAAATACAATACTATATAAGTATTCAAAATATATAAGGTTAAAAAAATCCTCATTTTCTGCTAATACTTTTACTTTTTCAATAGAATTCTTAAAAAAGCAAATAATAATTTATAAAATTAAATTTTACCCCAAGTTCATACTCAGGAATACATATAAATGAAGATAGTAAATTTCTATAATCTTTATTTATATGTATGAATATTTTGCCTGCACATATGTCTGGGTACCACATGTGTGCCTGGAGTCTATGGAAGCTAGAAGATAGTGTGGGTGGGATCCTTAGAACTGGAGTGATAGCTATGATCCACCAGACAAGCTGAGAATCAAACCCTGGTCCCTGAAAAAACAGCCAGTGCTCTTAACCACCGAGCTACCTCTCCAGTCCTTTAATTATCATAAGTAAAAACTATATAGCTACAAATCCAAAGGTAAGTATTATTCTTAAATATATCATTTTTATTTAGAATACTATTTCATCAAAGCAAACTGTAGAATATTTCATAAGGAAGAGAAAAGTCCATGCCAAACTTACTTGTTCAGATGTTTTCTAGCTGCAGGGAGGCCAGACATCTCTTCATTCAATACGTATTTTTTAGTCCCCATGCAGTAGTTCTCTATATATTCTGCCCAATGTAACTGCCGTACATCAATATTAAAGGTCTATGGTAAGAAAAAAAAGTTATATACGTTGTCATTTTTTATAATTTTTTCAAAAAAAAATCCAGTTTATCTGACGTACAATCTCAAAAGATAATATTACCTTTCCTACTGTCAACTGTGTTCTTCACTACTCTACATAGGAATTGACAAACATTTCAAGTTCCTTTCCATCCCCACCCCCTCTCCCTTCCTGTATATTTTCTACAGCACACAGATAAGCTTTCCTAGAGAGTAGTTTTTACATCAAGAAAAATGAAGCAGAGCATGATGACACACACTATTACACAGTAGCACACAGAAGATAGGCAGGTTACCAGTTTGAAGCCAGTCTCTGTGTAGTAGTTTGAATGAGAATGGGCCCCATAGACTAATGTATTTGAATGCTTAGTCACTGGGGAATGGATTTTTTGAAAGGATTAGGACATGTAGCCTTGTTCAATGAAGAGTGTCACTGGAGTAGCCTTCGAATTTCAAAAGCCCATATCAAGCCTACACTCTTTACCTATTTGCCTAAGAATCAGGATGTATTCATTAGAGCCTGCCTGCAAACCACCACGCTCCCACCATGCTGACAATGGGCTGTAAGCAAGATCCTAACAGATGTTTCTTTTTTAAGAGTTGCCTTGATCATGGTGTCAAGCAGTACCTCTTCACAGTGACTAAGACACTATGTTATATAATGAGACCCTGTCTCAAACAACCACACACACATAATAAATAAACAATAAAAAGCAAAACCATGAATGTAATGGTTACTTTGTCATTTGATGAAAAGTGTAAATAAACATAGAAAAGAAGACTATAGAAATGCTACTCTATGGCAAAGAGGGCTATTAACTACAGTACTCCTGAGCAAACAAGTGATTATTTTTGTGAAATAAGGAGATTATGCACTATAAACTATCACCCCAAAACAAGTTCTAGAAAGAAAAATCTTATAAATTATTACAATGGAAAGATAGTATCACAGTACCAACACAGATGGAGATTGGATTTCATACAAGTGCTGTTATGAGGGGTGTGTGTGTGTGTGTGTGTGTGTGTGTTTGTGTGTGTGTGTGAGTGTGTCTCAAGTCCCAAAGGAGAAGAAAAGAACAGAAGTTGTACCTATAATGTGTTGCCTGCAAAAATGGTAAAACACCAAACACAGATTTAAAAACCATATCCACCATATATAAATACACATTTAGGATCTGACCGTAAGTCAGAAAGAAGCCCAGATAGATTATCTACGAAACTACTATATGATAACTACTTTCAACAGATGCAGAAGCCAAAAGACTATGTTTTCCAGATTACTAATATAACAATCCACACCAGTGTAAAAATACTTGAAAACTACAGAAGAATAAAAACCAAAGTGATCTGTTATCATCCACAGTATAGAATTACACTAAAGTATATTCTTTAGGACTAGAGTAGATTGACTTCAGATTCTAGACTGTCCACATAAATCTCAGTGGATGCCTAAAGTTGGGAGAAGAAATGAAGGGCAACAGACGAGTGTTATCCTGGCAAATTACATGAGTATTTTATTGCATCGACTGCACTAATTATATTTGTGTTCCCTTCAAAGTATATATTAGAAGCTTGATCCTCAACAGAAGTTTTGGGAGAGAGGGACTAACAGGAGCTGATTATGTTATGAAAATTCTACCCTCATGAATGAATACCAGTAATAAAAGGAGCCAATGTTGTAAGTTCTGTCTCCTGCTCTCTCTTGTACTTCTACCATAAAATGACACAAGGAGAAGGCACTTACTAGATGAGAGTCCCTCCTCAGATGCCAGAACTATGATTCTGTTCATTATAAATCACCTCTGTCTGCTATTCTCCTAAACCAGCATAAAATAGACTAAAATAAACTCTAGTAACAAATGACCTGTAACTGCAGAATAAAAGCATTGGTCCATAATTATGCAAAAAAGATCTAAGTATCCATTTCTGCTAGGGTTAAAAATGTTGTACTTTCTCAAGTAAGGTACTAAAACAAAGTTGGAAAAAGCATGCCACTGTGAGGTCAGGCTTTGAGGTCTCTTTTGCACAGCTTCTCTCAGTATGATACTAAGTCTACTTCCTGTTGCCTTCTGATCAAGATGTAGCCAGCACCATGTTCACCTGCATGCTGCCATACTCCCCACCATGATAAGAATGGGCTAAACTTCTGAAACTGCAAGTGAGCTATCTCAATTAAATGTTTTCTTTGTAAGAGTTGCTGTGGTCCCAGTGTCTTTTCACAGCAATAAAAACCCAAACTAACACAGGCTAATAGAATCAATTGTTCTATGAACATATGAACAGAAAAGACAAATTCTTATAGAACGATTCAACTTCAATCTATGCCCCCAAATTTCAATAGAAACCCCAAGAAATGTGACTTACAGAAAAACAAACAACAAGACAACACAGAAGCAAAGTAGCCTAAATTAGACTTGGGCTATAACAGCAGAATCAGATACCTTATATCATTTAAAGGTCAACTTGCAGAGAGAGGAGTTAGAGCAACTATGAAGGAATGTCTAAGATTGGGCTGAACTTTCTAAAAATAAAAGTATAAAAATTCAGTGGAATAGTTTTAACACAGCTGACTGGTTGTTGAAGAGTTTAAATAAGTAATTTACATTTTAGCTCATAAACAAGTATTTAATTGGGGTTAAAAACCTAAGGACATCAAGGTCGACCACATAATGATTCTATGAGAGGGTTAATACACCAGAGAGAAAAAGCAAGATCTGAAGCAAGTGTTTAAGAACTTTTCCAAATTGCTGAAAGATATCCATCTACAGGTATAGAAAGCCCAAGCAAAGTTTCAGAACACTGAAGATGTGGAAAACCTGGAAAAGAGCCAGGAGAAATAAATAACTGACTTTTCAACTGTAACAAAATAGAAAGAACATAAAAATAATCTTTAATGTGTTAAAATAGTATTTAAAAACAAACAAAAACACCAAAGGTGAATAAAGACTGACGGACAATTAAAAGGTGAAAGTTCACCTACAATCAGTCTCCTAGCTAAGCCATATTCTAGTGTTCTAGATAACGCATCAGACTGAAAGAAAATGATAGTAAAGAGAAGCTCCAAGAATGAAAACAGATGGAGCAATTGTCTCCTAACTGTGTGCTTGAACTGGAGAACTGAATACAGTAATATGTAAACATACATGGCTGGAAAGCAGGAGGTATTATTATCACAGCCATGTTAAGGTTTTAATTACCATAAGGAGGAAGCTACTGAGAATAAGGCTCTAGGTTCAATCTCTAACATTGCTATACCTCTAAAAGAAAGTAAATGGATGTATTTAAGACAGATATACATGCTAAAATATATGAGGTAGCTGGTTAATAGTAGCCAAGGCCTTTAATAATAGCACTCAGGAGGCAGAAACAGGTGGATCTCTATGAGTTTGAGGAACACTGGTTTACATAGTGAGTTCCAGGACAGTCAGAGCTGCATAATGTCTCGAAATAAATAAATAAGTAAACAAACAAACAAAAAAACAAAGATCTGAGGTAACTTCAGAAGAAATACAGTTTAACTTTCAAACAAGCAGGGTAAAATCACAATGAGTATAAATATTGAAAAAGCAATTGGATCCACCCCCCCTAACACACACACACACACAAAAAAAAAATTCAGAGAAAACAAGGTATCCTGAATACAAAACCCATAAAGATATTAAAGTTCTCTTTGAACTCAACCTTGTGGGGAAAAAAAGAATTAAAAACTCAATTGTACTTTGGAAAGCTTTTGATACTTTTTCAATACTCCCAAATACTTTATCAATTCTAAAACAAAGCAAATTGTATCTCCCTATAAATAATTAAGATTAAAATAGTGAAAAAAATACAATTAGATTGACTTTTTTCTATGATGGTTATGGGAAATGCCTAGGCTACTTACTGATCACATTTTCTACCCAAAACAGAAAATACTTGCCTTTTTATCTTCAGGGTTTAGTTGGTTCATTAACATATTGACATTATCAGTATTCCAAACCCAAGAGTTGCTTGTGAAATACTCAAGAAATACCATGGCTTTGTGAAGACGAGTGATTGTTTTCATCATCCTGTATTTCAAGAAAAATCAAGAGATTCATATAGTATATAGACTGGGTAAAAAAAAAAAATCCCATTATCACCAGGGGTCCCAACCAACTCACTCCCAACTGTAACTCAGTAGGTGTACCAAACCAGCAGAGAATCAGAATATTTCTGCATCTTGGAAGAACAATTTATAAATCCAAAATGGAAAAACAAATTGGAAGTAGCAGCAAAGGAAATTTGATATCACTTGTACAAAGATCTGCTGACACAGAATTAATTCTGAAAGCATATGCAATACTAAAGTTTAAATTCAAAGTTTCTATATATCACACTAGGCAAAAGGATTCAGTTTAGTCTCCCTTTGCTTTCTAGCCAAGATGTACTTAGTAAGGATCTTTAACACAGATTTTGCAACTATGTTTTAATCCCAGCACTTCAGCATCACTGATATAGACATACAGAAATATTCCTTTGCCATTTAGTCAACTCTATTAAAAAAATATAACTTTCTCTTCAACAGTGATTGGTACCACTCCTGATTATCTGGATGTGTTATGAAATCAATGACTAATGCTAAGGACTTTCTGAAATACTCAACTCCACAGACCGCACCCATGCCCTTCCTTAGAGAAACAAAACAGTGTAATACTTCTTTCTTTCATTTTAAAGAGCAAGGAACCTCAATCTTATGTGACATTTTATTTATTATTACTTGCATAAGTCATTGATATCAAAGCACTAATAATCCAAGCAGTAATTAAGAAAGAGCTTTCTGAATCAAATATACATCAAAAACCAGAAAAATAATTCATTTGCATTCCCACAACAAGGATTAGCTTAAAGTATATGAAATTTAGAAAGACTTCAAATTAAGGGCTTTACAAATGGATAACATGGTAGAAAATCAGAATGAGAAATCATGAAGAAAATAAAAGCAATATCTTTAGTCAAGAAACTGAGGTAACATTCAAAACATTTAGAAAGAAACCCTGAATAAAATACTTGAGGAAAATAAGCCAATATGGACGTATAAAAAAAAAAAAAAAAAAAAAAAGAAAGAAAGAAAGAAAAAAAACCCTATTTCATTTACTAAAGAAGTCAAAAATGAATTCTTCATTAAACATGAAAGAATTATCAAACAACCAAAGCTCACCCTCTTATTTATATCTAGAAATAAATCATACAGATAAAACTTAGGGAAAGTTGCTTTAAAGAACAAGATTTCTCTAAAAAAAATTTTTCCTTAAAGATATAAGAAATCTAGGACAATCAATATGTTATCACAGGCAGTATAATATACATTGATTTCATCCTAAACATTCACAGTTCATATCACTTTCCAATGAGTATTTTATTAAAACATTTTTCTTCCTGACTCCTTAAGTGTCCATGCTTGCCTAATCTCATGTATAGATTCATTCAAGTGATGATAGTTGCCGTAAAATCAACCTTGATTCAACCACTCAAAAAAAAAAAATATTTCTTATTTAAGAAAAAATGAGAGGGGCCAGTCATGACAGCTCATGCATGATTGTAATCCCACATTTAAGAGGATGAGGCCAGAGAACTGCCATGACTATGGAGCTAGACTGGTTTACAACTCAACTCTGTCTATAAAACAAACAAAACATAGAGGAAGGGCTGGAAGAATTGAAAACTCATGAACATGAAAAATTTACCAACAATATCATCAGGAAGCTAAAACTGCACCATCACTCTGGTTCAACATGTCGCAGTGAATGCTTGTGACTAAACTATCTGGTACTTGCTGAGGATAAATTTATTCTTTACTATGACAAATTCAAAATATAACTAATCACAACTTACAGTAAAGCTAGATCTTAATGATTATCTAATATAGAGTTTCTCAACCTTAGATATCACAAAAGTATCTATGTACCAAGATACTTGGAAGCACTCACTGCCTTAGCATATTGGGAGCTAAGGGGAGGCACACCTCTCCCCATTATGATGACAAACTCCAAATATTGTCAAATGTCCACAGGTAAGAATAGCTTAGATGAAAAATGTCAGATTCAGAAGTTAAACTGAACAATAAAAAGCATGAAACGACTTTTAAAAATATGCTACTTGTAACAATGATGTAATTAATGTTAAGTGTAGAATATTTTATGATGATTTACATGTAACCGGGTATCCCCTTTAATCAATAATCCACATATTAATAGAATATAATTATTTCAAAATATATAGCAAGTCAGATTTTATCTAGCTGATACTTAAAATCATGTAAATGAATAAACTGGATTCCATGAACTGAATATTAGTTTAATGTAGAATGAGGTTATTATATTAGGATCTATAGAAGGTTAACATAATGTTCACTTGACTAGGCAAATATCTGCAGAATAAACTGTGTGACTTTAGTTAACATGTACATCACCTAAGTAAACTTTTATATCTCTTTATCTCTTGTTGCTTTTATTTCTTAACTTTTTTTTTTTTTTTTTTTTTTTTTTTTTTTTTTTTTTTTTTTTTTTTTTTTTTTTTTTTTTTTTTTTTTTTTTTTTTTTTTTTTTTTTTGAGACAGGGTTTCAATCATTCTATGCTGGTCTATGGAACTATGCGGCACAGGCTGGCCTTAAATTCATGGAAATCCTCCTGCTTCAGCTTCCCAAATGCTCAAAGTACAGTCCGCAGTACTATACCCTATGCCTTGTTGCTTTTTAATTAGACACTTACAGAAGTCTCAGGTTATTCCTGCTTTGATATAGGTAAGACTATTTATCTCCCATCCTACAAAGTAATTAACATTGTTAACTAGACTAACTTCCCATCACAAGGGAGAGACATCTGTAACCATCAGAGTGAGGTGTTGACTTCAGAGGGTAGGTAAGAATGGTGCTGAGAGTAGTCTGCCTTGCTCATTGCATACTCACCCTTGAAGACTTCAGTCACCTTGCATGCTGTCCAGTGACCCCTGAGGCTGTCATGCTGAAAAGAAGCTCAAACCAGACCATGTGCAGAAAACACATGAAGAGTCTAATTCTACACAAGGAGAGAAAGCTGACTGGCTACTTTGCACCCTTCCTCTCCCTTAAGGACTCTCTCTAGCGTATATGCCCTGGTCCCTGTCTGACCACAGCTTAAAGACTTACTTCAATCAAAGACACTCATCCAAACCCCTCTAGAATTCCTTACACACAGAAATTATGACACATAAACAAAATTACTTGCTTTAAGACACTATGATTGAAATTATGACACATAAACAAAATTACTTGCTTTAAGACACTATGATTACATGGTGACTTGTTGTGCAACAGAATAACACATCTTAGTACTGAGAAGAATTGGCAATAATACAAAGCTGAGGTTTGTGGCATTTTAGAATTAGGTGTCAGATTCTACTATGACCGTTGAGATCATTTACTGAAATCTGAAAGTGCTCCATGAAAAGAAAAGTAGTGGATGCTTTACACAACTTGAAGCTACAGTACCACAGAAGATAACAAAAACCAATCCTACATTCCTAAAAGTTAATCTAGTCATGATTTCTTGAATGAAGACAAAGCTATCTTAGAAAGTAAAGTGTCTGAATAAAATCTGAACAAAATGTAAAAGGCTAGTCAGGAATTCTTTAAAAAAATAATTTCCTACAGCAGTGCATGCCTGTCACTCATGCACATGTGCCAATATGCAAATCTTGAGTCATAGGCTCATAATGGTAGAACAGTGTGAGGCAGAGGAAGCACAGCTGCAGTGCCTCTGGAGCTGAAAAGCATTTGGCATAGCTGACTGCACAGAAAAACCGCTACATATAACAAGCTGGGGTAATCACAGGGGAAATCTGGGAATCTCAAAAGATTCTTGCACTGAAAGCTGAGTGGACCACTCCACTGATGCTAGCTAGCTACTCTATCACCACTTAACCCATTTACTAAGAATGTACTAAGAGGAAGACAGTCTGCCATCCCTTGGGAGAGTAAGAAGCAGAAATAGACTCGACAGGACAGTGGGAAACAAATGCTAAATAACCCACTGTTAGGCTATTACCAAGTCCATGAACAGTTCAAATGTTCAAAAAGTAGTATTCTCTTAAATCTGAAATTTAGAAATTCTAGGTGTTCATATAAATTATTTAATAAATGAAAGCAAAAGGAAAAGGTAGTTTCTGAGCATAAATCAAATCCAGTGTGTGTGTGTGTGTATGTGTGTGTGTGTGTGTGTGATTCTTTAAGATTTCAGAATGACTTTATGCAACATGGAATCATTCAGACAGAAAAACCAACCAACCAAACGAACAAAATCCCTCCAGATTGTAAAGACACATATCACATTTTCCACTGTTTGCATGGCAGGTTGTAAGAAGCAAAGATTTAGTATCTATAGGTACAATTCCACAGCAACCTAATGAGACCCAAAAAGGGTTGTCTCAAAGAGACTTGTGAATAGGCTCTGATCTGATTATCTTTAGAAAAGACACAATAGGAACTCCTAATTTTTAAAGCCATTTAAATTTATATAAAAAGGGAGTACACCAGTGAAAATGTCTCTCTAATACAAGTTAGTAAACAAAAGCCCACACACCAAATCCATTTATTACTGTTTTGTGAATAAGGTTTTATTGAAACAATTATATTCATTATTTATTAATTATGTCTGTGACTGCCTTCCTTCTTTTAACAGCAGAGCAGATAGAAACAATTGCTTACAAGGACTGCATGTTTACAAGATGGCCCTTTATAAGAAAAGTTTCCTGACCCCTGTCCTGGAGTCTAACTTTTTATGAGCAGGAAGCAGGATGAGTACACTGTTCATTCTTACATGGACCACTTTTTATGGAAAAAACAATTAGAGAATTCTCAGAGTGTAGAAATGGTTCTAGCTGACAACATATAACTGAACTGCAATTGAGAACTGTTATAGAACAGTGCTTTGTCTTATTTTCTTTATGTCAACACTGTCTGAAGTCACTATCTTATGCTTCTCTCAACACGTACAGATTATATGGACAGCTGCTAACTTGCTTTGTTTCACAGGTTTTCATATGAGGGGTGTCATCTGCAATATCATTACTAAACAAACTTAACAACTGAATCAGATTTAAATGGCAAACCCTGAGCTCCACTTGATACCATAGGAATTTGTACAGGAAAGAATTAACTGTATTGTTCAAGGTAGAAGAATATGAACTCTCTTGGTCAGAAGGTTACCTGTTACAAACTGTACTTTCCACAAATGGCTGAAAGCCATTCCTCTCACTTGCTCATTTCCAGGGTCTGACTGTTCTCCAGAGCACCCCCTTTCTTAGATCTAAGATAATTTGTGAGTTAATTGTAACTAAATGAAAGAAGCAAGCCAAGCATGGTGGTATTTGTCTACAATCCTGGCTTTCAATCTGAGACCAGCCTGTCTCAAAGAACAAACAAAACTAAAGTGACAATGCAGAATTTCTAAACCTTACTTCCTCTACCATGTAAAAAGACGTTAATTCTTAAAGGAAACCACTAGGTTTTGGAAAGATCTGACAAAGTGTAATCCTGATGAGACAAAGACAGTAATATGTAGCCCCTGGCTAACATAGCCCCATCAGACTTGAGCTCTATCAGCTCCATCTGATCACATGAAGTCTTAAAGTAAAACTACACAAACTAACTCCTCTGCAAACTCCTGATCCTAAGAGAAAAAGAACAACACGATAGTGAAATAATGACTATTTTAACTACTAAATCTGAGATGACTTGCTATACTAAAGTATCTTCTTTTATTGCTTAGTAACTATGAATATTTTTCCTTTTATTGGAATCATTTTTAAGTTTATTGAGCTCCCACCTATGGTTACCTTCAGCAGACCTATACAAGACAAAGTCAGTCAATACCCTAACAGAGACGGGGGAGAATCTCATGTGTTCCCACCACTAGCTGAGAAGCAACTGATAGCTGACAGCTGACAGTAGAGGGAGACTCAGTTTTTTTCAGGCATGTGGCCCTGGATACATCCAAAATGCTCTAGTGGGCGGTCCTACACCCATGCTATATGTAGACAGTGTAATTTGGACTCTGTGGGTTATTTTAAAAAATAATATAAAACCAAGAGAGGTAGGCTAGGTACAAAAGTTGGGAATAAATATGGTCAAAATATATTGACTTGTATGAAATTCTCTAAGAGCTAATAAAAATTAACTTTTAATTAACAGGAATTAGCCCATGCTCTTTGTAAGGTAATATGATGTGTCAAATCTATTTTACTTCTTGGAACCACTTTTGTTTTTTCTGTTCTACTTTATATCAACTTTACTAATATATGAATTACCATTAATCATTATTTGTACCTGTTTTTAGCCATGAAAAAAATACCAACATACCTAAACTATTTGCAAATCATTCTAGAGAAGTTGAAATGTTTGTTCTGTAAGTTGTTCTATTCAACACTCCCCCTTAGTTCAATAATGAATATTTGGTAAGAAACATCCTGAACTATCCAATCTACCAAAATTTCCTATGGTTAACTCATATCCTGAGATACTATAACTAGCAAATACCTCACTCTTATATTTTCAGCAGCTGATCCAAGTCCTGGAGTCATCTTCTTCTTTGTATGTAAGTATTCAAATTCTGAATTTGCCAATCAAAGGTGCCAATGTAGTTTTTTAAAAAAATAAACATTTTGTACTATTATTTCACTATGTGGTAAAGACAAGTAGAATTTTATTTGTAGGGTTTTGATGGAAAAAAAAAGGAAAAGAGAAAGAAAGGATATTACAACTATAAGAAAATAGCAAGTTTTCTGTTTGCCAACTTTTAAAAAACTAAAACATTAGTCAAAAACTGTAATTACCATATTATAAGCTGAAGAGGTAGCTAAGATATTTCAAGTAATTTTCTAGAAGAATCCTATATTTTTCATATGAAACTGAGCCATCTACTTTAAAGTAAAATATTTACCCTGAGTCCCTTGTAAAAACTCACCCCTAGGTTTTTAAGGGAGAGGAGAAAGGGACTCAATTTCAGCTTATAATAACAATGACAATCCTGAGGTAGGACATTTCCTATTATGGGAGTTTGGAGAATCAATGACCCCATAAAATGAGATCCATTCTTGGTGCCCAAACATCTCCAATTTCAAGGAAATGTCCTGGCATCTTGATTGTGATTGTGTTTAATCGGGTTAGTAATTCTAAAGGTAAGCTCATGCTAGCGACATGGTGTCTCTCCAGCAAGCTTCCACCACCTTACCAATACATAGTGTATTACTGCTATTCTTCTTACCACGGTTTCTGACCTGTCAACCTGAGTGCAAGATCGAGCAATAATGCAGGTATTGTATGTCTGACACCCTTCCAATAATGGAACATTAGGTTGTTGGAATATAACTTAATATTAGGGTGCCTGAATACTTGGTTTAAAGGATTCATCTTGAAGTAATGATTTAGATAATCTCCTGTAGGAAAAAATAAGCATTAAGGCATTTTGAATATTATTTGTTATTCAGAAAAGCACCTAAAGTAAGACCTAGAATTCAACACGATAGTAATTTATCACCAAACTTCAGAACAAATAGAGTGACTTACAACACTACCTTTGCTTTTCTGACAATGTCTTAAATTCAAGAGTCTTCTCATTCACAAATGGCCATTAAGCCTTATCATAAGCATGAACAGATACAGAGTTAATAGCATTTCAGTGTTAAGCACGGGTTGTTTAACAGTCAGAGGAACAGATAAGACAGAGCTAGTCACCATTACCTTGGGCTTCTTCCAGTCATCCTGAGGTAGATATCATACAGGAATGCTGGGGCCTTATGGCTTACAGCAATCCAGTAATGATATAAAAGGTGATTGGAGGTTAGATTTACATTGGGCCGTCTGAAGGCCTGTTCGAGAGGATTCCTCTTGAAAGTGGAAATTACATGGTATTCTGAGGAAGAAAAGTTGTGTAACAGCTTTGATAATAACCATGTAATGAAGTTTTGAAAAAAAAAGTCATGTTTTTACAATGCAAAATATTTTACCAAAGTTTCAGAGTTCATTCATGTAAAAAATAAGCTTTTCTACTCTCCAAAGCTAAGAGAAAGGGGCATTAGACTGCTGGTTCCAAAAAGTTTAAAAACTGCCAGTATTTTAATTAAATGAATGAATTTTTACTAAAATTCACTCTGAAAATCTTGTTAATGTTTTACCCAGGTCAGTTTATAATGTCACTCTCTATATTTCACCTCTCACGATAGCTTCTTTCTTTCTGTTCCTCTTTCCAGAGTCTTATTACTGTACTTACTTAAAAAAGAAAAATCATCATCCTTTGCTTATAAATGATTTAGTTACTCAAATTAAGATATATCATACAAGCTTAAAACAACCCAAAATTAACCTCTGCTGTAGTTTATTTAGCTTATTCAACATAACACAATCAAACTTGGTATCTATTATGTTAATATTTTAATGAAAATGTATAATGAGATATTCACTGAAGAATAGTGTTGAATTCAATTTTTCACAAAACTGTACAGCACAACAAAAGTCTATTAAAAAAACCTCACTCACTTAAGATGCTTTAATTATCACTGAACAACTATGATTTAAAATATTGTAAAATCACGAGTGTTTTTTCTTATATACTCCAACTGTCAATCTTTAAATTTAAATACAAATGCCACAGAAAAATCCTAATACAAATGTCAGGCAGCTAGGTATGGTAGTGCATGACTGTAATCCCAGCACTTGGGAGGCTGAGGCAGGAGGACAGATAGTGGGACACCAGCCTGAACTATAATTGCCAAGTTCCAGGCCAGTCTGAGTTACATAGTGAGACTTTATCTCAAAAAGACAAACCAAAACAGAAATAAGGGCTAAAAATACAATGGTAGAATGCTTGACTTTGTGAGTGGGTAAGAATTGATCCCCAGAACCAATTTACTTTAAAAATAAAATTATTTAGAATTACAAAAAAATTCAACTAGAAATAAAACAGATCTATTATAAAAAGCAATGCCATAAATATTTATATTTTACTCAATTTAAAATGAGTTTGCTTTCAGTAATTTTCAAGTTATATTAACCTATTTTAGAGCTAGTTAACAAATGTACTGCCTGCTATAGATCTTTGAGGTTAGCAGAATGTATTCAGGCAAAATGTATCCTACATTCTAACTCCTTCACTTAAAACTCTGGGGACCAACTAATACATCTATTCTTACAGATGTAAATAATACTACCTACAGACTGGCAATATCAGGCCTGAGTATACTCATTAGTTAGAAAGAAAGAACTATGCCCAAGCCACAGGTAGCCTATGAGGTTGCTGTAGATGACAAAAAAATTCCTAGGGTCTCATTAGGTGAGGGAAGACATACATAAGGCTATTCTTATACTGTGAAACATTAAACATGGACCACAAGGCAGGATTGGTAATTAATCTCAAACAGCAACTAAAATAAAAATTAACTTTATAACTCAGTGGACCTAATGCCTCATTAAAAGCTCAGTGAGTGATTTATGTTCTAACATTCAAAAACAGATAAAATCATACCAACTTCCCCCCAGTGGAAAGGATTAGTGCTGCCTGTTGTGCAATTATACACCATGATGTTTCTTGGTCTGCAAAGACAAGATGAAAACAAAGAAACATAAGAGGAAGTCAAAAGTGTCTAAATCTTATGTACTATTAAAGTAGGAAGACATGATGCTGGGTACCTTTTTTATATTATACAAAAAGCACCCCTAAGGAATTATTGCTTAAATGTTTAGGCTTTAGTTATAAATACTACTATTACCATACAAGGATGCTCAAGAATTATTACAGCTGCTCTAGTATGCCATGGTTGATATGCAAAAAGCATCTCTTGTGAATTTCAACTTGAGTTTATACTGTTTTAGTTTGGCTTAAAGTATCATTCAGGAACTCCCTTCCTTTTCAGATCCTAACAAACCTGTAAATTCTGTAAATACATTATTTTATCACCACTGATGGCTCTACATGTTATTGTCTCCACCATACAGCTCTTAGAACAGTTGTATTTCCTATATCCTAACAGGACACTTTACTAATACAGCACAATCAGGACTAAGGGATTAAGATCAGAAGCTCTTTTTTCCTCTCAGTTACTACACAGTTAATAAGTAACACTGTTGCCTCAAATACCTATTAACTCCGGAATACCAGGCTGCAGCAAGGCTCGTGTTGACAACTACATCTACAGGAACAAGATCTGCAAGGGCATTGTTGGAGGCACGCATTGTTCGAAGAATTCCTTTCCCTGCCTTTTTTGAAATTAAAAACAACAACTTAAGATACATGTGTACAAAGATACAGGACATTTTGTAAAATAAGTGAATCAAAAAGCTTACTTACCGCAATGAAGAGACCACTTGGTCCATTAAAGTTATCAATCCATCCCTAACGTCAAAAATTGAAGGAAAAAAAGAAGAGGTTAAAACTACAATTGAAGCAGATTTACTATTTAAAAGTGCCAACTCCAAACACATTTTGTAGTTCTTTTCCCCAAGCCTAAGAAAGATCTACATTCCTTGAGGAATACTAGTCTTATTCCTCAAAAATGTCCTGAAAGTTTCCTCTGGGGTCATAAATGACTAAATCAAAGTATTTTTTTAAAGTATTAACTAGCTCTGCTAAATCTGCAAATGGAAAAAAAAAGCGTATACTTTCCATAGCTTTTCCTAAATTAATCTTGTTCACCTTTGAGAGAAAAATGATACCTGTTCTATAATTATCAAAACAACAATGGGCAGGCTATCACTTGCTGCTATTTATATAGACCTTGGGTTTTTTGTTTTGTTTTTTCCTGAATCAACCTACTTTCTGGCTTCTGTTTCTGCCTTCTCTTATTCTGAGGATTTAAAAGTATCCTAACACATTTGTTTGTTTGTTTTTTCCTTTTAGTAACAAGTTACCAAAGAAATCTCTTATACTTTTCTAAGCTTTGAAATCTATACAGGGAAAGATATACTTTACACATGACTTTTGGCAATGAAAACAGATGAAATCATGATCTTTATTGAATACGGTGTCAGAACTTTTGATTTTCAATTAGAATTTAAAATTGCTAATCTACATTCCATATAATCAGAAGTACCTTAGAGATAGAAGCTGGAGTAATATACCCCTTTCTATGCTCATCAGCTCTGCCATGGTAAAGCACATTCAGCATATAACACAGCTCTTAAATCACATCTCTATTTATACAGTTATAACTTAAAACTCTAAATCCCAATTTTAACAGTTTTAAAGAGCTTACCGGAAAAGGTTCTTTCCAACTGGCACCAACAATCGATGGCCTTACAATGGCAACGTTTAGCTTTGCTCCTTCTTGTTGTACAACATATTCCGCCAATGCCTTGGTATATATGTACGTATTAGGTCTGTCGCCTATCAATTTTGGTGTGATATCATTTACTAGGCCATCATCCATCCATCTGGCGAACAAAGAAATTACATTGAAAAATTCCAAATATTTTATCATAGTTAAAAACCTACTTAATTGAACTATACACAAACCTATCTATTGCTGTGAATTTAAACAGTTTCACAAGAACACTTTTCTTTACTAGGTTTTTCGAGACAAGGTTTCTCTGTGTAGCCCTGGCTGTCCTGGAACTTGCTCTGTAGAACAGACTCACCTTGAACTCAGAAATTCACCTGTCTCTGCCTAAGTGCTGGTATTAAAGGCATGTGCCATCACATCTGGATTTCACAATAACTTCTACTTACAAGGTAAAAAAGGTAATGTCTTTAAATATGAATCACAGGCCCACTATCTGAAACTCATACACAAATAAGAACCAATAGTACTTTCATAAATCCTATATCAAATAACAAACTTAGCTAACCTAAACAAATTAAGGGTCTTTAGAAAGTATCATTTAGTGTCTTTGATCAGGGATGCTACTAAAAACCAAAATGAGTAATTCACTATCACACAGCACTAATCAGAGTTCCTTTCCAAAGTCCAAATAAATTTCAAATATGTCAGGTATTAAATGTTTCATTAGAAATTACATAT
Source organism: Sigmodon hispidus (assembly GCA_004025045.1). Taxonomy (NCBI): domain Eukaryota; kingdom Metazoa; phylum Chordata; class Mammalia; order Rodentia; family Cricetidae; genus Sigmodon; species Sigmodon hispidus. Next base: position 62,844 of record PVIH01002327.1, on the reverse strand, counting down.
ATGTGTATTACTATCTAGTAGAATAACAGGTTTAATATACACATTTGCTATTCACATATACTTACATTTAACTTTAAAAACTCTAATAATCTAAATATTTAAGATGAACTACTGGTATTGTATATCCTCAAGTAAGATTAACAAATACTAAAATTAATAACAGAGATATTAAAGCATGTTATGAAAATTCGATTAAAAAACCTACAATTCAGTCATCTCTTTAATGACCTGATCTCTGAAGATCACCGGTAAAAGGACCATGACCAAATAGGTTTTATCAATGGTCTTTCCTCACTTTTCTCTGAAGTGCTATGTCCTTGCTTCTAGAAACCTGTCCTTTATATGTACTACACATACAATTAAATTCTACATCACACTCTGATGATACTCATAATAATAACTAGGAAAGTTTATGGAAGTACTTTGTGTATGTGGAAGAGTAACAAACTACAGGCAAATAGCTATCCAGTTTGAGAAAGGTTACAATGCAGACTGAGTTTTGAAAACTGGATAGATGGGAAAATAAGCTTCCTGCCCCACCTAAAAGAACAAGCAAACCAAAGTCCTGAAGACAAACTCAGGACAATAAACCTTATTTCTACTGAGTTTACACAGCAAACTCACAAATCATTTACTAGACAGACTTCTTTGAAAGCCAGGAAAGGAGACAAAAATTTAGATGACAAGCTCTTCTCATTTCCTTAGATGCCTATATGACCAAGACTAAGAGGCCAAAAAACTTCCCTGACTTCTCTTTTCTCCAGAATCATAAACACTTGTATTGATCTGATCTGTGAGAAAATGAGGTATATATTTAGGAACACCTGTGAAACTGAGTCATAAAATAAAAGTAGGTGATTCTCTCAAGAAACATCTCAGTCATCTCTGGTATTGATTTTCTTACAATCCATTTCCTCATCATGAAAAGCCTTTCTTAAAAAGTCATGTGTGCTTATTTCAGGAAAAATCAAGGGATGGTGGTAATCAAAAGTAAATGGAACTATCTGTAAGAAAAGATGGGATCAAGGAAAAACAAAAACTGAAGGAAAAAATCCACAGGAATACTGTTTGAAAACAAACAAATGTGTAAAAATGTAATGGCTGCTGGAATGCTTCTATAATTGTAATTCAAGAAAGAGAACAGAGCTCTTCCTTCATATAGTAAGAAAGACAGACCAAAAGCAAGTCAAGGCTAGGCTGTGTTATGCATACACATTTTACATAATTCTCTAATCCATCAAATAAAAATATTATTCATATAACAATTGTTAATGGGAACCCCTGTCCTTAGAGAGATGATAACACTAGGAGTATGAATTATAGGACTAGAATTCCTTTGATTCTCTTAGAAAAAAAGGCTCCTCTAGACATATTATACATTGCAGGGGAGGGGTCCCTTTGTGAATTAGAATGTTAGGTTAAGCAGCCATTGGTCTCTGTTCTCCACAGGAACTAAAAATGACTACGTAAAAACAAATTTCTAACACATGAATACATTATTCAGAGGCCTTCCTCTAATAATTACCTGACACAAAGGGAAAACTCTACACTGACCTCAGCAAAAGACATAAATCTGTACACTAGGGGAGATGATAAGCAGTCAGTTGTTGAATATAGGAAGAGATAAATACATGTATGCACATGTGTGTGTGTATAGCACAGAAAGAAAGGAAAAAAGATAAATTTAGATCCAAAGTCTTAAGACTGATTAAAGTTAATGTGTATAAAATCAAACATACTCTAAAGAGTCAATCAGCTTCTTGGGATCTACAGGGGGAGGATAAACTACTTCATCAATATGCTTTCGATTGCAGTAGGCATATGCTGTTGAGACATGCATGAACACTTCCAGATTCTTCATTTGCTGAGCAAGAAGAATAAGCTGTCGTGTAGCAATCACATTTAACTGAACAGCATCTCTAGAAAAGAAAGAGACAATGAAAACTTAGAACTCTGTTTCTTTTCTTTAACCTATTTAAAAACCAAATCTGAATTTCATTAGTAAGTACAGAGAAACATGTTTTTCAGTAATTTGCAATTTTCTCCTTTAGCTCTGAGTTGGTGTATTTCAGTATGAAAAACTTTCATTTTACCAACTAAGTATAAATTTTCTTATTATAAAATAAACTCCAATATAGGATTTGAAAAACAAGGCACACACTGTGATGTAAAACAGGATTATGAACAAAGCTATGGAATCAGCCTGGGCTCAGCTATGGATGTGGCCTCCTTGCCAGCTAAAATGCTACGTTACCCAAGCACTCAACCCTCAGCTTCCACACCTGTAAATGGAACAGTAATGGAATCTCCCACCAGAACTGGGAAAGACTAGATGAAAATAATAACTTGTAAGCATTATAAGCATTTAGTATCTGTTATTTTTAATACAGTCTCAAACAGGCAGCCAATGAATATTACGATAGAGATGGTAGAAAGTTTTTTTTTCTGTACAACTTTATTCATAGCATTTTTTAATGGTCCAACAAGAGGTCTATTGTACACATAGTAACTAGACCCAATAACAATATGAGACTACTGAAAATCATTGATTTTTAAAGTGTTCTCAATTCAAGAAAAGTTATGTAAGGTCATACACATGTTAGTTAGTCCACTTTAGCCATTCCATATATATTATACATGATAAACATAGAGAGTGAGTTTCAGACCAGTAACACATCTAATCCCAAATAAATAAATTAAAAACAAATTAATTAATTAATCAATAAAATAAAAATAGTAAATGGCATCTAAGGAATCCTATCCCTAAATTGTCTATGGCTTCCATACACATATATACATATACCTGCATATACACCAACAAACAGACTATAAACGTAAGGGGAGAGGGACAGGTTGAAATATTCAACACTACTGAATGGTAAAACTGGCAGAGAATTACATTCTTGTCATAACTACAAATTAATGTAACTTACCTAAAAGGAACTAGGACAAAGTACCAATAATTACAGAAATTATGAATTAATCTAGTGACCTAATTTTCAGAGCAAAAAATCACCCAAAGCCTAATTTTTCAAACACAATTTTTAAGAAAAGTAAAAATTACATAAATTGTTATATCTCAACATTACAGACTATCATGTAGTCACTGAAAGTCTAATCATAAAAAAAAAACATTAGAAACACAACCTATTTCTATGCTAAATTTAGAAGATGAAATTATTAATGTTCATAATTATGTAAAAATAATGTATGGTTACACATAGATACAATGAACTTTGAAGGGAGGCCTTTTTAAGAAAGGATCATGTGGCTCAGTGTTGGACTGGAACTTCTTATGTAGTCTAGTATGATCTTGTTTTATGACCCTCCTACCTCTATCTCTTGAATGCTGGGATTATAAACATGTATCATTGTATCAGGTGTGAAATATTTTTATAAAAATGAAAATGGTTTTGAGCACTTTACAAAATGCCCATATTGTCAGTGTTTAAGAAAAAATATGTCACAGACAGAATTCAGTCTACCTGACTGTATAGCAATACTTTGATATCTATCTGTCTAAAAACAATGGGGACAAGTAGGATATTGTTTAGGAAAAAGTATACTGAGAATATTTTATTACAAGCTCCTGAGGACAGGACAAGAAGTTCTGGGTCACCAGAAACAAGAGTAACTCATAACAGAAAAAAGCTGAATAAATAAATAAAGATCTTTTAAGCTTTATTTTTTTAATTGCACCCAAGATCCTATTAAAAAAAAAAAAAAAACATTTTTTAACGAAACAAGGGGAGGGGTGTCTTATGATCTTCCCAAATTTCAACTAAGAAGATAAAAACATCTGTTCAAATGGAAATCTAGCTATAAGCCTTTCACAGACAGGAGGACACTATCCACTAGAGCATTAGAGACCTCATCACTTTTCTATCTCGTTTACAAAACAATGGGTATAAAGAAAGGGATGTTTTGGAGAAAGGATACAAGGGATATTCTGTTGCACTGTCCTGAGGATGGTAACAGAGTTTAGTTTCTAGGTCACTGAAAAGAAGAAAAACTCAGGACACACAGTCCTATGCTTTGAGTCTCTCCACTCTATTTGTACCTGAGAACCCAAACCTGAAGCCATATTAAAACAACGTAAGTTAATCTAGTTATCTCTCAGGCTAGTTTTAACTTCACTCAATAGAAACACTAGCTTCTATTTTGTTAATCTTCAGGCTGAGTCCCTTACATTCTAGACCAGGAAGTAAATAAACTGAAATAAAGAGTTCTCATGCTTTACTTTATGAAATTATAAATGTATCTTAAGACAGACAGGGTCAAGTATAATCAGAAAAATCTACATTTTTTAAAACATGTTTTACAGTTATTGTAGTTTTCTTTTAGGTGAAAAGAGGCAGATATTTTTATTAAAGGCAGATTTCTCTATAAGAGCATTTATGAAAAGTTTATAGCATGAGACAGAGACAGAACTAGAAAAAAACCTTTCACCTCAAAGAAGTGCCCACACAAGGACCAGGATTCACCACAGCCCTTCCTAGCTTTTTCTAGTCATACCACATTCTTAAAGTCTAAGAATAACACACTTAGACTCCACTGTTCCTTTATCTTAATCTGTATTTCCACTCCTTTTGGAAAACCTACTCCATACTCATCCCCTATGCCTTCATCATCTAGAACCGCTTTATTCCTGAAATCTCATGTGTTTTCCCCAAACAACCTGTCCATCCTTCCCTTTCTTCTGTTTTTTACCTCATGATGTCCTCTGGACTCTTGATATTTCTCTCTATGCAAATAATACTGTCCTGCCTAATGAATGCAAGACCCTGTGACCAACTACTTACACAAGTACTCATTCCCATTTCTTTATTCCTGTCAATTTCTTCCCACTTCAATATTTAAGAACATGTCTGAAAATTAATTGTCTCAACTCTCAACATACACTGTTCAGTACTACCTGCATTTAGTCCAATATCAATATAGTTACCATATGCCTCAGGGCTTTATGAAAGGGTCCACATCCAAGTTTACCTTGGTTCCTCTCCAAGGCAGAGTTATGAGTCTCCTCCTCTTGCATACCCTCAGTAGTAACAATTTTAGACCATGTGATATCTGTGGCTTAACAGATGGTGATGGTTAGGGTTAAATGTGGTTTTCCCTTAGGTGTCTATTATAGGCTATTTCCAGTATTTCTGAATATCTGGCCCAAATCAGATACAGATTGTAGTACAAGTCTAATGCTCTACCAATATTTAAATGTCAACTTCCATCAGATCTGCTTCACAGAGATAGTTATGATGTGGTGAGGAGGGCTAGAAGAGTGAGCATTCACAACTTAACAAAGGAGAAAAACAATAAATTATCTAGGCTTTCATTTATGGTCTCCCTAGTATAGGAAATTGTAATCATGAAAAAATATCTTTATCATTAATGATAGTCTTCTTAATCCAAGGAGAATACAAAAGTAATATGCTTTGGTCCTTCCAGTAAAGGTTACCTGGGTGTGTTTTACCCTAATTAATGATTCCTGTTAATAAAATTCCCCATTAAGAGCACCTAATTTCCCCCTTTAAGTCAATGAGAACTATACCACAATTAGTAATATGCACCAGCCCCTGAAAAGTTTCATGTGACTGTGTAAATGATTTTTTTTGATTATTAAGAAAATAATAAAAGCATGAACTATGAGGGAAAATATGTTAGACTGGCCATTTTATAGCAATGAATTCTAAGAAAACATAAAACACCTACTATAAATCAGTAATAGACAAGCAAAGTACTATATGCCTAACAGAAGAAACATAAAATTAAAGTTAGCCTGGGCTACCACAGACTGCTTCAAACAAAAGTTAGAAACTACATTCATAATCTTGAAAATATTATTTTCAAGTGCAATGTTAGATCTATATACAAATATACATGCAAGGGAAAAGTTTAATTTTTTAAAAAAGTATATTCAGTGCTTAGCCTCAACTGATACATCTCTGATCAACTCCTACACTTAAGGCTCAGAGAACATTGTAAAAAAAGGGCAAAAAAATTCTGAGAGGACCAGGAAGTCTGCTATGAGATTGTATATGAGAAGAAAGCTGTACCCATGAAATTTCAGTGATATGCTGCCTAAACAAAACTGAACAATGAAAACACCAGATAATGTGCCAACAAGGAGAAATCTGAGAGTCCTATCAGGACAGCTGAGAAAAAGCAGAAATTGGTCCTTCCCAGGAATGATCCCCCTAACTGGTTATCTACTACCAACTGGTAAATCCTAAAGACATATTCAATATGAGCAACACTAAATGGACTTACCAAGTTGTGTTTATGTATTTATTCATATATGTGTGTATATATATGCATATATATATATAAAATGAGGCTATGAATTTGAGAGGCAGAAGGAATAATAGACAAGGTGCTGAAAAGAGGAAAACAAGGGGGAAATGATGTAAATACAGTACACATATTTAAAAACTTTTAAAAATTATAAAAATATATTTCTTACTGATGAAGGTACAAATTCCTTTAAGATGGAGCATTGCATTATATATATTTTCAAAGTTATTTGTTTCAATCTTTATTTGGATGATGGGAATAATAATATGCAGATAAAACTAAAAAGAATTACCATCAATATCCAAAGACATGTATGCCTAGCATACATGATATAAAAGCGAGAATATAATATACTGACTATATTATTTTGTCACTTCTGGATTCTAAACATGTGACAGTCACTGGGTTTCTCACCTGATGGCCCACAAAAGAATGTAAAGAGAGTGAGTAAAGCAGCACTTAGAGACTCAGACACTCTGTGGTAGAGAGGGAAAATGTCACATCATTTAAACTTTGCAAAGGGAAGAAAAAAGTTTTCTGAGAAGTGCCAATTTATAGATAAGCAAACTCAGATTCAAGGAGGTTAATAACTTGTCCAAACTCTTCAATAAATAATGAGGTCAAGACTAGAACTAAGGTAAGGTGTTTAACTCCAAAACTTCTTCCCTTTTCTCTATAGTGTTGCCACGACTTCTTTAAAAATAAAATGGATTTGCCTAGGACAAGTTAGGTAAAGTTATGACAGAAGGAACTGAAAAATAAGCAATGTTTTGAAGACTGTAAAGCATAACCCTACAACTATAAGCAGTGGTAGTTCTTCATACACCCAAATGATTGGCACTGTGCTCTCACACAATGTAATCATTAGTTAAGAGTTACACTTCTACATTTGAAAAACATGGGGGTTACTGCTAAAGCCATTTAGCTTTTGAACGTTTTAAAGAGAAAGGCTTCACAAAAATAGTTCTGAAACCTAAAAGTAAATGCTTTATCATTTTAACTAGTATAAAGACTATATAATAAAATTAACATAAAAATGTGCTTTTAGATACAACATCAAAAATAAGTGTTAAGAATTAAATGCCATTATTTGAAATGTATATTCATTTATTTTTAAAGATCAATTAATCATGTGTATGAATGTTTAGCCTGCATATATGTCTGTGTGCCACGTATGTGCCTGCTGTCTGTCAATGGAGACCAGAGGAGAGCAGTCAAACCCCTGAAATGAGCTACAGATGTCTGTGAGCCATCACTGCAGGTGCTGGAAATCAACGAAGGTCTCTGGAAGAGCAGCCAGCACTCTCATCACTGAGCCTTCTCTCAAGTCTTTCATTTTATTTTTAAAATACTAATCACTTAGAGCATTTTTTTTTTCTGGAATTAGTTTGTTTCATAAAGTTCAAATTAGGTTTTGAATTAAACTTTATTTCTGACATTATTTCTGTCTTTTAACAATGCCACCGAAGCAGAGTTTTTAAAATATAAATAAAGTGACTATGACATAAAAGTCATTTCTGTCTTAATATGTAAACCTTGAGCTTAATTTTGATTACTGTTCTGGAATACATGGTAAAAAGTGGAAGCAACAGCTTCTGGGGTAGAGAATTCTGACAACACTTCATGAAAATGTAACCAACACAGCTGAGTTGTCTTGCTTCTTACTCAAGTACACTCTTTCTTCTAGTCCACCACTTGCCTCTGTCCCATTTTATAATGTCATAGCAAAGTTTCTAATCAACATATACTTGTCTTTTATTTTCAAAATGATTTTATTTTATTTTCAAACTAATTCACATTGGACACTAAAAGTCACTATTAACACATGACAGTTTTATATCACTTTCAAAACAACTTGACTAGAAAGTGGAATTAACATTACATTTGTAACATATAAAATTCAAATGTTAGTAAGTATCTGTACTTACCTTAAATTTTCATTAAATCTTACAGTAGCTGCACAGTGAAATATGATATTGGTAGAATCTATAATGACCTCCTTATCTTCTTCACTGAGAGCGAGTTTAGGTTGGGTGAGTTCACTGTTGATTGCTATAATTTTCTCTCTAAAATCTGAATTTTCATCTCTCAACCTGTCAAAAAGCTACCAAATAGGAAGATGTTTATTTTAGGATAGTGTTTTCCACTTCCCAAAACCTATTATAAACCCTTTCCCCACCTTGTCACACCAAGGACAGCTACTTTAAAATTTTAAATTTCATGAGACACAGAAGATTGCTCATTTTACAGACATAGAGTTGACACTCAGAGAGTTCAAGCTGTGCTGCAAGAAAACAGAGATGGCAGTCAGCAGTACAAACCCTAACAGAAACAACAGACAACTAGACAATGATAGTCTCTCCATCCAACACTGCCAGTTAATTGCTTGACTCTTTTAAAAACTATTTAATTATATGTGGATGTGTCTCTACAACTGAGTGCAGTGCTCACAGAGGCCAGAAGAGGATGTGGTATCCTCTAAAGTTAAAAAGTTACAGAAAGTTCTTAGAGAAAATGACACTGAATCAGGGATCTGAAGGATCAACAGAACATGGAGACAAATGGGTGAGTGATGGGAACTAAAGTGAGAGAAAGAGAAGATCCTGAAATTTCAAAGCAGATTAGTATTTGTGCACATGATTTAAAAAAAAAACCAAAAAACAACATACATCTTAGAAGCACCAACTGGATGTGGCTACTAAATGGTTTTATTTGCTGATTTGGATTCTTTTGGCAGGGTATATAAATGCTTCTCTGGGAGGGTAAGGACTATAGCTACTCTGCTCAGTACAAAGATTCTACATAGAGAACCTGACAAGATACAATCTCAAATATCTGTTAAGTGAATAAAGTCATCAGATTAGAAACACTGAAAATAAAGAACTTGAAGATTCAAAGTCAGTCTACACATTACCTTCCTTATATCATAGAAAACAGGTCTAATAAAAGTTTAGTTTTGTAGGTCTGGAGTTCAGAGAGGGAGAAACAGAACCAAAACAGATTATAATGACCACATACATTTAAAAACTGAGGTAAGTCTTGAGAGTGGAGATCATCTAGATAGCAACAGCAAAAAGCACCCCAAATCCAAACTATATAAACTACTTCCAAATCTAATTTAAAGGACAACTATTCAACTCACAAAAACAGAGGGTGCTATACAATTACTGCACTGGATCTAATAGAACCAGATCATGGCTTATGGGAAGTATCTTAAAAATATCAACATGTAAGAAACAAGAGGAAAAGGAGGAACCTAGAGGAGAGCCACAAGTATTTTTTTAACACCTCAATAAGCTCAATATGCTCAATATGCTCATGCTGCTCTAATGATTCCATCTTCCCTTTACCAGCCATTACCACTCTTTTTCAATAGCATCTTCTCCAGTTATTGAAAGCCACCAGTACTTCCATTACCTCCTACTTTAGTTTCTGAGTTATGTATTTATATTCTCAATCCATGTCAACTATTGTAATTTTAATTAAATTCCTACCATCCAATCAAGGTTCTTTTCCTTGAGGCATTCCTAAACACTAATGGTTCTCAACCTGAGGAAATTTTGGTCTTCAGGAAACATTTGGTGATATCTGAAAATACTTGTCACAACTGGAGCCTAATTTACAAAGGCCAGGAACACTGTTGATCACCTAATAATACACCAGTACTTTATAACAAAACACTATTCAGCCGAAAATGTTAATTATGCTAATGGGTGAAGATGTTTCTGTAAGTTAACAGACCCCTTTGGTATATATATTCTATCTATGCTATTTATTTTCGTTTTAAAGTCAGTGTGCTTTAAAACTTCCTACTAATATGGGTGGTGGTGGTGGTGGTGGTGGTGGTGGTGGTGGTGGTGGTGGTGGTGGTGGTGGTGGTGGTGTGCACACCTTTAATCCCAGCACTCAGGCAGAGGTAGGCAGATCTTTGTGAGTTCAAGCCAGCCTGATCTATGAGTGAGTTCCAAGACAGCCAGAGCTACATAGTAAAATCCTGTTTCAAAACACCAAAAAAGAACAAAATAAAATATAACTTCCCCTACTTCCCGCTAATTTCACATGAATGGCTTCTTGACATAAAAACACTTATTTTTATTTATTTACTAGTAATGTTATACATCTTAGAATCAGGATTATTAGGTAGAGGTATATGTACTAGGTGAGAACTAGAAGCACAAGAAAGAAAAATTATTTTAGTTTCCTTTTAATATTTGGAGATAAAACACTTTATACATAGGTTAAATTATAACATTTCAATGAGATTTCAACATAAAATATTTCCTTTTATTACAAATTAAGACATTTTATAAACACTACCCTAAATATCTATCTCAATGATGCTCAAAAAAGTTACACTTCACTTGGGCTCTCAATTTCAAACATGGCATCAACTTCAGTAATGTTCCTTCTCATCTCCTCTTGTTATCTGCATACTCTCTTTTCTTTCCTCTTCCTTCTTAAAACTGAAAGATAACCTTTCACTAGGAAGGGGAAGTACCAGGACTGGGACTAAACACAGTAGTCACAAGTACTTCATAGTTAAATGTCAATGTTAATAAGCAAAGGACCAAGAAATATCTACATCACCATTTTTACTCAGAGCAAGCCTAGTAGTAGTCTCCTAGCCTGTTAATGATTCCTTTATCATGGGTCTTAAAGAAAGGAAAGAATCAAAAGGAGACATAGCAGTTTAAAGGAGACTACTAACTGGAAAAACTGGAAAGTATAAAGACAGCTTCTAAACTTCTGAGAAAGAAACGTCACATCTAAGGGCTTTAAAAAAAGTAACATAATGAAGAGTACCCAATGTATGGTCTCAGAAGTATTAGGATAAGACAATATATTCTAATCAAAGAACTACCCTAAACTTATATGAGAGTCATTCATAGGAAATGACCTGGCTGGTAGTTGGGGAGGGGTTTCCTAGATGGGGTTTTTCCTTTGCTGCCATTTGTTTTTTAAGCCTATTAGAATTCAAGTACATGAGCAGGCAGATTTCTAGGAGTTTCAGGACTGCCAGGGTTACACAAGGAGATCATGTCTAGAAAAGCAACAACAAAAAATACCAACTATAACAAAACCCCCCAGGATTTAAGTACATAAACAAGTGTCATTCTCATTCTAAAATAAGTGAAAATCCTTTCTGAATTATGCCTGCAGTCAGATTTCTTATATCTATCAAAACTGATCTTAAAAATTGAAATACACTATCTATAATGTCATATAAATTTATTCCTTTTGGAAAAATTCACTAGCTCATTATGATTCTAAAATAATTTTACTTTTTGCTCATTTCCAATTTTTGCTAGTAATATTTTTCTAAAGGTTCAAAATGGTTAACACTTTATATGATCCACAACAGAGACAGCAGATTTATCCTCAAAATAACCTGATTCTGCCTAAACTTCAACTCTTGAAAATTTCAACAAGTTACCTATACTTTTGAATTTGTAATTTAATGTGATTATCACCTTAAGACTTGGCAAAAAGTTCTTGCATATTCTGTCATCTGTCAAATGAGAAATGTGATCTCGCTACCCATTACTATTATGAAGACTAATTCTAGTACTTATAAGGTACATTAAAACATAGTTTCACAGCCTGGTAAGTACTTCAGAAACTAATTATTGTTATCTGAAGACTAAACTATATGGTAGTTACAAATAACTCATCTCAGATATTCTAAAAAGCATACTTGAAATACCAATCACGACAGTAGTTTTAACCTTACTAGAAAATTTGGTCTAGCATAAAAGAAAGCTTTTTTCCCCTGACTCTAGTTCACTGCCATACTGGAGGAACTTAACAATTTTTCCCTAGATAATTTTTTTTGAGGGGGGGGGAGAATGGGGATACTGAAGTAATATACTAAGCTAATGATGCTTCACAACATTCACACACAAGCATAAACTTTTGTTCTCCCTTCTAAATTATCATCCTCCACACTTACCTTGCTACTAAGGATTTCTTCCACGCGCTCCTGCGGTGTCTGTCCAGCTTTTTGCCTCACCAAAACATAGACTGAATTCACCTTAGGGCAAGACCTCAGCAATTTTTCCAGAAGCACCTTCCCTAAGAAACCAGTAGCTCCCGTGAGGAGGATATTTTTGCCTTCATAGTATTCTGGGATTGAAACCATTTTGACTGAAAAAACAAAAACAAACAAAAAAAACATGAAAACACATATAATAGTTTGTGAATGTATGTCCAATCTTACTTAAAAACCTCTTGGATTCCACATAAATATTTTAAAAGACTGGCAAAAAGCAAAAGTGAATATTGACAAGAGAAGACTCTTTTGGTTCATTATAGTACAGAGAAAGAAAGAATGGACTGCAGCTTAAGACCTTGTTCTTTCTTGGATCACCTCAGACAAGTCACTTACCTTTTCAGGCCTCAGGTTTCTTTAATACAGTTGTATTTAAAAGATCTCTAAAACATTATATTAAAGATGAAAATATTCATTCAACCTCTGTTAAACCTTAAATGTAACTGAATGATGGTTCTCTTCCCCAAAAAATGTGTAACTCTGAATAGAAGTCAGCAAATTCAAAACACTTCAGATGTCACAGTCACCTGTCATCAACCACTTAAACAGGAAGAGGTAACATCAAGTCCTTTCTTCCACATATTCATGACAATAAGCAAAAGAGAGGGGGGACGGAGGGGAAGAAATACACAAGAAAATGGGAGCAAGGGATGAATGGAGTGATACAGGAAGATCTATGAGATATGTTATTACATGAAATTATACTATATTGAAATCCAAGATCTATGCTATTTAGAAATCGATATGCATAGAATGAAATAATAATATATGCCTGGGGGCATGCAATGCAATCAGAGAAGAAAAACAAAGCTTCAATACTACTAAATCTCATTTAAGTTGGAAAGACTAATAGATGTATGTGTTTATTTTCAATGTTCTCATAATTAAGTGTTCTGTAAAAATCTGAAGCCATCTTTCCTAGACAAGTGTGGCAAATACTCCTCAAAAAAGCTTCTCTTTACAGAAAATAGAAAGTATCATAGAAAACAACTGTACACAACCCAGAGACCAAATCATGGGGAGCCAAGCCCAACAGATACATTTACATCACAGCTACTGAGCATCTATGACTCAGGGAACATCAATGAAAGGGAATAAAACGATTTTAAGAGCCAGAATAACAGTTAAGTCAGTCATGAAATAGTCTCTCCTAGAAATGACTAAATAAACAAGACCAAAACAACAGAAGTATCAATGGACAAGATAATGTGGGAAGAAAAAGTTTAGAAATCTCACCCCTGACAAAGAACTACTGGTAACTTCTTAATTGCTGGAAGAAGAATTAGCTGCTCCCTTACTGGTTGTCAGCCTTGAAACCATATACACAAAAAGAGCAAAAATGGATTCACAGGGTACATTTATTTTGCATATACATACAAACACACATGAACATATGCAACAAATAGGATCAAAGAAAAAGGCTATCAAGTTGAGAGCTGTATGGCATGGGAGGAATTTGAGAAAAGCTGGGAGAGGCTGAAGGGAGGAAATAGAGAGGGAAGTAGTATCATTCCTATTTTAATTAAAAACATTTTTAAAAATCTAGAAACAAAAACTTCATGAATAAGCAAAGGGGGGGCAGAAATAAGGCAGAATGACTCTAGAACACATAAAAGGTCATGGCAAAAGAAGCAAAGTACTTGAGGGAGGTCACAGCTGTATTTAACATCTCCCCACTGAAACCCAGGAGAAAACACCAAATTTAGGATCAAGAAGCTGGATTAGAGTATGAAGTCATCATGGTAATCAAAAAACACGCACACAGATAGTAGAATCATTTCTAACAGTTTCATTTCTTGAATAAATATTGGCTCCAGCCTTAATATTTGTATGCACTTAAGGAGAGCATCCAGCGGGGTGCTTGGGGCAAAACTGAAATAGGCTAAGTTTCAGGGTGCACTACATATCTTTAAGGAAGTGAGAAAAGCAGGGGATCTGCAGAAAGGAAACGAAAACAACCAACAGAAAGAAAAAAAAAAAAGTCTATACAGAATTTTGTCTCCAGCACTGATTTTAAAGGATTATACTATCTGTCTGTTCCTGGTCCTTATAGTATATTCCAGGAAACTCTCAACCAACAATCCCATCTCAGGAAAAATTCTTGGGAAAAGGGTATCTCCAAAATCACAATAAAAATCAAAAGCAGCTACCAAAACCAACTGCTACTTAGTCCTTTACAACCTAACTATAAAGTAGGATAATGAAAACATCAAAAAAAAAAATGATGTCTTTCTTATAAATACCCTCCAAGCCATTTATAAATATCCTCCAAACTATTTATAAGAATACTGCATCTACATAATGATGACCCCCAAAACCAAAGATAACTTGACAAAAATCCCAATGAGGTATTGGTCAAAGAGGCCTCCTAAACAACACGAGCTCCTTGCCACTCTTGTTGGTTGCCCGCCAGAACTACTTAATAACTACTGCTGAAGACATTATATACCTTGGTTGCAAGGTGTAGAGAATCAAGCTGAAAGAGGTTGGAAGCTTCTTCTCTGCTAGCAAGCTTTCATTGTACCTGAAGGTACTACAGTCTGCTAGAGAAGTAAAGGCATCAACGGCCTTACTCAGCCACAAATCCTACAATATCTAATACCAAACTTCCAAGCAAGATGTACTTTCTCATGCAATGGTACATGACTGTTATGAGAATAACAAACTGTTCTCTTGCTGTATTTGAGGCCTACTCCACAACAGAGAATCCATACCTGGTACTGTAACCTGATCCATAATCCCATGGCTAGAGGTCTTAGGCCCTAAATGAGACACTTACAACAACCTTTGTTTAGGTAAATAATACTGCACCAAACTACTCTTTAAATATCTGCATTTGTATCCAGACGAAAGCTATTCTAAGATTTAGAGAAACTCCTCTTTGTAATATGCAGTAGTAAATGCAGAGACTAATGGTTGCTCAAGGTACTGAGAGTGTCAGCTATGTGCTTAAGACATTTATACTACAAGACCAGGAAACTTCAAGAAAAAGGGGGTGTAAAGAATGTAAGAACCAGAAGACAGGAAGAAGGATTGCTGGAATGTTGTCTTCTAGGCATGGCATAGCCAATGCAGTCATCATGTCACAACAGCTATGGCTAACTACAATAGGTTTACACAAGAAAAGGCCTATCAACAGCCAATCACAGACTAGGAAGAAGTCCATAGGGCTCTACTCCTCCCTGCTGAATTACTGACTACTAATGGAGTCTGGGGAAGGGGAAGTATTGTCTTCAGTTGTGTACCCTACTAAGAACGCCATCAAGTGCTAAT
This sequence comes from Sigmodon hispidus, assembly GCA_004025045.1. Lineage (NCBI taxonomy): Eukaryota > Metazoa > Chordata > Mammalia > Rodentia > Cricetidae > Sigmodon > Sigmodon hispidus. Next base: position 47,231 of record PVIH01002327.1, on the reverse strand, counting down.
GGATAGGGCCATATCCATAATCCAAGAATAGGGGCAGAAAGAAGATAAGGAATTACTGCCCTTTCTACATATATAAAATTATCAAAGAACAAAGTCAGGGAAGGTTTAACAATATTGCATCAACAAAATAATTACTACAAAAAAGGAACACCAATATACCATATTGGGAAATCAGCAATTCACATAACGGTAGAAAAATCCAAGAAAAAAACAACAAAGAATTAATCAATGAATTTAACAAGCTTCTATCTATCATTTGTGTGCAAGCAGCTACAACACTGAACTCCTGAGAACAGCACAGGATTATCATTCTCTCCTAAAAAGGGTGAAGACACCTAGCAACTAGAAATTTCTCCAAGTAACACTGATTCAGAAGTTTGGCAAAAACAAGTTAAAAGTCTAACAAGGTGCTGAGTACCAACTACTACCACTGCTTTCAAGGAATTCACTCAGCTTTTCTTGCCAAATGTGTTTTCAATAGCTGTTTTTAAAAATTATTTTCATTTAAAGTTTTGTTAAGATAAACACACCACATAGCTACTTAACATATATTCTTAACTAATAATAATTCAGATTCTGCCACTTAAGCCAAAGCTACTACTAATCTGAACCTGTTTTTATTTGCAGAAAAACAAAGAGATCTTACAGGCAGAGCCATAAGTGACCACAAATGAAGAATTAGAGAATGACCAGGATATCAACTTACACACAAAATACACTTCTTTTAACTGTATTCACTTAACAAATATCCTAGTATCAATGAAAGGGTGATATGTCAATAGTTTTGGAAACTTGGTTAAGTGATTAAAATTAAAGTTCTTTCTCATTTTTAACTTTTTAAACTCTTGGGGGTTCCCAGTAAGTACAAAAGCACAAAAAAATTTACAACTTAAAAAACAAGTAGATTTTTTTATTGCCAAGAAGCAGAAATCCCCTTGCTCTGTGATGAAACATTTTTTAAAAAGTAAAACTTTCAATTTAATGATGTGATGGTTAATTTCAATTGTCAACTTTACTGGATTAAAAAACAAAGGTGCTCATGAGGTGCTCATTCAAGTGAGACAGCAAGATATTTCTAGAGAGTTTTAAACAAGGAAAACAAGAACCACTTTGAATATGGACAGCACTATCCCATGGACAAGGGTCCTGAAAAAAGAAATACCTTCAGATATTATTTCCCGCAAGTTTCCAGTAAGATTTTGTTGTTGTTGTTTTGTTTTGTGTTTTGCTAAGTTCACTAAGCACACATGTATGAGCAGAGTCAAATCTGAGCCAGTATCATTTAACTAAACTCTACAGTTACATAAAGCATAACATATTTATACATACCTGTCAGAGAGATAAACACATCAATCATGGAAATGACTGAGCACACAACATCAGAAGTTTAGATGAAATGGAAGAGCTAGAGTAGATTATCTTAGATGTTCTAAATTCTAAGGCACACAACTCAACCATAGAAGGAAAAACATATCTTTCTTCATGTCAGGGCACCCTGCCATTTACTGAGTGCATGTAATAAATAAAAACTTGCTTTATAAAGAGATGAGTGTGAAATAAAGTGAATTCTATACGAAGAATCTTTTAAAACTTCAGATGGTTCCACATACAAAGCTGACAGGCCAAAATGCAGCAGTATAAAAATCTGTTAATTGATTCAGGCAATTTCACTTTAGCAAGATCTCCCTTGAGGACCATTTTCAAAGTTAGCCAACCACAAGGAGAAAAATACAAAGACTTCTTTTGTCAAACTTAAAACTGGAGTTGGAAAATCACCAGCTGAATTTAATTATTGTCATAATCAATTTTAATGAAAATACTTCATACTTGGTCAAGAAGTAAGCATATACCTAACACAAGTAGATTTATTTTCCTGTCTCACCAAACATGACCTACTTAAAGACTTTAGCCTGATAAACTCATTCACTGGAACACTAGTAACAAAAACCCCAGGACAGTGGAGAAAAACATATCAAGGTACAAGAAGCCTGCATGCAACCAAGAAAGCCCCATGCGGATCACTAAATTTTAAAAATGAGTTGGATTTAAATGCCTTTGAAAAGCGGCAAGTTATGGCTATGAATGAATAAACGATACAGCCACAACTTCTTAGCTGTACCTTGCCCCAAGGGTCTCCATTTAGGTACTATGTAAAGGTGAATAACCCAGTACATTATTTATACAAATAAACAACTACCACCATATATCAGGAGTAAGCAACTACATTAAACTTACCAAAACACACTATAAGAAAAACAACAACAACAAAAACAATTGCATGGCACACTTTCTCAAGGACTAATCATGCTTTCCTCCAGCCACTGCCTAGATCACCAGGCAACAGACTCCTGACTGTCCTTGTACCCAGCTCAGCACAATTCTTCCATCATTAACAATGCCCACACTGACACTATTCAGACGTTCACCTTTACATCAACTGGTTCCTGGGCCAAAAAATTGCCACCTGAATTTTATCTACACTTGTTTGGCACCTTTATATTCTTTCATCTTTTATAAAAATTTGTAATCTATGTGTTATTTGAACAGTAACGTGCAATTTTAGTATTGTACTAATGATTAACACAAACTGTAACAAATAATTCAATGACTGTAAGAGTCAAAATTTCAAGTGAAAGCAGGAATATTGGTGAAGTTAAGCCGATAAAATGTACATAGCTTGCAAACTTCACATTCAACACATTTCTGACAGTGTAGAAAGACACAAGCCATAGTTTGTGCTACTGCATAGCTCATTCACCAGCAACTAACATGGTCAGCAGAATTCTGTTCGTCAAAGACGGAATCCAGTGAGTATAAATTACTGGCAAAATAACTAAAAATATGTGAAAAAATTCAAGCAAATTAAGCTATTTGGTGATACAGGCAAAACTGAGCATTCACACTACATCATACATTTGAACTAATAAACAAGTTCTTAAATAATTGTTAATTTGTAGTCTAATTGTTATGCCTCAGAAATACAGATTATTACTAAAGACTAAAATCTATTTATTGGTTAAATACTACAATCCACGCACGTTTCAGTTTGGAGGAAGAAATTAATGATTTTCAGAAATTTGTAGCCAGATGCACTTCTCAAACATTAAAGCGCACACAAATCACCTGGGGATCTGTTAAAATGCTGATTCTAATTCAATTCGTCTGTATTTCTGAAAGCTCCTACGTGATCCTGGGGCCTCTCTCTGAACTGACCCATGTCTAGTAGCTTACAGAGGTTCTGTACCAAGTACCAAAGCTATTTAATAGTTTATGATAATTTACTTTAACAAAAAGAAGCTAAAACATGAGAATATTCCTTCTTTCATTCATATTCTTTTTGTACATACTCATTGACATCATATACCCACAGTGACATGAAACAAGTGTTGCAAATTGTTCTAATTGGTAAAGAAAGATGAATTTTCATCTATTAGATTTCCAATAACCAATAGAATTTATTTTTAAATAAATTGAACAAAGGGAACAGAATCTTAATGGGAGGAGTATAATTTGGCAGTATCTATAAAAATGTAAATGTGCATTACCTCTGACCTTGACATTCTATTTGTAAAAATTATCCCCCAGTTCTTCCTTCCACATGTCTGAAAATGCTGCATCCACTGCAGCAGAAGTACAAAACCCTAATGTCCATTTACAGAGAGAGGATCAGGTAAAACCTGGAATGTTTCTCTGGTGGTATATTCTACATTTAAACAAAGAAGGAAGTGGCTTAGAATAATATCACATTCCCAAGGCTCAGGGAGCATTGACCATTGACAAAAAAGAGGGGGAAAAAAAACCTTTTAAGAGCCAGAGTTCCGGGGGCTGGAGAGATGGCTCAGCGGTTAAGAGCACCGCCTGCTCTTCCAGAGGACCCGGGTTCGATTCCCAGCACCCACATGGCAGCTAACAACTGTCTGTAGTTCCAGTTCCAGGCAAACACCAAGGCAAATAAATAAATGAATAAAGTTTAAAAAAAAAAAAAGAGCCAGAGTTCCAGGAGTACCAGTCCAAAGCAGTGTCTTTTGGACATGACAGGACTGCTGGGCTTAAGAACTCACAGCTGTGGTTACCTGTAAATATCAAGCCACTCAACATTACAGCACAAAGAAGCTCCTACCACTAACTGAAGAGCTACTGAGACCTGCTGGCTACTGAAGAAGGAAACGTCAGTTTTCTTTAATGGTGTGGACCCTGATAGATAGACCACATTCCAAGAGATGGCTCCACACCTACTGAGTGTACAGGCAACACAAACTGCAATTCGTGGGTTAAGAAAGAAAAAAAATGGAAAGAATTAGTTGGAGGTAGATCTGGAGCACTTAGAGGAAGAAGCAGCTTGGATGAATATGATCAAAATAGACTATATTCATGTATAAAATGCTAACAAAAGTTATAAAAATATTACATTCAGTAATATTTTAAGTTATTTTATATGTGAGTATTTTGCCTACACGTATGTTTGTGGATCATTTATATGCAATGCCTACAGAGGTCAGAAGAGGGTGCTGGATATTCTGAAACTGGAGCTAGAGATGATCTTGAACAGCCATGTGAATGCTGGAAATCAAACCCAGGTTCACTGGAAAGCAACCCAGTCCTCTTAACTGCTAAGCCATCTCTCCTGCCTCTCCCTCAATATTTATACTTTAAAAATACCCAAAATGTAATACACCAAGTGATGTCACTTTTCTGGAAAAGGGACTTTTTAAATGTATACATATTCTTAATGGATTATTTCTGGCAGAAGAGTTAAAAATTTGGTAATGCTGGTTGCTTCTCCCAATCAGGTGTAGTTTTTGTTTAACATGGCATGTGCAATGCTGATTTGTCATTAGTTCTTTAATTTGCTTATCTCAATTTCCTAAACTTCAGCTGAAAGATCTCATCGGCAGCATACAGGCACAGTTAAGCTAAATGATCATTCAATATTCCTTAAACTGTATGACATAATACGTAAGATGAAAGCTGGAGAGATGGCTCAGTAGTTGAGAACATACTGTTCTTGCAGAGAACCCAAGATGGGTTCCCAGCACTCACAATAGACAGCTCATAAACCCCTGTAACTCTCAGTTCCAGGGGCCCAAATGCCTTTGGTCTCTCTGCAAGCACTAGCACTCAGGTGTACACACGTGTACACACACACACACACACACACACTCTAAATCCTTTTTTAAAAAAAATCTAAGTGAATAGTTTCAAATATCCCCTCAGAGAAAGGGATTCAAAATATTCTAAACCATGGGTCAGTAAAGGTTTCTATAAAGGGTTAAAGAGTAAATATTTTCAGTTGTGAGAGCCACTGCACAGAAACAACTTTGCAACATGTATTATAGCAGAGTGACTGCTGCGTTTGAAACTGCCATTCCCCCAAACCCATGTTGTAGTTTAATCTCCACTGTGAATTACTAAAGTAGAAATCTAATCCAAATATTATATTTATAAGTGGAGTCTTTGATGATGAGGTCATCAAATGGATACTTCTTTCCCCTTTGACAGAATATTGGTGGCTTTATGGGGGTAGGGACAGAAGAATAAGATATACACACATTTCCTGTCTCTTGTCATTTAGTATCCTTCGAACTTTGCCAAAAAGGAAGACATCACCAGATGCAGTCCCTTGAGCCTCCACTCTTAAGCTAAATAAACTCTTCTTTATGAAATTACTCCATCTCAGGTATTTCCTTACAGTAATATAACATGGACCAAGCAGCTATAGAGAATAAACAAAATAGTAGAACTATGTTGCAATAAAATTAAAACAAAAATTCTCAAAATAGGCTCCTCTATGTACTTAATATACAAATACATTAGTCAAAGCCCACTAGCAGAGACAGTTGAGTAAACAAATGAACAAAGAAGAAAATATTTCTATTCTCATTCATATTTTCTCACTCTCTCATTCTGTCCCTGCAAGCCACCACTTGCAAGCCATGATTTGCCAAGCCCCGTTCTAAACAATAATTTCTAGTATTTCACAAGCATATGGAATAATGAAGCATGAGTGAGAAAAAGCACCACAGTTCAAAAATGCAGTCTAAGAATGCTCTGCTAACATAGTAAGAACTAGAGTAATCTAGCATCAAGCCAGGCCTGGTTCTACCCACACATATTTCACACTTCCAGGCTCCAGAACCTTGATAAATTTCCAATGAAACAGAAGAGTCAACTGTGTGAAAACTTCATACCATCACCCTAAGAAATTGATAAAAGGTAAAACATCAATTAAGTAACTTCAGGCCCTGAGCGAAAGGCCTTCTAAATATGTTACCCAAGCTTCATGTCATGATAAATATGCACTCTTCCCAATACACAGGAGGACAGCTGCAGTTACAAAAATAAACTCTAAATACTTGGAGTAGCTTTTAAAATGAGCACAGGAAAGAATAATAGAAAAAGGGTTACACCAAAGTTAAAGGATCAAAATAAAGTACATGTTAGGAACACAAAATATCTCATTAGGGTACATGTGCTTACTGATCACACAACTGTATGCCACTAAATCTCAATATGTAGCAACAGATTCAGAAAAACTGGTTTCATATTACTATTTAACTAATTCCCTCACAATTTCTTCAAGTTGGTAGTTTTTAAAGAGTTCCACAAAGTAACTGCAGATGAAGAGCCCAGGTTTTTGAACTTCAAAGAGTGTCACTGCCTTTCCCAACAAGGTAGTATAGGCTCTCTGATAACACAGTAACCTCACACTAGTTAGATTGTTCACAAAGCTGTCAAACAACCAGGATTCTAATGTCTAGGCAAATGCTTTCTCATCTTTTTCTGACAGTCTTGAGTAAACACAGTATAGCTTCCTATTGACAAGTGACCTGAAGACAACCCAAACTCAAGACACAATGGCAAATATTCTAAAGGCTTTTGAATGCTCCCAAGTTTTGACTATGGCTATGAAATCCCCTCATCCAACTTGGCTAAGGTTTTTTGCAGTTCAATGTGCAAGAAAAGAGATAAAGATTATGTCTTCAAGGGCAAGTATCATACTCCCTGTAGCACTACTTCACCACACACTACCTTTAAAACTACAGCTTAGAGGATGCAAATGTAGCTAGGTTAGCAGATGAGTAAGCCCTCCCTCTCTTCTTCCCTCCCCCCTCCTCCTCTCTCTTCCCCTCTTTCTGTCTTTGCATTGAAAGAGTCTGTCTATGTAAGTCAGGCAGGCTTTGCATTCAAGATCCTCCTGCCTCCATCTTCTAAATGCTAAGAGTATAAGCACAGTCCACCATGCCTGGCTTAAAAGCTTCATTTTATACACCAAAACAAAAAGACAAAAAGGTTAAAGAAAGAAGAAACAAAACAAAAGGTAAACCACAATTACAGTCGGCTTAAAGTCACCTTCCTTGTGAAGTAGTCAGGTTTAAAACAGAAAAATAACTGATGGGTTAATGGCAGATTTTTTTAAAAAAGGTTATCTTTTTTTTTGGACTGAGAAAGAAATGAAACTATCCTATATCAGAAGTTGCAGTGTTGTTGCTATAATCTTAATATCCCAGGAGGTCAAAAATCAACTGAGAGCTTCAGCTTTGTAATACATAACTTTTTCACAAATGACTCCATTTTTATTTACTCAGGGTATGTTAGGGACTAGTATAGGAACTTTACTACAATGACTTCCTGTAGATTTTATTTACCATATAATTGGTTACCCAAGTATGTAGAGGCCAGAGTTCAACCTCAGGTGCCATTCCTAAGGAACCGCCCATTTTGCTTTTTAAAACAGTCTCACATTACACTGGAACTCAATGAGTAGGCTAGGCTGTGTATGCAATGAGCCCCAAGGATAAGCACATCTCCCCATCTCCCCAGTGCTGGGATAGCAAATGCACCACATCTAGCTTTTTGTAAGTGACTATCTGGCTGAGCCATCTCTCTCCCTGGGTCCCCTTACCACATATTACTTAGCTAGAAAAGTGGCCCCATGGGCTCCTACTTTCTAACTTTTGTAGTCACAGACACACCTCCCAAATAATCTAACTTATTGAATAATGCCATTTCCCATTTCAAGTAACTGAACTTTAACTAGATTACTACATTTGGAGCTAAGAACCTTTTAGCCAAAACAAGACAATTCACTTCAACAAGACTATAAAGGAGCCTTTACATATATCTTTCATAGTCTCATCTGAAGGCACATTGAAAGACAAAGGTCGGGACTGGAAAGATGGCTCAGCGGTTAAGAGCACTGACTGTTCTTCCACAGGATTGAAGTTCAATTCCCAGCAATGGCAGCTAACAACTGTCTGTAATTCAAAGATCTGACACCCTTACACAGTCATACATGCAGGCAAAACACCAATTCACATAAAATAAAAATAAATTTAAAGAATCAATTTTAAAAAAGAACTGCCTGAGCTATGTCAGTTCAGTTAAAAAAAAAAAAAAAAAAAAAAAAAAAAAAAAAAAAAAAAAAAAAAAAAAAAAAAAAAAAAAAAAAAAAAAAAAAAAAAAAGACAAAGGTCTAGTTAGTAACTACAAAAGATAAACTAACAAACTTACTAATGGCAAAATTGTATATATTTATTTTATACAACATGTTCTGTAACACATATACATTGTGAATGCAATTTATATATAGTCTTTTCATTAAGAAAGTATAAATTCTTGTAAAAAGTAAGCTATACACAACAAATAAACAACCAAAATGCAAACTCAAAATGTACAAACTATGCTCACACAGCAAAGAACACTGAGTTCTTTTTTCAAAAATTAAAGCTTATCAGGCAGTTTTCCACAGACAAAAAAATAGCTTTAGCATCTTGGATAACATTTCTTTTTTCAATAAAAGATGCTAGTGTCTAACTCTGTTGTAAGCATCCATTCAAGTAGACATAATAGCCACTCTGTTTGCCTACATGGGCACTGATATAGTGGTATCTGTATTCTACCACTATAGAATGTCTAAGGTTCTTGGTAGTGAGGAATCTCCATTGTCCATTAGATTAGTTCTTGAGCTACTACATAACCATTTTGTACACCTGTGTCCTTCTGTAAGTACAGCACCTTCACAAGAACTAGAATCTTCTAGGATCTTATACTGAATTGTTTTACACATTGAGACTATATCTCAAGAAAAAAAAGAACTGACTTACACTACAGCAAAGAGGAAGTATCAATTCCATGGCACTAAAATTATATGCTTATAAGAAATGGTTAATTTTTCAATTCAAATTTTTCTTTTGTTCCTATTTGTAAGTTTTTAAGACTTATACTGGTAATTACTATAAAACCTACAAAAAAAGGGCTGTGTTCCTGGTTATGTATAGCATAGTTTAAAAAAAAAAGTAGAAATATTCAAAATAAAAAATGCAAATAGTCCTAATAATATGTTTAGTCACTGAGTGGGTGGGGAAGTGGGAATCATTTTTAACACTTGGAAAGACATATTCAATTCCATTTCAGGAAGAAAATCCTTCAAAGAAGGAAATCTTCAAACCTTGCCAAGTTTACAAAGGAAACTAAAATGTCTTCTTGTGCTTAAAAAGTTATGAAGGTGGTAATTTGTCCATAATATATTTCATGACTAATATTTTTAAAATATTGAGCTTAAATTGATGTTAAAGGAAAATGTACCCTGTAACCCTAAACATGACTTGTAAACTACATAACCCAAAACTGGTCAAATTAGTAATCATGTATCATATACAATCTAACTAAAGTTTACTAAATTCTATTCACAAAGTTAAACTTTCAAAACTTGGAGACAAAATTGGATACTCTGCAAACACATTCATAACTGCAAACAGTTATGACTCAGTAAGATTATCACATTGAATGACTTGTATGTAATCCTTAAAGCAAGAAATTACTCTGACTCTCTGCTTCAGAGATACACTATAGTTCTCTTATATTATTTTATCCAGAAGGCATCTGAATCTGTGTTTAAGGTTAAACCTACAAACAGAGAAGTTTTGTTGAGAAATGGGTTTAGGAAACTGTAAACTATACTCAATCAGATTAGCAAAAGTATATTAGCATTACAAAGACTACAAGATGTCCAGAAGTAAAGAAACTAAGTGAACTTCAAATCAGACTCTTCACAAACTTCCCAATACACGCAGGGAAACAATGCTTACTAAGAGCCATCTAAGTAGTACTTCTCTAAAAATGGGACAAACCTCTGAATACAAATCATTTAAGAAAATTTAAGAAAGCACAATTGTCCTTTGATCCAGAAGGCAACACATGAATAAAATAAAATGTTAGACCAGTTACCAAGAATTGCAAAAAAAAAAAAAAAAAAAAAACCATCAAAATATATTTAGGGCTACTTGTACCTGTATTCAAGTACTAAGTCTAGTTACTGCACCTAGTAATGCTACCACATTTGATACTCAGAAATTATAATAGGAGTTTTCAAGAAATACTGCTACCAGTTAAATCTTACTGTCTTTACCTAGTCATGGTTTTCAATGATCAATTTAAAAAAAAAAAAAAAAAACAAAACTTTTATTTATTTATTTGCCTTGGTGTTTGCCTGGAACTACAGACAGTTGTGAGCTGCCATGTGGGTGCTGGGAATTGAACCCTGGTCCTCTGGAAGAGTAGTCAGTGCTCTTCACCGCTGAGCCATCTCTCCAGCCCCCTCAATTTTGTTTTTTAATTGAAAAAAAAAAAACACATTAGTTTAGATTCATTACCAATTTAGTGCAGTTATTATTAAACTCCTACAACTTCATGACTGATTTTCTAACTAATCAAGACTTCCAATTTTTGTAATTCAATTAAGAGTTACCATATTTCTAATCAAAATCTCCCCCAAAATACATTTGTATCTTGGTAAAGGTTATTATTCCACTAGAAAGTTTAAATTTAAAATCTTCAGAGGCACTGTTATGAATCTTTTCAGATAACAGGGACATGAATATAGGGGAGGAGGTAGGTCTTCCCTCTTGACACAGCAGGCCAAAGTGGTAAAGAATTCAGAATCAGGGCCTGCTGTATATAAATGGTGATACCATCTACTTGGATGCCAATGATCCTTCTGGTCTCTAGTTTTAAGTAAGAAGGAATACTTTCATGGATGTCTTTAAAGAACTAAATCCTGTAATCACTTCTCAAAAATCAGTATCTTTTAAAACATATCATGCAACTAAAAGCTATCAGGCAAGGACTGGCCAAGAACTGTGTAAGTCACAAAAGTAGTTATGTCTAGTGACTTTCTGGATTTCCAGTTTTCAGGTGTCCAACTGAATTCAGGTACCTGGCAGTCTACATCAAATAAGCCTTGTAACAGTTACAATACTAAGAATGCAGGGGTAAAAAAAATGAGAATACAAAAACTCAGGGATTTTGTGATCAAATTATCAGTCCAAGAGCTAAAATATACTGTTCTCTGTATACTAAAACCCATTATGAAAAAAGAGCCAAATTGTTTTTTAAAATGTATGTGTATGAATGTGAGTGCACACATGTCACAGCTCAAGTATAGAGATTGGGGGGTTAACTTTCTAGAGTCAGTTCTCACAAAACTGAAAGATCTGCCTGTGTCTGCTACTGACTGCTTTAGAAGTACACAGATTACAAATATGCACCATCCCATCTGCTCTTTATGTGAGCTCCAAGGATCAAACTCTGGTCACATCTTACACAAAAAACATTTTTACCTGTTAAACCATCTTCCTAGCTCTAGCCAAAATTTTTAAAAGCATAAAAAATTTAATAATAATCAGTGTAATCAATTGCTACACTACTGGGACCACCACAACTTTGCTTGGGCAAACTAATGAACATCTCTGGTTTCTTGTTCAATTCACTGAGAGGCCAGATCACTTATCATCCTCTAGTTCACCAAGTTCTAACTACTATTCATTGGAATAAACTGTTTCCTGGTTTTACATTTGCTACTTAGGAAATTATTAACTCCAAAGGTCATCAAGGTTATCATTTCCAAGCAATTCACCTACTATTTACCATCTTCGCTCTATCAAATGTCCCACGATCAGCTAATTTACCTCTTTCCTCTATCCTGAGAATTATGCTTATGCCAATGACCAAATATTATTATGACCTATATTTTAAATGCAATTCACAGGTTTTTTTCTTCAAATCATATTTCTAAGAAACTTATTAAAAACCATTCTTCAAACTAAGGAAAGGATGAGTGATTATGGACCTCAGGGTTTCACTGACAATCCCATCAGCCACAAGTCCCTACTACTTGTAGAGCTATTTCAACCTACATGTGAGCTTCAAAATAACAGGTTTTTCTTTTTCTCCACAGGCCTTGTTTATGGGCAAGGTAAGCTAAAGAACTTTCTTAATAAAAGGTATTCATGCATTCTACTACATTCCACCTTCTGTTCATTCAAGCAGATGCTGTCCTACATTGTGCATATAACACTATACACCCATTCCAAAATCTTTTGTAGTTACTTCTCTACTGTTAAACTGCTTTTATGTCTGAACATGGTGGCATTTATCTGTACTCCCAGCATTCTGAAGGCTAAGGCAGAAGGATTGTTAGTCAAGTCAGCACAGCCTACCATCAGACACAAGCTAAAAAACAAAAACCTGGCTATGAGCCAGGGAGGGGTGAGAGGGGAGTGGGTGGGGGGGGTGGCACACACACACACACACACAAACACACACATACACTAACAAAAATAAAAAACATCTGTCTTGGGAAAATAAAACACAACAAACAAACAACAAAAAACCCACCTGACTTTCTCTCCCAAGAATCCAACTGGTATATTTGTTAAGCAAGTATATATAGTATAAGCTTAATAATTTTGTAATTACTATTAAATCACTTACTTGTTAAAGGTTAACAAGTAACAAGGTTAACAGAATACAGTTGAGTTCTTACAAGATCTTTTCTGCCTACACATTAAAGAATGAATTCTTAGGTAGGACTATATTCAGGGGTAGGACAGTTACCTATGAACAGAAGAAGTATGAGCAAAATATCTAGATTGAACCCCAGATTCAATCTCCAACACTGCACAAAAATTAAGGCAGGATCTACAATTTTTTTTTTTTTAAACTAAGCTCCAAGAGTCATGCCAGGGACCACTGAGCTACAGCTACAGCTACAGCCTAGGCTCCAGAAGTTTTAAGAAACCATTAAAGTCACATCAAAAACTAAATGCAGTATTTTCTTCTAAGTAAGGAGATAAGACGAACCTTTATGAACATGCTCAGGTTTAAAGACTTTAAGAACTTCTGCATTCTAGGAAATAAAAGTTATTCTTAAAATACTTCATAAGATGCCATGGTGTAAATTCCCTCAATTCCAAGTTATGTCATGATTTTCTATCCCAGAATTCCATGAAATATAATAGACTATATATTCCAAAATCTTAAATTACTCAAATGGTTAACACATATATGTAGACAAAAGAGACATTATTTAAAGTCTCCAAGTGGTTTATATCTAGAAACAACAGCCCACATCCACATTTTAGCCAAAGTACATCGATTATTACATGTTGGCATATGATATTTATAAGATACCAGCACTTTTTAATAGGAATGTGCCAAATAATCCACCAGAGAATTCATTCACAAAACATTGTGCCATAATTTTTAGTACAACAAATAGCTTTTCCAAGAACTAATGCAAAATCCTCACTGTGCCCATAATATCTTATCTGGGTCTAGAAGATAAAGAGAAACAGATTAAGATACAATTTATTCTGCGAAGCCAGAGATTTTTCTATCTATATGAATAAGTATGTACAACTTCCTTCACCATACTTACCTATTTCTTCTCTCAACATATCTAAATTCTACATTTCAAAATAGTTCAATTCACTACCTGTTTGTAGTGCACAGCCCAGCATTACTACATTGTTTCCAGTATACAGTCTCCCTGCTCCAGAGCACCATACTGCTCTTGCACAATACAGTAGAAGACAAAAGTTTCAAAATGTGGCAGTATTTTTAGTTCTTTAAGTGGATGGAGGTACAAACTATAAAGGAATATGAACTAAAACTTCATAACTTTTAAAGCTGGTGAGTAAGTAACAGATCGCTTCTTAAAGACAGGCCCATGAGTTTTCTTCTTTGCGTATTTGTTAAAAACAGAGCAGATTTATTTACTTTTGCTAAACCATTATGTAGGCAAAAGTACCTCCCAGTGAAATTCCACATGCACACCCCTCACTACATGGCTCTGGTTGTCCTGGAACACATGATGTACAACAGGCTGGCCTCAAACTCAAGAGATCTGTCTGCCTCTACCTCCCAAGTTCTGGGATCCCACTAACTTCACATTTTTACTGCTGTTTCTTGTGGTCTGGGGACTGAACTCTGGGCATTGAAGGCATACTTAGAACCTGCCACTGAGCTACAATGCTAGATTCTCAACAGCTTTTATATACATATTTAATAATACAGTCTTATTAGCTCAGATAAGAGAACACCTATCCATATTTTACTAACAATTTAATGACTATCAGCTATCTAAGATAGCTTATCTCAGTAAATGTAAGATAACAAAAAGAATATAATTAAGAACACAACCATATTCTTAGGAATTCATGACAAAAATGACAGGAGGGAAGAAAGGGAGATAAAAAGGGGAAAATGAGGTAAAAAGCAACAGTAGTTTTTGAGGTTCTTCTCCTTGCCACAGTAACAGATGAGGAAACTACAGCCCAGGAAGGGGAAGTGACTTGCCTACAGTTAAACATGAAATTGCTAACAAAACCAAAATTAAAACTCAAAGCTGCTAATTCACAGTTCAATGTGAATTTTCTACATTATAACACATTTTCTATACATATTTTAACTACAGAATATAAGCAATAATTTAAAGAAAAGTAAATAAAGTGATAAATAAGAAGCAGCTAGGAAGAAAATGAACACCATTTTGAATCTATCATACTTTCTCAATTCTCAGATATATGACTTTAATACACATTACCCATTCCTAACATTTTAAAGATATACTATCACATACATTGTCTTTTCAAAAATACTAAAATGTTGAAACATGCATCTCTAAAAACGGGAAAATGTAATATAACAGATCCTGTAAGAAACAAACTCATTACTATTTATTTAGAGGCAGGGTCACAGAGTACAAACATCTGCAGCAGGAGTTTAACATGGTGGCACATACCTTTAGTCTCAGCACCCAGTAAGCAAAAGCAGACAATTACTGTCAGTTCAAGACCAGTCTGCTCTATCTAGAGAATTCCAAGACAACTAAGACTTGAAATTAGATCTATCTCACAGAAAGTGGAGAAGGGGACTGAGACCTATCTTTTAAAGTATCAAATAGCTATTAAATACTGGAGGCTATATGATGCTTTTTCCAATTACAGATATTAATATATAAGTAACTCCTTATCTGTCTACATTTTAGAAACAAAGCATTGGTTTGGAGGTTTGTTTGTTTTCATCAGACAAAATTATGTTATGTAATTTGGCTGGCTTCAAACTCAGAATCTTCCTGCCTCTGCCTCCCAGGTGCTGCAATTATAGGCACGTGACACTATGCGCCACCAAAGTAAGGACTATGTCCTAGTTCTGTCACTTAGCCCTCTAACTGAAGTTCTCCGAGCCTCCTTCTCTTCGTCGATAAAATGCAACATGCACATAAGAAAACAAAAAGTAATTGTGACATTTAATTAAAGACTATAATACAGTGTCTAGGTGAAACAGAAATTACATTACATTTATTCTACAATCTCTACAGGCCAAATGAAAGTTACTTCTCCCTCTTCATTTATGAAATTGAATTCAATCTACCCTGAGCCTTGGGGAAATCCTTCTAGCTTGCTTGGGAATAAGGGATATTTTCTTGATATGTTTCTCTTTGAAGTGGGAAAACAAGAGTGAAGTGTGGTATGTGCTTCTGCACATACCAAAAGTTGACACCAGATATTTTCCTCAATTGCTTCCCCACTTTATTTTTGAGACAAGTATCTGATGTGACCAGACTAGTAAACCAGCAAGCCCCAGGGACCCTCTTGTCTCCCCATGCTAAGATTACAGGCATATTATGCCAGCTCTTCTGTGGAGGCCAGAAATCCAAACTAAGATCTTCATGCTTGCATAGCAAACACTTTACTGAGTGAATCACACACACACACCCCCCAAGTCCCAATAGTGAATTTTTAACTGTTTAAGTAGATCAGTTAAACATAAATGCAGCACTTTTATACTGTTTACTGAGCTGAAACTCCTAAATCCGTATCAAACCCACCAAAGAAAGGAACAATAGAAATGGTGTGTGGGAAGAATGTAAGGACAAAACAAAAAAGTTAAAATGACCCAATTTTACTAGTGGCTCACTGTCTTCCTTTAACTATAAGTTCTTTCCTTAAACTCTAAGAAAAATAAATGTTCAGGAAAGTCAGAACCCTATCTCTGACTCAAGGTGTTTTAATAACCTAATCCTCCAGATTAAACAAATGCCATCTTTCAGGATGTACCATTTCAATTTCACAACAAATCAATCATTTCCAAACATGAGAACAGGCCTTCCAAAATAGCTTATATGGAGCAGGAATTAAATAAGACCATCTCTGTTCTCACTCCAAGTTTAGACCTACCTATTTCCTATTGCTCTGTTTCTGTTGAATGGTTAATGATAAAATGACAATGCTCATTTTTATTTTTAAAATTTTAAAAGTATAAGCATTTTTAAAATTGAGTACCCAGATCTTTGAGTCAAAGATTAAAACACTATAAGGGGTCCTGCTATGGTTTTTCTCCAGAATGTGACCACAAATATTTAAATTGACCAGTAAGCATGACTATCAGCCCATGTCTTAATTCACTTCAGCAATCTTGAGATTACATTCACATTTCCTTTTCCCTTATTTACCTCCAGTAGTTTTTTAGTCGCTGTTCTTATGAATCTCTAGGTCTTTCTTTCTGTAAAAAGTCAGCTCTAGGCTTCTGTAAACAGCATACTCCTCAGTATCTATAAATCTATAAAATCTTTCCAAGCAATCTTTTCTCTTCTTTACTGACTTCTTTTATAACAAGTCTCTTCCAGAACAGGCTCAGATCTGACCTCTGAATTTTCTGGTAAGTTATGACTCTCCAGCATTTGCCAGTGTCATCAAGCAAATGCTCAATTAATGTTTACTGAATGATTCTGCCAATCCTAACTTGCCATATAATAGCTGGTATGACCTCAGGCAAGTTAAATCTGTCTGAACCTCACCCTCACTTATAAATTACAATCAAAAGATAATACTTGGAAAGCTCAAACCAGTTTCTGGCACAAAGCAGCAACTAATAAACTTTGCTATTTCTAACTATCAAAAATGTGGGCACTGTATGTTACTGCCCATCTTCAATCCAACTTTTCTGTTTCCTTCCAAATCATCATACAGAACAACTATTTACCAACCAAGCTTCAAAAAGCTTAGCTGATGACCCCGTACTCTAATCACTCATTCAAATTTATTGATAATTTGCCTTAGAAACCATTTTGTGAGGTTTTTTGCTCCACAGTTGCTTATACTTTATCCAAACTACTGGATTATAATCATCCATGTGTCTACTATGAACCATGTCCTTGTGGATATGATTCAAAATTCACTTTTTCCGAGAAACTTGCCCTGCTTAACTTTACCTGCACTGCTTCTCTGCTCAGAGGTAACTCAGCACTTGGGCACTAGGTTATAATAAGGACAAAACGTAACTACAGAGAATGCTTTACCCACAAATAACTTCTATGTCCTAAAGAATGACCCATTAGCTAAAACTCGACACTGGTGAACAAGAAAACATCTATGCAATTGCTCTCTTGGATTTTGCCCTTGACACTATAACTCTTTGAAGGCCTTTTGTCCTATCCTCAAGAAGAAATTATCCTTCCCATTTAAATCCATTGGAAATGTGGCCCCTCTTGTCTGCATGCTACAAATAAAAGCCATAAAAGCTTCAAAGAGGAAGGCAGTAACAGCAACACACACATACTAATTGCTTTCTCAACTAAAAAGAAAATTTTTTTGTTTAACTACAACACTTCTCAAAATTGAAAGCAACTACCCAACAAGCATAATATTAATTCTACTACATTAAAGGATTGCTCATTTATTACTGCATAATTATATTTACACATTAATCTTCACTTTTGTTTCTGTAAGAGACCACGCAATATTTTTATACCATATTACACATACCCAACAAGATAACTGAATCTTGGAGTGTTGCTCTTAACACTTTCCTTTTTTAATGTAAAGAAACAAGCAATGCCCCCAATTTTAAAAAAAAAAAAAGTAATACCCATTACTTCTGAGAGCTAAGTTTGTGTGAGTTGTGGCAAAACAATTAGATGGATCGTCCGGAGGACAGGACAAAGACCAGCCTCAGTAGCAAAACTGTGTTCAGCCCTTCCTAAATACTGAGTGAAGAGACTGTCATCTTGAGGCACTCGCTCCATTCAGTTCCCACTCCCACTATTCAGATAAGATCCCCACCCTTGAGCAAGCATACAGAAATCCACCTTGACTGCTCCTTGTGTACTTTCTAAAAAGCTGAACTCCACCTTCTATTCAAACATCCTCCATTCACCCCTCACCTAAAATCTCTCACTCCTCGGCCACCTTCCGGTTTCTGTGTACCTTCTTACACTCCACATGCCCTGTCCCCATTGGTCCAGAGACCTTAACCTTCAAACCCCAAACCAGTTCTCCATCTCTCAGCCGATTTCTCCGCAACCTCATCGATGCCTACTTCCTAGGAGCCAATCCCATTCCGGATGCCCTCTCCATAGCTGATGCTAGGGATTCCTTCCTCCTCTCAATCCAAGGCCGCCACCCTCCTCCGTTAACTCCGATCCCCACTGTGGCCACCTCTGCGCGGCCTCCCCCCACAGGCGGCGCCCCTGCCTCCCCGGGCTGCAGGCCAGGGCCCTCTCCGCTCCCTCGCCGCGGCCCCGGCTATCGGGAGGGCGGCGGCCGGGCCACGCCGCGCAGGGACCGTCCCAGCAAAGGCGGCGCCCCCGCCTCCAGGCGGCCGCAGCGGGGCGGGGGCGGGGCGGCTCGCAGGCCCCACCTCAGCGCAGCCCGGCCCGGGATTCGAGCAAAACGGCGGCCGGGAGCGGAGCGGCCGCGGCCGAGCCTGCGACAGAGCCCGTGCTTCTCACCTCGATGCGGAAGCTCGGGCCTCGCTCTCCCGACAGCGATGGCTACGCCGCCGTCGCGCTCTCCTCACTCGCTTTTCACCGCCCCCGACCGGCTGCTGAAGAGCGGACAGACAGCGGTGTGCCCATTGGCTGTGACCCCTCTGGCGTCAGCGGGTCCCGACCGCGCCTCGGGGTCTGATTGGCTGGCGCGGCGCCTCTTTTCCACGGCTGCTCCTGATTGGCTCTCGCGCACACCCTTCCCGGGAGAACCGCTCACCTTCCACTGTTCTTCAGCCTCCCACCCCCAAACCAGGTTCTCCCCCCCCAACCCCGGGTGGGACGGCCAATGGGGGAGCGGAGAGAGACCAGGAGGTGGGCAGCTGGGCGGTGTGGTGGGGGGAAGCGCAGCCAATGGGAACGCGCCGCACATCCCGGCTCAGCAGCGCCGCCTCCGGCCACCCGGTCCCCGAGGGTCGCTCTCCGAGCCACGCCCGATGCCCTAGCGCGGATGCACGGCCCGCGGGGAAAGGTGCGGAGCAAGCGCTGGAGCCCACCCGGCAGCCATTGCAGCGTGCTCGAGTACTGCCAGCGTGGACCCTGGCACGCCCCATATGGGTCTGGCTACCCTCGGCCGTAGCTGGGTGTGAGGATCCTCCCAGAGAACTGCCAGCTTGACTCCTCCAGGAGGGCCCACAGAGAGGATCAGAGCTCCTGTCTCATCCACTCGTTCCTCCTCCAAGATGATCCCGAGCGAAAGAAAAGTTTCAGGACAGTGGCCTTGGGAAGGCAGGGCTTGCGCAGAGGACTAGGGTGCCAGGGAACAAGATGTGCGATCTGGGAACCTGACTTTTCTTGATAACGTGGTGGTTACCCAGGTTTGTGAAGATTAGTGGGACTGTGTGCTTCATGTACAGTTTTTGAAATAACAAGATCCTAGTAATCACTTCATACTCAACAGTAGGATTTGGCTGTCACACAAACCCGGGCTAGAGGGAAGACTTAGTGGTTTAAGAGCAGGCATTGCTCTTCCAGAAACCACAAGTTCAGTTCCTAGAACCCTACAGTGGGTAGTTCACAACCACCTGCCAGTAATACCAGCCTCTGGCCTCTATGGGCACCCGCACTCATATAACCCACATACATACACATAATTTAAAACAATAAAAAGTAATGCTTAAAAACTACAAACGGCTGGGGATATGAGAAATTTCTTTTAAGAAATATTTTTGACAATTTTTGTGTGTGTCTGAGGCATTTTTACACGCACAACCCCATTACCCTCTCTTCTCCCTCTTCCGTTGAAACCCTTATTCCCAACAAGCCTTCTCTTACTTCAATGTCTTTTTTTTTTTTTTTAACCCATTGAATTTAATTATGGCTGCTTTCATGAGTGTGTTCTGGAGGGGGCGAGTGGTTATCAGAACATAGGCATCATATTATTATTGAACTTAGTTGGACCACTTGTCTTCAAGCTAACTAAGAGCCATTAATAATGTAGAGGAAAAGATAGAGATGTATTCAACGTAGGGACACTGGGAAGGGGGATAGAGAGACCCAGGGACTGTCTTCAGTGTCCTGAAGAGAGATAGAATAGAAGGCCAAGGATATGCACATCTAAGCAGTCCTCGATCTCACCAATCATTGGCCCACCATCGTCTGGACTTCAGTGACATCCTGTAACTTGGTCTTATACATTGTTACAACTGTATGAAATCTCTTTCTAGAAGACTAGTTCCCTTTCTGGCTGACCTCTTTTTTTCCCCCCAGCATCAGATTTTTAGGGATATTCCCATTTCTATGGGGTCCATTGTGTCCAGTAGTCTGATTGAGAAACACAGATCTCTTTAGAACAGCTTAATTTGCTCAAAGTCTATTAAAAGTCCTCACTTTTTTTTCTGTTTTAAAACCTCAATCTTGAGGTTAAATGTGTCTGAAACTAATATAATAAAATTCAAGCCGGGACCAAGATTAGAACACATTTAGTGGCAGCTAGCTGTGTACAAGAAGTGTTGTTCTTCATAACATCTTGGCTTTTAGTTATTTTGGGGAGTGCTGGCTCAGGTTGTTAGTTTGAGACAGGGTTGGAGTCATAAAGCCTACCCTGGTCTCAAACTTAAAATCCTCCTATTTCAGATTCCCACATGCTAGGGTGGAAGAGATTCATCTTGGTTGGTATGATTTGATCCCTCAAAGGGGGGGGAAGGTAACTGACAGATACCAGGGGGTTTGTGCCAAAAAAAAAAAAAAAAACCTGTTAGGTTCAATGTAAATAACTGAGATAGAAATGGATTTCATATCAGGCATACCTGAAGTTCATTCTACTTGTCCTTTCAGGGTAGACTGGATGGTGCCAGGTGGTTTCCCTTGGGGGTTTGGGGGCTTGTTTTGTTACCCATTCCCTGATGGTAGCATGAAAGTCCTGGCAATGCTGTACCTAGCCAGAGGCTTCACCCTACAGATCTTGTTCACATGCCTTTGTCAGAAGCTGTACCTCTGTAGAATGCTAACAGAAAGTTTAGTTATAAAGCTTTACAAAAACAAAAACTATCATGTAATGGAAAATAATTAACTATGAGGTTTTATGAAAATACAACAGTATATCTGTTTTGAAAATTAATTTCATACAGATTTACAACTATCTAATACCTGTCGATCTTTGAAAAAGCCTGTATAGTTTAAGAAGTACCTCAGAGCCAGCAATGATTTGTAACATGGTATAAAAGTATTTAGAAGATACCTCTAAATTTTGAATCTGGTTTAACAGAATAAGTTTATAATCTTGGAAATTGAATTTTTAACTCTCTTACAAAATTAGGAGAGCTAGTTATTACAAACAGATCATATACATTTATATCTCATATATACAATAGCAAAATATACTTATTTTTGTCCGAGCCAACAAATATATATATATGCAGATTTTAATTAGCAAGATTGTCCAAATAGCAATTTTTAAAATGTCATTTTAAGTCTGTAAGACACTAAAAGGTCGGCATTAGACCATACTTGTACTGAGAGACCTTTTTACAGAGAGTGAGAGGGGGTTTCCAAAGGCACATCATTACTCGTTTCAAACAGATGTTGTTTGGTATTAGGAGTCAGTAGCTAGGGAATGAAAGGAAAAAATGTTAGCAAGGTCCCACACAGCATGTCAAGAGTCTATCATTTGTATTAGCTGTTCCTTTTTAAAAAAAAAAAAAAATCAAAGTTAGGTACAGCTATGTACATATCCTTGGCTGTATGGTTTTTTAAAATATAATTTTATTTATTCTTTGGGAATTTTCTATCATATACCCTAGCCCACTCATTTCTCAGCCCTTTCACGTCTGTCCTCCACCCTTGTAACCACTCCACAGGAAATAAGAATATAGAAATTAAAGTTAAAAAAATCTTGTCAACCCTTCTGGGCAATGACCTGCTCCTCTATCACCAGCAGCGTTTTCTCATACCTGTCACAGCTGTCTTCAGCTCCACTGTCCTGTGTGAGGCACTTCCTTCCTTCCCATCTTTCCATCACATATTTATTCACCATTGTGGCCTCGGGAGCTGGCCCTGCCCACACAGCTTTGCTTGCAAATGTCCATTGCAATGAGTCCTTGGGCTGGGTCAAGGCCTCTGGCTTCTGACACACCAATACAGCACCCTCCCCGAGACCCTTCTCTGCTATCCTGCGTTGCCCCAGTCATGGAGATCCCTCGGTTATGGCTGCAAAAAAGCACTCATGGTGCTACAGCCAGTCAGAAACTCCAAACACTGAGTTGCTCACTTTATAGCAGACCTAAATCCCTAGTACAGGAAATAAACTTGAATCCCATGGCTTCTACCCTTGAGGAATTTACACTCTAATCCCAACCAGTCATTTCTAAAGAAGGTCACAGATCATCAGGTGGCTAATAGCAGCTTATCTTCAGATTTGATGCATTCTATGTTAGTGTCAGAGCTGAGGATCAGTTCTAGGGATTTGAACATGTTAGGCAAGTGGTCTGCCACCAAGACACATCTCCAACAGTCCCAACTACTTGAGAGGCCAAGGGAAGAGGAGCACTTGAGCTTAAAAATTCAGTTAGAGGGCAGAATAACAACAGAGCAAAAGCCTGCCTACACACACACATACACACACACACACACACACACACACACACACACACACACGAGAGAGAGAGAGAGAGAGAGAGAGAGAGAGAGAGAGAGAGAGAGAGAGAGACTCTATACTGAATATATACCATGAGACAAAGATCATAATATTCATGTTTATTCATTTAGCAATGTGTTTAAATTCTGATAAATGCCTTTATTTAATATGCTTATCACTGAACTGGGCATATAAAGCTCAGTGTGGCACAGAGCATGGTTGTAATGAGACAATTTCAATATTAAGCAGAATGAATGACTACGCAGAGGTTAATCTAATATAGGATATGAGTTAGTCACTGCTTAGGTTTGGCAGCATACTACATGTATGCGTTCAGACACTTTCTAGAAAATACATGCTTCACAAAAATTTTAACACAAAAATACCTTTAAGGGATATTTGTATACAATTATGAGAGTTCATAGTTATGAGAAAGACAATGGAATTATTTAAGTATTTGCTTAGTGATTATGATTTAACAAGAGATTTAGGTGCTAGAGGAAATGCTCAGTGGTTTCCTAACCTGCTGCTGTTTACAGAGGACCTGGATTCTGTTGGCAGCATCAACATGGTGGCTCATGGATGTTTGTAACTGCATGCCTAGGGACACACTCTTCTGGCCTCCTCAGACACCAGGCACTTGTGTGCTGCCCAGACATACTACCAAGCAAGCACTCATATATAAAAAAATAAATCAATAAAAATAAATCTTAGCAATAGCTTTTGGTTTAAATGTATGTGTGTCTAACATATGTCCCTGTAGCAGAGACTTTCCCACAGATGAGCTAAGAATTTTCTGGAGTAAGACTTAAAATATTGAGACTCAAGGATGGTGTTGTGCCACAACTAAGACATGTTGTGTGACTGGCTGGAGCCCCCATAATGCACCCAAATGAATCTGCTAGTTATAAAAAGTGAATGGTTACTAGTTTTCCCAGAAGACAATAGAGAATTTTGCCCCAGAAAATGTAATAAGACTGTGATAGTTTGCACCTGGATTGCCTGTCCCTTACCTTGGAAGCTTTGGAAAGAAGTACAGCCTGGAAGAGGTGGAACCTTGTGGGAGGTCTCACGGCACAAGAGAGAAGTGTGCTCTCAGACGGTATTGGGACACTGCCTTCTTTCCCTCCGTTTTCTGTCTACCATGAAGTCAGTTGTTTCTTCATATGCTTCCTGTACTGATACTATCTTGCCACAGGCAGAAGGAATGTGTCCAAAAGGGATGTGTCTCTGTGTCCTGAAACCTCCAAGACATGCCAAAACAAACATTTCCTCCTTTTAAGCTAGCAATCTTGGGTGTTCGTTGCTATGATGGAAATCCAGTTATCAACAAACACCAAAAAAAAAAATATATATATAGTTGGTCTGGGAGATGGCTTTGTTGGCAAAGTGCCTACTGCACAATTATGAGAACCTGCATTCAGAGCCCCAACACTCGCATAAGACACCAGGCACTTCGGGGATCGTCTGCAGTCCTGGGGGAGACTGAAAGCAGGTGGATCAGGAGGGTTCATTGACTGCCCAAGGCTAGCCTAGCTCTAGATTTAATGAGAGACAGTGTCCCCCTCCAAAAAAAAAAAAAAAAGAAAGAAACTAGGTGGAGGAGCAATGGAAGAAGACACCTGCCAGTGACATCTTATGTCCACATACATATGTTCATGTTCACACCATACATATACCAAAAATCATCCAGTGCTGAGGCATGACTTAGCAGTTAAGGTACTTACCAATCAAAGAAGAGTTCTAGAGTTTGGATTTCTAGAACCTACATAAATGCTGGGTACATTTGGCAGTTCACTTGTAATTGTAACCTCAGACTGTTGAGGACTCCCCAGAGCAAGCATGCTAGCTAGACCTGCCCAGTCAGTGGGCTCTGGGTTTGGTGTAAATGCCCTACCTCAAAGAATAATGTGCAAGAGCCATCAAGAAGGTTTCCAACATACCTTGGGCCTTCACACATGTATGCTCACCTGCACCCTGATTTGCACCTCCACACATGCGTGAACAGCACACACATTCACATGAAAGGGAGAAAAACAACGTCTTTGCTCATCTTTACTAAATAGTCTCCCTGAAAATGAGGGTGCTATATGAAATTCAGCTACATTACAATTTTATTTAAATGTTAAACTTTATATAAAACCAGTATTCTATAAATAAAAATTATACTGAGCCAAAAATGTGATATTGTGTTTTATATTCCAAGGACAGGTACCACTAAGACAATACACAAAGAAAAAATACCTTACACATGAATGTAGTTACTGCTGCTTATGAAGATTTGAGAATTCTGTAACTTCTCTGGAAATGGAAAAGGGGGGTGGAGAGGTGGCTCAGTGGATAGAGAATTCGCTGTGCACGTGTAAAAACTGGAGTTGGATTTCCAGAACCCTTGTTTAGGGGGTCGGGGGATTGTTTTTGTTTGGTTGCTTACTTGCTTGTTTTTTAAAAAGCCAGCCAGGCATGGCAGCAACTTGTTATCTCAGCACTGGGGAGGCAGAAGCAAGGGATGCCTAGAGCAAGCTAGCTAGCTGCATTAACCAGACTCTGAGAACTTCAGAGAGCAAAGTCAACTTTCCTCAGTAAATATAATGGAGAGTAGTCAAGGAAGACACCTCCACCACACACACATACACATTGGTGTGTGCCCACAGACAGGAGAGCCTGTATATCAAACACACAAAAGAGGGAGAGAGAGAGAGAGAGAGA
>PVIH01002327.1:0-21239 GCA_004025045.1 Sigmodon hispidus | reverse complement strand
GGACTTTACTCTGTTCTCCCCAGAAACCTTATGAAAACTTTCATTTGAATTTCTTAAAAGAAATGGAGACTCAATGAAACAAACAGCATGTCCAAAGTTGTACAGCTGTTATGAGGCAGAAATGGGGTCGATGGTCAAGTTACTTAAGGGCGAATCAAATGATGGTGTTACCATGCTCCATGTGCCTCCTTCATGACAAGATTAAACCAGTGTGTGTGTGTGTGTGTGTGTGTGTGTGTGTGTGTTCATTACAGTCTTGTGCACGTCCCCCATTCCCTCACAAAAGTCTTTTTTAAAAAAGATTTATTTATTTATTATATATACAGTATACAGAATAGGGTACCAGATGTCATTATAGATGGTTGTGAGCCACCATGTGGTTGCTGGGAATTGAACTCAGGACCTCTGGAAGAACAGTCAGTGCTCTTAACCTCTGAGCCATCTCCACAGCCCCTCTCATAAAAGTCTTAAGATTCATAATTATTTCTATCATGTTTTAGCTACAGTTTTCATGACAATTCAAAAGCAACTGTTACACATTAGGGGGAAAATTGTTGGACAAAAATGAAGTTGCAGTAGTTTGCTGTTATAGACACCTAAAATACATCAGAGTTACATCCATAGTCACAGGTGGCTTTACTGAAATGAACTAAACTCTACTTACGTGATTCTCTGCAGCTCATTTAGTGAAGCCCTTTCTTCACCCAATTATGACACCCAGAATGGGTCTCTCTCTCTCTCTCTCTCTCTCTCTCTCTCTCTCTCTCTCTCTCTCTCTCTCTCTCTCTCTCTCTCTCTCTTTCTCCCTCCCTCTCCCTCTCCCTCCCTCCCTCCCTCTCCCTCTCCTCCTCCCCCCTCTCTGTGTTGCTGATGATCAACCAGGGCCTTGCAGCAAATACTCTACCACTCAATTGCATCCCCATCTTTTCTTTGAGAAGTATTTGAAGGCTGTGAGTGACAACTGAAAAGTGACAACTGAAAGCCATGCTGTCCCCTCTCTAACAGTTCCTCTGATCATCCAGCTGCTAGTCCAAGCAAGGCTACACAGACCCATTGCTTCCATTTCCTCATTCCCGTTATCTGCCTTGGTTGTTCTGAGACTTGTAAAATCTTTGGTTTTCATCTGAAGTCTTAACGCAGGGGAAGGAACATGGAGCTGCTGAGTTCCTGGCCCTTAAAAACCCTCTTTGTTCTGACCATCCACTGTTCCCAGCTGTCCCCTCTAGCTCCCAGGTACTTAAGCAGAGTCATGACCCTGTGCACACAAACAACAGAACTGCCATCTTAAAGGGAATAAGAGATAGTTCTAAGAGATGAGGGCATCTGAGTAACCTTGGCCCAGAAACACAGATTGAGATTACCCCAGATTCCATGTTCCAACATGGAAGCAGTCTCATGAAATTTTATAGTTTTACAGGAAGAAAGTTATCAGTTAAGACAAGTTTAAACACATTGTTGAATATACCAGAGAGGCAGGAACTGTAAGATGAGGAAGCTTTTCAATAGACCCAAGATGCTATCTGATGGCCTCCTTAGCTTTGGGGCTGGTGGGAGCTGGTAATGTGCTAAATTCATAGACTTCAAATGGTTTTGTTTATTAGCCACAGGATGTTAGTTCTGACCCAGACAGTGGGGGGGGGGCAAGGATGGCTGCTGCTGGGTGGGGAGGACCACAACTGGCTCAAGATGAGGTCTAACTCTCTGGATTGGCCCCAGTCCCTGCCTGTGTATGCAGCTTCTCTCCAGGAGTTCTCATTCACAACCCATAGGGAAGAAAGACCACAGGACTGAAAGGGGGGGGTGTCACAGAAACCAGGCCACAGTCAAACGTTGCTGAATGGGAAACAACCAAAAATTAACTCAAAAATCAGTCATGAAACCAAGGTCTCTGGTGTGCTGTGTGTCATGACTTCACTGAAACCTTGGTTTGAACACACACACACATACACATAGCTTGCACTGTATATGCCAGCACAACACACAAGGCCAGTGAACCCTGCCTGAAACTCGAGTCCAGGTTTAAGACTATTGTGCATTATGAATTGTAGCTCTGACTAAACACAGAACTATCTGCCCTTATAGCAACATGCTAGTTTACTGTAGAAGACAAAACCCTGAGATTTTCATAATGTGGTTCTTTACTATGAATTAAATTAGTACATCTTCATGTTTTTTTAAATGCTTGATTTTAAATATTTTTTTGTTTATGTTGTTTGAATTTCATGAAAAATGATTAAATTAATTTTGGCTGGGATTAGGGTAGGAATTCCAACAATTCCAGGGGTGACCCTAAACAAACATCTGCCATTTTGGACAACGTATGTATTTATAGTGGTGATCTCAGCATTGACAGTTTTACAGATGTCAGTCAACCCTGAACAGTGTTAAAGACACTCTGCATGCTGCAGTATCAAATATCCAAGCTTTAGTTCTTCATGTAAAAATAAACCAATGTGTCCATCTCATTAGTGTTATTAGAATGCAAATTTGCTTTTGTCTGTAACAAATGGTATAATTATGTATATACACCAAAGAATTATTTCAAAAAATTATTATTTATTATCAGTATGTTTTATTTATATATCTGCTTTATATATCTATGTTTCCAGGGTTGTATAAAAATTTCCTTGAGGGAAAACAGTCACAAGTTTGAGAAGCCTTGTACTAAGCCTTGATGGTTGATAAAGGTTTACTGGTGCTACGTAGCTCATAGGCCTTGAGGAAGAAAAAAATAAAAGTGTTTTGTTGTTGTTGTTACTGTTCATAAATTGGTTTTTGAGACAGAGTCTCAATGTGTAGCCCAGGCTAGAATCTGACTTGCAATCCTCCTGCTTCAGCATCTCAGTGCTGAGATAAAATAAGCATGTGTTGCCACACCTGACTAAGCACAGTGCTTGCACTGTTTCTTTAGAAACCATCTGTTTTCAATTTTCCAATCATCATTATGAAAGGAAGTCATCTTATTGGCCAGTTTCTTTGCACATCTGGTCACTTGAGCCTTGTTTTGTGGGTATGACTGTAATGACTTAGATCTTGTCTTGGCACAGCAGCGGCGGGACAGTAGTACCCTGAGACCTGGAAATGTTTTCTTCTTGGTGTCTTTTCTTTATTTCTTGGGGATTTGCTACCTTTATATCTGAGTCAGAATGGAACAGCTCCAGATTCTCAAAGATGAGAATCTGTAGTTCGTCATCCTTACTCTGAAATCACAATGCTTCAAAGGGATTCCACAGGTTCTGACCCGCCTGTTTTCTCTCTCTGGATGCTGTTCATTCCTTTTGAGAACAGAGCCTGAGTAGCTATAGTTTTACAGGCACACCTTTGAGCCTGTGAGGTAAGGCTCCCTCTTGGGCATATTTGCAAATAAAGGCCCTAAGCTGGAAAAACTTCAAGCAACCAACCACACCTATGTGTTCAAAAAAAAAAAAGTGTCTACAAAGGTATGGCTACTGTTTGAGGAAATTAAACACATTGGACTTATTTGTAATCTCTTATTGCCCTGAGTATAGTTTCTCTGTAACACAGCATACTGACACTGTCTGGCAGTGGCTGACCTGAGAAAATGCAACACATTGACTATGGGTTCTGATTTGAGATACTTTGAGTCCTGGTATAGAATTGTGGCTCTCTTGCTGCCTGTGTGATCTGGAGCAAGCAAGTTTTTAACATCTGCATCAGCTTCTAAGAGCTTAAACAAAGATTTTTTTTAATGGTGCCTCCTCAATAGGGTGAAAGTTAGAATCTTATCACTGACAAGCAATTTCTGGCACCTGGCAGACTAAGGTGTTTGTTAATTTATGGGGCGGGGGGAGTTAAAAACACCAATAATAATATTTGTCTGTCTTCTATTTTCTGTAGAATGCCAGGGAATTAACATGTGCTCTTTAAGCGCCACAACGAGGTGGGTATTACCAATTCCATTTACTGACTAAGACATGGAATACAGAGGAACTTAACCTAGTTTCCCCAAGACCACATAACTGAGTCATGAATTGTGCCCACTAGTTCTAAAACCTGTAAATACCTGTCAGTCACACAACATTGACCCCAAAGACACCTTCTCCCCCCTGTTGTCCTGATGACGGCTTTCAGAGATCCACAGCCACACTGATTCTGAACTGGCCTTAGAGTTACTGTGCTCATCCTCTGCCTCATTTGACAAATAAACAATATGGTAATATGAGACTCTAAATGACTTGATCTAAAGTTCCTAATTACCTAACAGCTATTTAGTAAGCATTGAATATCAGCCAACCATATGCTGATAGGGAAAGAACAAATATTTATATTTCCTATCACAGTGTGTTTCCTATAGTAACCAATCAGCACTAGCTGTTTTTATCATTATAGATATATTCATTTAACAACCACTCAGCATTTGTTGCAATACCAGCACCTGGGAATACAAAAGTGATCAGGATATGATTTCTCCTGAAATTCATACTAGGTGTCAAATATGGAAACTACTAAGCACTTTAGCTAAAGCTGGTCCAGATTGGGCTGTGCTTTCAAAATAGAGGAAAAGGTTTTCCAAAAATTTAAAGTGAAATGCCTCATTATTAAGTTGTATTAATTTTATATTCAATTTATAATATTAAGTAAAATGTTGTTAAACTGCTTTCACCTTTTTAATGTGGCTATTAGAAAATTAAAATTATAAATTACTTGCATTGTATTTCTATTAAATACAGCTTGGCCTATGCTGGGAGACAAATGCAGTAAAATCTAAGTACCATAAGAAGAGTGGACAGGGAAGCCAGGGGGAACATGGAGTGTGAAGGACTCAAGGAAGGAAGCTTAAGGGTTAACTAAAGTTTGGCCAGAGTAAGTACACTGTCAGAGGAGTATCTCCTAGGCAGGGGAGGAAGTAGCCGGGAAGTTAAAAGATAATGAATAGTTGAGACAGAGGATAGGAATGTTTGATGAGAAGATAGATTAAGAGGCAGATTTGGGAAAAAAATCAATTGAAATGAGACTATTAAAAGACATGTGGGTCACACACTGTCGATACGTTTTTAAATAAAAAGGACTTCCTCAAACTCCAAAAGGATAACTTTAGTGGCCATATGGAATTTGGGCCAAAAGAAAAGCAAAAGACAGAGAGTGGGCTTATAGAAAACAAATACAGAGATTTGGATGGTCATAAATGACTTGGCAACAGTGGCAGTAGGAAGGTCGGGAGGCCAGGGATGTTCAAGATAAGAGAGGGAGAACTGATAAGACCTGGATTAATATGTAAGAGAAAGAAAAAAAGAGACTGGCTAAGAGCGATATTAAGTTGTATTTCTGCTAGGTGGTAAGACATTCCTCAAATATTTACTGAAGGCTTACTTCTATTGTAGGTCAGGCACAGGGCTAGTATATTAGAGCTTAATAGCATCCCAGAGAAGGTATCTTAACTTCATGTGGTTAAAACATCTACTAGAGTTTAGAAACAAAGTGGTTAGATGTATATCTAATTATTGGTCATTCTCAAGGGCCCCAAGGGGTAAAAGCTTTGTAGTATGATAACTGTTGGGGTTCCCTGTCTAATAATTAGAGTAAGGACCTGGCTCCTGAGGGAAGAAGATGCCAGTAAAAACAGGTAATATGAGGTTTCAGGAAGAATGTGATGCAACAGGAACGTTTTATAAACTGCTTGCAAAGTAGACTATTGCACTTTGCAAAGTAACTCATTGTATTTTCCAGGGCAATTTGGCAGTCTGCAGCAAAAGTTAAGATATGCTTCGCATAGAATACAGCTTCTATATCACTGAACCTTCCTAAATAAAGAGTCTAGTGTTCCAGGTCATGTGTGGGAAGAATGCTCTGAAACTTTCTGATTGCATGTATTTTTATAAAAACATTCATCTTTAAATGGAAATGAAATGGAGCTTTAATTGACACCAGTTATACAAAATACCTGAAATATTAAATTTTTAAAAAGATAGCTTAGAATATAGCTCAGAGGTGTAGCACTTGAGCACATGCATGCTACAGGCACATGTATAAGTCAAAAGACAGCTTTTAGGAGTTGGTTATACTCTACTGTGGGTTCCAAGGATCCAACTCAGGATGTCAGGATTGTATGGCACAGATTTAATCAACAGAGCCATCCCGAAGGCCCTAGATTAAGTATTTTAACATATAGACCTTTGACAGGCATTCAAGATTCAAACTACAGGAAAATGGGGCTGTAGTTCAGTGATAGAATGTTTGCCAAGCAAACAGAAGTCCCTGGGTTCAATACATAGAACAATAGAAGGGATGAGCCTAGAGGGAGGGATGTGTGGTGACCCTAGATGGGATGAGACCCTAGACAAAAGAAAGAGAAGAGAGAAAGAGCTAAATTGTAGCACTGGCAATGTCATTTAGTATATAGTTCAGATAAATCCTGCCAACTTCCAAAGTGAAACATTGAGGCTTATCTTCTTGAACTTTGTCTACTAAATGTCTTCATTTGGGAATATATTAAAAATATGGAATAAATAAAAAGCTTGTAGATAATTTACAAATAAAACATGGATCACATTTAGGCATAGTAGGTTGTGCCTTCAATCCCAGCAATCAGAGGAGGCAGAGGCAGGCATATCTCTGTCAGTTCAAGGCCAGCCTGGTCTACACGGTGAGACCCTGTCTAAGAAAACCAAAAACAGAGAAAGCAGCTCAGAATTCTAGCTCAGGGGGTCAGAGGCCTGTCTTCCCTCACAGCCACTCTCATGGTGCCACTTTGCCCCCTCCCTAATGATGACAGTGTGATTCACCAAGAGTCAAGTCACTAACGTTAATGAAAGAAAAAACAGGATGGGCGTGGAGTGGTAGACCAGGGTGGAGTGTGGGACCAGAGGCTGAACCACAAGATATGGAGTGAGTGAGACAAAAAAGGGAAAAGGAAGTGATGCAGAAAAAAAAAAAAAGAAGGCAATAGCTAGGAATTGTCAAATTTGGGTTGGAAGTCTAGGAGGGAATCTCCACTGCTCTCCTCCTCCCTTTCCACACAACCTTCCCTAAGGAAATCTGGTCCAGCCATCCTTTCTTCTCGCCCTTCTTTCCTCTTTTATTACTGTTATGGGGGGGGCAAAGCTTTGTGTGTCACAGTTTGACCTCAAGTTCACCATGTAGACGTGGCTGACTATGAACTCTTGATGCTTCTGAAATCTCTCCTAGGTAGTAGGATTTCAGGCATGCAGCATATCACTTAGTGCGTGGGAGTGCTGGGGATATACCTAGGGTCTCAAGGGAGACAGGAAGCATTGTACCAAATGGCCTTTATCCCTGGCTTTAGCCATCCTTCTGGACCATACTGGTAAACCGAAGTTAGAAGGCATGAAGTGGGTATGATAAAGGGCACTATGGAATAATACTATAGCCATCAGCAGGATGGTCCTTTGCTTTCCATCTGGCTTTCTATATGTATATATATTCATATATGTGTGTGTATGTATATACATATATATACTCGAATGTGTTGGGTGTTTGCCTACATGTATATATGTACACCATACACATGCCTGGTGCCTGCAGAAGCCAGAAGAAGGGATCAGATGACCTGAATCTGGAGATACAGATGTTTGGGAGCTACCTACCACGTCAGTACTTTCACAAGAGCACCATTGTTCTTAACTGCTGAGCAACCTCTCCAGCACCTCTGGCTTAGTTTCTCTCTCACGTCTCCTAACTTGAGTAAAACCAGAGATAGACCAAAATAGAGAAACTGAGCTGAGGCTCTGGCAGAACGAGTTGCTTCCAGAGAAGATTGCAAGGAGGAGATAACAGAGCCTGTACAACGTAAAAGGAAGGATTCTCCTTTCCCTACCCAGTCAGGCCCAGAGGAGAAACAGAAAAAACTCAGCTCTTCATTAGTTTAGACATGCCTTTAGTAGTCAGCATTCTGTCACTTGGGCAGTCCATCTCTTTAAAGTAAAAGTGTTTACTTCCTATAGAAACCACCGGAAGTGTTTGAAGAGGGAAGAGAATGCTTTCATCAGCCTTAGCTCTTACTCTGGCTGCAAACCGTAGCTGTCGGCAGAGGACCGGTGCTTTGTGGGTGGAAGCTTCCCAACCACAGTCAGAGTCACAGTCAGAGTCCTGTTAGCCAGAGGAACTAGAAGCTCAATACATAGTCAAGAATGGTAGCCATTTGGGTTCTACAGCTGATAAGGGGAAGGAAGGTGAGGGGGATGGAGGTAGAAGAACAACAGTCAGGCAGGATGGACACTTCCCTGGACATGTTGAAGAACTGGTCAAGATGAGATTCCAGAGTCAGTGTTGTGCTTTTTTGTGTGATTTTTGAGAATATGCTATGAGTTCTAATAAAAACATCAAAGGGAAAAGAAATGTCCTTTTAAAAATGGTAGAAACAGTCAAGTTATTAAAAAAAAAAAAAAAAGCAATGGAAGTGCCAAGGGTATCAGCAGTAGTCAGCTTTATGGTCTCCACCAAGCATGGTGTTGCTGGGTGTCTTTTACAAGAGCTGGTGGCCAAAGGACTAAAGGCTCAGAGCAACAGCGGAGGGAGAAATAAGGTAAAAGGAATGGGGATGTGGGGGTTTGGTATCATTTTGAGTCTTGGAATAAGAGGTTGACTGTGGTGATATATTGTATATTTAATAAAAATAGTCTGAAATATCGGAGGAAAGAATCACCTACAACCAAGCCACTTGAAGGTCAGAGAGTGGTGACCCATGCCTTTAATCCCATCACTAGGGAGACAGAGACTGTCTGAATCTCTGTGAGTTCAAGGCCTAACAGCCAGACAGTGGTAGTACACACACACACCTATAATCCTAGCTCTAGGAGAGATGAATCAGGAAGTAAAATAGCTGGGCAGATAAAGAAATATAAGGCAGAAAAAGGCAGAAATTCAGGCATTCTGTATGAGAGACCAGTCAGTCTGAGGACCTGTGAAGACAGGGCTTACCATGTTTGACCTGAGGAGTTGCTGAATGAGACTAGCTGTGGTTTGTTCTCCATCTCTCTGATATTCCACCTTTTCCCTAGTATCTGGCTCTGGGTTTTTTATTGTAATACTAAATAGAATCTGTGCGATATTTGACTTTGGACCCTAGGCTAAGCCAGTTTTCAGTGAGAGATGCAATAGCTCAAATTTTGAGGTTAGTACAATTGGTACAAACGCCAGTTGATTTGATTCAAAACTAGAGAGTATTTCCTCCCAGGAAGAGGATGCTCACGTGCCCCCTTCAAGGACATTCTAGTCCCAGGATGATACCTTAAGAGCTGCATTTCATAGGTTCCTGGGTAAGCTAGGAATTACTTCTCATAGCAGTCCCCTAATAGGAAGGCTTGGGAAAGGACCCATGATCCATAGAAAATATTTTTTTATATGACACTGTCCCAAATTGCTTTTCTAAACATGTTTAACTTTTTAAAAAATTACTTTTGGGGTTATTTTAGATCAACTACAAATTCTCCAAAGTAAACTAGTGAGTTGCCATATACTTGTAACCTAGTTCTGTTGACGTTTACACATCACACAGTCATCATAAGTTGTCAAAACTAAGAAATTGGGGCAAGGAAGATCACTCAGCTGAGGACGTAAGCCTGGTCACCAGAACCCACATAAAGCATGCCAGATGTCATGTGCTTGTAATCCCAGGGCTGGCCCCTAGCCAGCCTAGACTACTTAGCAAGCTCTAGACTACTGCAATACTTTGTCTCAAAAAACAGGTGAATGGTACCTGAGGACATACCCTAGCTTCCATAGGCACTGTGCACACCTGTGCACCCACACATGTGCACAGGTGCCCACACAAACAAACCATAAGAAATTAATATTAGTGTAATACAACTAACTGTGGACTCTCTCTAGATTTTGTCAGCTTTTTTTTTTTTTGCTACTATCCTTTTTTCTAATCAAGAAGCCAGCCCACGATCTCATGTGTGTTTAAGAAAGATATGCTTTCATAATCGCTTCAGTCTTCAACAGTTTCTCAGTCTTTTACGATTTTAATTAAAAGTTTGAGGGCAGCTACACTAAACTTAATGGAAAAGAAAGTGGGAAATACTTTCTAACACATTGGCACAGGTGAGCACTTCCAAATATAACACAAGTAGCACAGACATTAAGAACAACCATCAATAAGTGGGACCTCCTGAAACTGAGAAGCTTCTGTAAAGCCAAGGACACAGTCAATAAGACAAAACAACAGCCTACAGAATGGGAAAAGATTTTTACCAACCCTACAAGTGACAGAGAACTGATCTCTAAAATATATAGAGAACTCAAGAAACTAGAGCCCAAAGCCCTAAATCACCCAACTTAAAAATGGGGTTCAGAACTAAAAAGGAAATTCTCAGCAGAAGAATTACAAATGGCTGAAAGATACTTGAAAAATTGCTCAACATCTTTAGCCATCAGAGAAATGCAAATCAAAACAACTTTGAGATATCACCTTACACCTGTCAGAATGGCTAACATCAAAAACGCAGAGGACAGCCTATGCTGGAGAGGATGTGGAGTCAGGGGAACACTCCTCCATTGTTGATGGGAGTGTAAGCTTGTTCAGCCACTCTGGAATGCCGTTTCTCAGAAAACTGGGACTCAATCTCCCCAAGGATCCAGCAATACCACCATTGGGTATATACCCTAAAGATACACACTCGCACCCCAAAAGCATTAGCTCAACTATGTTCATAGCAGCATTATTCATAATAACAATAACCTGAAAACAACCTAGATGTCCCTCCACTGAAGAGTGGATTAACAAACTGTGGTGCACCTACACAATGGAGTACTACTCAGCAGTAAGAAAAAAGAATATCCTAAAATTCACAGGCAAATGGTTGGATTTGGAGAATATCCTCCTGAGCGAGGTATCACAAACCCAGAAAGATAAGCAGGGGATGTACTCACTCATTAGTGGACTTTAAGCAAAGAGTAAAGAACACCCAAGCTGCAAACCACAACCACTGAATATCTTGGGATCTGAAGGAACTTAAGAGAGACATCCAGGGAGTACTCTAGGAAGAGAAAATAGAGAAGATCTCCTTAGTTAATTGGGAGCATAAGGGGTTGTAACCAAGGAGAGGTGGGAACAAATCATGAGAGAAGGAGATGACTGAGTGAGAGAAACAACAAGAAGGGAGAGGGAAAAAAAGAGATGAAGATTTTAATAGAGGAAGCAAATGTGGGTTTGGAAAAGACTGGGTGCTAGGGAAACCTCCAAGAACTCACAGGATGTCCCTGCCTACTCTCCAACCAATAGTGAAGGTGTTGCCTAAACAGGATTTCCCCCATAATCAAATGAATAACCACCCCAAGTGCCATCATAGAGCTTACATCCAACAATGAATAGAGGTAGAGATACATTGCTGAGCACTGGGCTGAGTCCCTGGTCCAGCTGATAGTGAGGGAGGAGAGTCTATAAGAGCAAGGGGATAAGTACTATGAGGAAAAGTCTCACAGTGATGGCTGGCTGGAGCTCTGGGGAGCTCACTGACTCAAGAACAGCTACCTGGGAACCATCTGGAAAAGGAACTAGGCCCTTCAAGGATAGGCATGGACAATATGTGGAGCCTCAAGGGGAGGGATCAGACTGTGTTTTAGTGCATGGACTGGCACCTTGGAGCCTAATTCTTCCAGAGGAACACTTAACCCAGTCTTGATATTAGGATGAGGAAATCAGACTTTCCTGGAGTGGATGCTGAGCTAATCCACCTTGGGACCTCTTGCTCTTTCTGGGGAAGGGATTGGGGGATGAGGAGGAGGGAGGCTGAAGACTGACCGGGAGG
This sequence comes from Sigmodon hispidus, assembly GCA_004025045.1. Lineage (NCBI taxonomy): Eukaryota > Metazoa > Chordata > Mammalia > Rodentia > Cricetidae > Sigmodon > Sigmodon hispidus. Next base: position 9,510 of record PVIH01002327.1, on the reverse strand, counting down.
GGTCAGGAGGGGGAAGGGAGTTGAAGCAAGGGCATACATGGATAAAAAATGGGACTTTATTCTATAAAAACAAAAAAGAAAAAGAAAAAAAACAACAAAAAATAGTTTGGGGGTATATTAGTCAATTGTTTTTTGCTTTTTTAGAATATCCTTCAGTTTGTCTTTTTCTGGTATTTTTGTCAATAATGATACTGTTGTTATGAGTCTGGAGAACAATCTCAGAGACTTAGTATTCTTTGTCCATCACTTCTGTTAAGGAGTGACGTCCATCCTTGACTTGTCATTGACGGAGTTAGCCTTACCTCCTGGTTAAGGTGGCAGCGCTTGTATGGCTTTTCCGCTGTGATAAAATTTTCCCTGCCCATAATCAGTTCTTTGGAAGAAAGTTGTTAAGGCCAGCCCAAGCTCCAAGGGAGAGAAAGTAAAATCTACTTCCTAGTGCAAGAAATCTCTACCACTACGATTTTAATTTTCTATAAGAAATTTCTGCTCCATTTCTTTATATATCTAAGTTTATTCATTCTGTCTTTTGTTTAATAAATATTTTTATGCAATGTGTGTCTATTACTTGGTTTAAAACCTTAAATATTTTGGCACTAAAGTTGCTCTAGAGTTTGCCATTGAGAGCTCTTCTGAGTCAGGCCCTGTGGCTTTGCATTGCAGAGATGTATTCAGTAGTGAGGGTGAGTGCTCAATATTCCCTTGGATGGACCTGCTCAGTCAGTGCACAGTGCTAACAAATGCACGTGTGCATGGGTGTATGTGTGTATATGTGCATGTGTGCATGCATGGTCTAATGTTGCACACAGAATTATTCTAGCCATTCCACAGCAAAACTTCTCACTTTGACAGAAATGTGGCTACTCCCATGTGAAGGATGTTTTTAACTTAGAAACATTTGGTTAAAATAATTCTCCAAAGTTGCTCAGATATCACCTTTCCCATCCTTCATCTTTTCCATGGAGATTTATTTGTCACTGTTTGAAGGACATCCTAGGATTCCAAGGCATTCTAGCTTGTTTTTTTTTTAAAAAAAAAAAAAAAAACAAAAAACAAAAAACAAAAAACACTGCATGCAGAAAAGTTTACTACCTGTAATACTGCACACATCTGGATTTTTGACAAACATCTAAGCCACATGTCTTTAGAAGGATAGTTCCATCACGCAGAATAGTCCTATTGTCCTAGAAATTTCCTTGTAGAGTTCCCTTAGAGTCTGAAATTGCTTTTAAAATATGGATTGCTGGACCCCTCTAATTAATTTCGTCACTTAAACTACACAGCTGTTGGGCCAGGGAGATGACTCAGTGGGTAAAGGCATCTGCTGCCAAGCCTGATGAGATGAATTTGATCCCCAGGACTCACATAATGGAAAGAGAGAAGCGAATCCCACCAAGTGTCCTCTGACCTACACATATGGGTGATGACAGGGGAGTGGGCAAATAAAAATGTGCACACACATAACATTAAAAAACTGCACAGCTGCTTCTAAATACGGAAAGACACTGACTTCTCATATGCTTAGAACTGTGTGGGGTTTGCTTTCTAAATTCAAAAATTGTGGAAAATATCTCACTGCTGGTCACTGCCATGTCTTCTTAACTAAATAGCTCACTCATATACATACACACACACACACACACACACACACACACACACACACACACAGACCCCACTACAGGGACCAAAACACTGCTTCTTTAAAAAAACAAAAACTACTTTATTCCAGTTAACTCACAAGTACAAACATCATATTAGTCCAGTCTCATTAAATTGCCTCTGAAAAAAAACTCAGTTTTAAAGTAAACTATAGTGCAATTTTATTGACTAAATTCCATTTGTCAACATTAGGGTAAAATACAAAATAAAATCTGTTGAGAATCTATTACAAGTGGTGAGAGAATCGTGTGTGTGTGTGTGTGTGTGTGTGTGTGTGTGTGTGTGTGTGTGTATGGTGAATAGCTTCTGGGAGAGAACACTAGAATGCCCTTGTTGTAATAAGTGACAACCTGACCCTCAGTGTCAAATCGGGCTTACTTTACCTACAAATCCATCATAGCATCTAAAATTGATCTCTTCAGGCCTGACTCAGACCCTTCTGGACTCTCCTGAGAAAGTGGTGCAAACCAGGCTTCTCCTAAGAAAAAAATATACACACATAACTTTCATTGAAAATGTTGCATATAACTGGAAAATATCTGATGGCTCCTTCAACCTTGAGAGAAGGAAGCAGTGCTGTTCCCTTTAGGCATTCCATTCAGGAGCATGCCCTAAACACTAGCAAAAATAAGTTGGTGACCATATTTGAAGATTGATTCATAAGTCATTCCAGTATTATAATGAGCTAAATGTTCACCGTGGTAGTGTGGCTACTTGAATGGGTGATGGGACCTATTTGTGATTAATATTTAAGTCAGTAGACTTTTATTGAAACACATTGTCCTTCAAGATGTCTAGGGACTTTTACCCATTCAGCTGTAGACCTAAAGAGACAGTTTCTGGAGTATTTTTCTTTAAGTGTACAATTTAGAAAACCTCCTCACATTTCAGCCTGCTAGCCTACGAAGTTCAGGCTTAAGATTACAAGGTGTTCTTACCTGATATTCCAGTCAGACAGAATACGATAAAGACTTCAGACTTGCTAACCCCCACAACTGTGTGGACCAGTTCATTAAAACAGAAACACACACATTCAACCTGTTGGTTTTGTTTCCTTCAGTGAACTCAGACCAATATACATGTATGTATGTACAACCAAATGTAACACATGCATAACAAATTCCCTAAAAATGCCAGATTTCTGGGGCTGGAGAGACAATTCACAGTTAAGAGCCCTGGCTGCTCTTGCAGAGAATGGGGGTTCAACTCTTGGTACCCATATGGCAGCTGACAAATGCCTGTAACTTTAGTTCTAGGGGATCTGATACCATCTTCTAGTCTCCATGGGTACCAGTCATGCATGTAATACACAGGCATACATGTAGTCAAAAAAGCCATCCATAAAATAAATGAACCTTTTTTTTTAAAGTCTAGTTCCTATCTCAGTATAAAAAATAAAAAATCTAATAGCTCTTAGATTAGAGTTTATCTTATTGCTTTCATGCTTCTGTTAAGAAAATACCCAAGATGGGGTAATTTATAAATGATGTGACTTTATTTCTCACTGTTTTATGAAGTAGGAAGCCTGGGGTCAAGATGGTATTGTATTTGGTTAACATATTTGGCACCTTTTTGCTGTGTCCTCGTATGGCACACATTGTAAGGGAACCAAAAGGACTTAGCTAGTCACCCTGTCTTTTCTGAAACTCTGATCCCCATCTATACATTGGTGGAGCAGCCCTACCAAGCTCATCACTTCCTAATGTCATTGCACAGGAGAGTAAGTTCCAACAGAAATTTTGGAATGGAAACAAGTGTTCAAATCCTAGCAATGCCCAGCTGGGTATGGCCTCGGTTTGGGTCCCAGTTCTGTTCCTCGTGACCTTCTGTTATTCAAGTTGTGTTTGCATCTTTTGATGTTAGTCTGGGCAGATGTTCTATTTCTGTGGTCAGGAATTAACAGGAGCTTAATGACCTGAAACAATACACATTTAATATTTTATAGTTCTAGTGGCCAAGTCTAAAACGACATCAATAAGACCACATTGCTTCTGGAGCTCTAGGAAACTATCCCATTACGTGCCAGTAAATGCCTCAGCTACTGACAAGTTTAATAACCAAAGGTATTGTCAGATGCTGTAAAATTCCCATGTTGCTTTGCTTTCAATTGAAATTCTTGTCATTAAGGATTCATGACAATTCAGTTTTTTTTTTTAATGTGTGTATGTGTCTTTTTGTTTTTTGTTTTTTGGTTTTGTTTGTTTTCTTTTCTTTTTTTTAATTAGAGACTTGTGATTCAATTCCAGTACATGAAAGGGGAAACCTGGAGCATGCAGCTGTAAAAAGGAATATTTGGAAGATATTCCCTCCTTCAAAAGTGAGGGCTGAAAAAAAAGACAGGTCCTTCTAGTCTCTTCCTTGCTACTTGGGATGCTAGCCTACAGGCTTGACTTCCTTTTCAAATGGTAAAGCGTGCTTTATTGGCAGCAGTTAGGATGAGTCAATGCTATTAGCCCCAGAAAGAAGATCTCAGTTACTTACAGGATGATTGGTCCACTGTGGGCCAAGTAAAATAGGAGGAAGTAATCTTGGGGTTGAATGAAGTCAGTGCTGCCTCTTGGGCAGTGAAGCCATAGCCAACTGCTACATGGAATAAGCTGTGCCACCAAACTAAGAACCCTGGAGTTGGGATACAGAAGGCATTGACTCTTAAATGTACTAGAATTCCACTACTCTCAAAACAGCTTTTGTTTCTTTAGAATCTTCTTCTCCAATACCTGCATGAAGCAGGACACATGGTGCACTTCTCAGACTGATGAAGGGCCAGCAGATATATAGCAGCATGGCTCAGTTGCTCTGGTCTTGATTCCTCAATTTAACTATAAATAAAAAAACGAGAGGAGCCCAGGTTCTTGATAATATAGGTAAACTGCCCAGTCAGCCTTGAATTAATTTCCTGAACCTGTCTTCACTATTTAAAAAACAAAGATTTTTATTATTCATAGCCCAAATCATCCTGATAGGATTATGGTGGTATGAAAAAAAAAGGCCCCCAATGGGAGTGATACTATTAGGAGGTGTGGCCTTTTGGAGGTAGGTATGTTCTTGTTAGAGGAAGTATGTCACTGTGGGGTCAGGCTTTGAGGTCTCTTTTGCTCAAGTATAATACTAAGTCCATTTCCTGTTGCGTTTTGATCAAGATGTTGCCAGCACCATGTCTGCCTGCACACTGCCATGCTCTCCACCTTGATGATAATGGACTAAACCTCTAAAACTGTAAGCCAGCCACCCAATTAAATGTTTTCCTTATAAGAATTGCCATGGTCATGGTGTCTCTTCACAACAATAGTACCCCTAAGACAAGAGTCAAACACATGATAGAGATATTAAAAGTTTATTTTTAGAATGTATTAAATGTTTCTCCTCACACCATACCCAAGTGGTACATGCTTAGAGAACTACAGAGTATTTAAAATAAACTCAGTTAAATCTATAAAATACTGTGCACAATCAGTATTGAGGAACAGAAGAAAATGCACATGGATGCTTTTTGCATAAAAAAATGAGTTATAGGGATTCAACAAAGCAAAATCTCAAATACCAGATAAAACATCAGTAGATGGGTAAAGGGGGAAAGAGTTAAAAAAAATTGGAGAACCAAAATAACACTGTCTTCTAATAAACTGTGAAATAACAAGAACAGACTAGCACAACTGAATACTTCCTTCCTTCCTCCCTCCCTTCCTTCCTTCCTTCCTTCCTTCCTTGCTTGCTTGTTTTCTGTCTATCTTCCTTTCTTACCTTTTTGGGTTTTTTATTTGTTTATTTGAGACAAGGTCTTATACTGCATCATAGGCTAGCCTAGAACTCCCTATATAGCCCAGGCTGGCCTCAAACTCCTGGTTATTCTTTACTCATCTCTGCCTTCTGAATGCAGGAGGTTACATATGGGTCTATGAGGGAATGGAACCCAGGGTACAGTGATCTGAGTGATAATGTGCCCCATATTATGAGTCATTTGAATATTTAGTCTCAGGTGGTAATACTGTTTGAGAGTCTTAAAAATTATGGCCATCAGGAAGGAAGTACACCAGCCGAGGTGGCCTTTGAGAGCTTAATATCTGGCCCCATTCCCAGTTTTCTCTCTGCTTTGTGCTTGAAGTTCAGGATGTGAGCTCTCAGTTTGCTACTGTAGCTACCATGCTTGTTGCCATGGCAATTGCTTCTCCACCATGATGGAATCATACACCCAAATAAACCCTTCCTTCTGTAAGTTGCCTTGGTCATGGTGTTTCACTACAGCAATAGAAAAATAGCTAATACACAGGGTTTTGTGCATGCTTAGCAAGCATTCTACCAACTGAGCTATATCCCCAGTCTTGACATAAGATCTGCAGCATAAATGAAAGCCTGGTTAATCATTATAGTGACCAGAAAAGAATACAGTGTTAAAGTAATTAAAAGTTAGTCATCACAGAGGACAAACAGAGAACATAAGATTAACTATTATCTTGAAAGAACAAACCTAAAAAAAAATAAAAAAGAACAAACCTTTAAAAAGATAAGGAAAATGCATTAAAAGTAGATTAAACTGAAAATTAAAGAGTAAGTCTTAATTCATAAAAAAGTGACTGGAGATGAAATAAAATTAAGGTAAACTTCAAGGATAAAAGAATACTTTTTTCAGACATCTACAAACAAACAAAAATTATTAAGAAGAAAAGTCAGGTAGGGTGGTACATGTCTGTTAACCCAGAACCTGGGATTCTGATGGAGGAGACAGGACATAATTTCAAGATTAGCCTGGGATACAGAATGAGACTGCACCTCCACCACCACCACCCCACCCCACCCCACCCACAAACAAAAAAAAAAAAAAAAACTTAGAAAGAAATTGGATTATCCACTTCTTTCCCAGCAATATTTAATGCCAGAAGAAAAAAAATCAAAACAAAAACATAGCTAAATCTATGCTAAAAAAAAAATAATACAAGCTATTCACATTCAAAGGAAGCATATTTACAACCCTAAGGAGTCAATCAGTCAAGAGTCACAACAACCAAAAGTCTTTAGACAGAATAGCTTAGAATAATATCTAGGAGGATTTTTGTGTGTGTGTGTGTGTATTTCAAATTTTATTAAACTTATTTACCTGAAATATATGTTTACATAGAGGACAAACAGATACAGGGTTTCAAGTAACTTGTGGGACAGTCATTATCTGTTAAAAATATTCTTCTTTCTTTCACATACACGATCTTTCCTTTTTACAGTATAAAAGATAGATGCAAACATCTGATGTAAACTTACCTCTGCTAACTCTGTTGATGAACACTGGAGACACACCTGTTCACGGTTCAGTTCAATGACACAAAGATGCCCTTGTCTCTCACAGTAGGACTATGTGCTTCATGCTCACAGCACATCATTTCTTCTTCTTTCCTTTCCCCTTTTTACTTCCCTCTCCTTGCTGAAGACTTGGGCCAGCACCTTCTGTTTTTTTGTGTGTGTCCTTGTTTTTAGCTTGGCTATCACTTCTGCTACATACAGCATCACTGACTTACGTGACAGTAACTGAATAAGACAGGGGCTGCCATCTTCCTGTCTGAGCTGTACTTCAACTCTGCCTCTGTACTGAACGTCAAGGTTCCATTCTCTGCAGTACATTTTGTTTTTCTCCAGAAATGCATTCAGTCCAACCACTGAGCATACATCTTGAATCTCAGTAGCCTTAGAGTTTTCTACAGCCTTACTTATGGGAATCTGCCTCCCCTCCGCTATGGTCTTATTATTTAAATAAGCAAGGTAGATACAAATAAACCTGTCCTGTTTGGCCGGGAACCCCATGGCTGTGCAAGCCATTGCCACAGGAGTCCCCACTGCTGTGCCAGCTCTACAGGCTGAAACCAGCCTGAAGTTGACTCGGAGCTCAAAGCTATCTAGGAGATTTAAGTAAAGATAAAGTAAGATTTAAAATTAATGGTAAACAATAAATAATTTAAAAGTAGAATCAAACAGCTATGATATAGAGATCTCAAGCAGTGTCTACCAAATATTTTTATGATAATGGTGATAGTATTTTGACTGTTTTTGTATTAAAATGTCTTATTTTTTCAATGATTTTCTAAGAATATGCTAAATTTCCATAGTTGCAGACATAATAATCATGATAAAAATAAATTGTGATGTAGCTCTAAAAGTTATCACTAGATAGTAAATTTTATCTGAAGTAGAATTCGATGAGGACAGGGGTATATTTGTGCACATAGATCTGTGTGTGAGTAGTGGCCAGAGGATGTCAGGAGGTTTCCTCTGCTGCTCTTACCTGTGCTTTGAAGCAGGGTCTCTCACTGAATATGAAGTTCACTGTTTTCAGCTAGGTTAGCAAGCCCCAACAGGTCTCTTGTCTCCACCCTCATGTCTGTAGTTCTGGGAGTCACAGATGTGCACAGGAATACTCATTTACTTCTTCTATGGGTGTTGGGCATCTAAACTCTGGCCCTTATAGTTGCATAGCAATCACCTTTAACTATAAAACCATCTCTCCAGCCTATTAGCTTAATTTATTTCTCCTAAATATATAGTGCTCTTTCTGTAATAACTTGTGTTTGTGTAAATTTTTTGTTTTGTTTTGTTTTTTTTGGGACAGACCCTCATTATATGGCCTAAACAAGCTCTTAACTCAAAATGCCATGCCTCAGCCTCTTGTATACTAGGATTTGGCTTGGACATCATACTTCACAATACTTTTGTATATACACAGAAATTTCTAGATGATTGGAATTACTCAGCAAAAAGCAGAATCTCTCATTTTCATGGCTTTACTAATATCCCTAAAATCCTTCCCAAATAATTGAAAAGATACAAGGGGCGCCAGTCTGCTCTCTGAGTTACTGCTGCCCGAGGATATCTTCATAACCTGAATAAAACCCTCATGCAATTTGCATCTGATCTGTGGCTCCGCTGGGTCTCTGGGACTCGGGGTCTCCTTCTGAGGAAAGGTCCTCATTTGAGGGTCTTTCATTTGGAGGTCCCACCGAGACCGAGACCCCAGCCCAGGGACCACCGACCCACTGTCAGGAGGTAAGCTGGCCAGCGGTCGTTGCATTGTCTGTATCTGTTGAGTCTGTGTGTGTTGTGTGTCCCTCTGAATCTTTGGATTTGTGGGTTCGATCGGATCCGTTTGTATTTGGCGGGGGCCTGAAGGGCCTGACGAGTCCGGACTTCACTCCCGCAGCCCTGGAAGATGTTCCACGGGCCTTTGGAGTCCCCCGGACTCATTTGTCTGGAGCCCGTTTTCTCGGAGCTCCACCCGTGTCGGAAGGATATGTGGTTTTGGTAGGAGACGAGGGAACCGGACCCTCAGGACAGTCTCCCTTTGAGTTTCTGCTTTCGGTTTTACGCCGGAGCCTCGCAGCGCGTGTCTGTGTTCTGTGTTGTGTTGTGAGATTTCTGTGTCTACTACTAACATTAGAAACCACCATGGGGCAGACAGTAAAGCCCCCCTTGAGCCTCACTCTTGACCACTGGTCTGAGGTCCGAGAAAGGGCCAGCTTCCGGGGGATCGGAGTGAAGAAAAAGAAATAGATTACATTCTTCGAGGCAGAATGGGTAATGATGAATGTCGGGTGGCCCAGAGAGGGAACTTTTAACTTGAATATCATTTCACAGGTGAAGAGTAAAGTTTTTGTTCCAGGACCACATGGCCACCCAGATCAGGGCTCCTACATCGCCATGTGGAGGCTACTAGCCATGGATCCACCCTCATGGGTCCGCCCTTTTGTTCACCCTCCCCCAACCACACCCTATCCCCTCCCTAGTAACTCTTCCTCACCCTCTGCCCCTCCCCCCTCATCCTCCCTTTATCCTGTTCTCCCTTGTTCAGACCCTCCCAAGAAACCTACCCCCCCC
>PVIH01002326.1:37527-194318 GCA_004025045.1 Sigmodon hispidus | reverse complement strand
ATCACTAAAGGAATCCAAGATCTGGAGAGAAAGGGGATAGATGTTACTACTGTGTGTGAACAGGGCTGCATTGGGAGCTGGGCTACCCTCTCCTTGCTGGGAAACAAGCCCAGGCCACAGACTGGGATGATGATGCTGTGAGGGGCCATCCACTGTGGTATGCCCTGACTTCTGACCCCTCTCCTCTCATAATCTATGGTTGCCTGGGCACTGCCTGGTAGCTTCTCTGCCCTTGGGCCTTTACTGGGCTCTTCTTATGAACACATCTGCTGTAGCTGGACTGGGTGAAGGTTTCAGCGGCCTTACTTGAAGAACGGGGCCTGGGGGGTGAGAGGGCTGGGCTGCTTTGATTCTCCTCCATGTGGCCTCTCTTTGCAGATGAGCTAGATGACTTCAGTACAGTAGCTAGGTCCCACAATATAGGGAGAGGTATGTGGTGGGGAGGACTCTGGGAGGCTGGCTTACTGGAACCACAGGAAGACTCCTCAGGTTGGACTGTGACACTAGACACTCAGAGATGTGGAGACCTGTCTTAGTTAAGATTTCTATTGCTGTGATAAAGCACCATGACCAAAGAACAAGTTGTGTGTGTGTGTGTGTGTGTTGTTAAATTTACACCTCTATATTGCTGTTCATCAGATAGGAACAAAGCAGAATCCTGGAGTTATGAGCTGATGAAGAGGCCATGGGATGGGTCTGCTTAATGCTTTTCTCTACATTGTTTGCTCAGCCTGTTTTCTTATAGAACCCAGGACCACCAGCCCAGGGATGGCACCAACCACAATGGTATGGGCCCTCCTCCACTGATCACTAATTGTGAAAAATCTTACAGCTGAATTTCGTGGAGGCATTTCCTGAACTGATGCTCCTTCCTCTCTAATGACTCCAGCTTGTATCAAGTTGACACGCAAAACCAGCCAGTCATAACGAGGCCTTTGTTGCTAGGTGGAGTTTGAACTGAGTGTCCACATGCAGATTCCACCATTGGGTGTGAAGGCCATAGGAACTTCTGCTGACACTGTGCAGGTATCTATCGGTGGTCCTTCTCTGCCACCCCATGGCATGAATTGCAGTGGGTCAGGCCTGACACAAAATGTTCCAGAGCCCTGACAATGCACGGACTTTCATCAACTCCAAACACAGGGAGCATACAGTACACAGGGACAGATCTGCTGTTGAGGTCACACAAATAAGAGTCATTGCTTTGACACACTGCTCTTCAGAACAACATCTGTCTTAGCCAAGGCACAAGGTTGGTGCCAGGGTCCCTGTCAGTGGCCTGCTTAGATGTTATTGCTTTGGGAAGTGGGAATCGCTTTTGCTTTGAAGGGATGGGGAGTTTGTGGGTTGAGACATCATTTCTTCATTACTTTCAAGTCTCACACTAAGCCTCACTGCCCTGGGATTCCCTTTAGAGTAAGTTATCATTATTTTATATCCATGTCCCATTTTTCTCCTCTTTATTTTAACAGGCAGTTCTCTTCCTAATTTTTCATCTATTTCCCTGATGCCCAAGGGCTCTGGGAATAGAAGACTTCAGAATTGTCTCATTACTATCTAAGAGTGCTTGCACCAGGATATTGAAATTGGAGACTGACAAATGCTTTACTTCTCAACACCCACCACTTCTCACCACTCGTTATCTTTGAAACTGCTGACTAAAAAGTGAAAGGCCACTGACCTGGTCCTCTGGGACTAGGCCTTAAAAGAGAGCTGTGTTATAAGGGGCAAAGGCCACTCCATGTGGCATTTTGCTGGGATGATCCAACCTCTGACATCTTCATGTGACTCGATGGTCAGCTAGAACATTCTAATCCTTGGAGAATCAAGAAAATTCATTTAAACTTTTGTTCCTTCTATAAGCCCTTCATCAACTTCTCTGTGTTAGTGTTGACTCTAGGAAGCCTAATATGGCCCAGAGTTATTGCATAAGCTGCTTTCCTGTTTCTTGGATCTTTCTGAGTAGTGAATACTTCCAGTAACTGTTGACTTGACCCCGCCTCCTCTCACCCTTTTCAATTGTCAGCCTTCCCTCAACTCTGGCTTAGGGTGCACCAAGCCATTTTCAACTCTTCTTTTAAGTTAAAAAGGTACAACTTTAGAATAATTTTTGAAGACTTGCCTAAGTTTATTGACATATAATTTAGCTACATTAAACTGTATATTTAAAATGTCCCATTTTATTGCTTTTGACATATGCGACCAGTATATCTCAAGAACATTTCAACCACCCACTTTGAAAGTACTTTGTGCCCTTTTTAGTCTGTTCCTCCCTCCTTCCATCCCCGCACAATCCCTGGTGCGTTGTAAGCACATAGACAGTTTCTATTTTCTAGTGTATATATGAATCATACTCGATGTTCTTTTTGCCTGGCTTCTTTCATGCACTAAATTGATTCTGCATCTCCTTTCTGTTGTTTTTGTTAAATAGTTTGCCTTTATCGCCCAACAACATTGCAGAAATGATTTCTTTATTGCATTACTTGTTTTCTGTTGCTATAATGAAATACCTGGAACAAGGTATTTTTGAAGAAGAGGTTTATTTGGCACACAGTTTTGGAGTCATCAGGGAATAGTGCTGGCATGGCTGTCCTCTCGGCAAGACCTCACGGCATATGACATCACAACAGCAGGAGACAGGGTAATAAAGGGACCGGAAGCAAGAGGAAGAACCAGAACTTATTATATTGTAATAACCCTCTCCAGTGACTGGCTCAGGGGCCTTCAACCTTCCCCCCCACTTACTCCTTAACAGGTGGCATCTCAAGAACTGCCATCTAAAATTTAAAAGTCCACCGCTTCCTGACACCACCATCCTGAAGGCCAAGCTTCCCACACTTAAACCACTGGGGGACAAAGTCAGACCAGATCTAAACTGATGGACTTGAGGTTGTCAGTCTTAAACTACAACATGCCTACAAACACCCATGAAGGAGATTTGGGGCATTGTGTTTTTTTTCTCTTTGGTGAGTACCTGTAAATGGAATGGCTGAGTTGTAAGGCTAACGCACTTGTAGCTTTCAAGGAACTGTCAAGCTAGCCTGCAAAGTGGTTGTACCAACCTGGGCTTCCACTAGTGATGTGTGGAAGTTTCATTCGTTCTGTATTCCCACCGGTTTGATCATCAGTCATCTGACCCATCCTGGGCTGTGCACACTGATCCAGGTGCATCCGGTGCCCGTCATCTACCTGTTGCCTTCATTTCCTTTTTCCTCTCTACCTTCTTATTTTTTTCTCTGAGCATTCTTGTCAAGTGAAATCAGCATGCCCGAGAATAAACCTGACCGAAAGTTGGAAACACATTGGAGAGACAGAAAGTCAGGTCAGCCTGTGCTGTTGGTGAGGATGCAGGCCTGCTAGAGGTAAGGTGGGTTCTGTAACTATTCCCAGGGACCAGGACTGCTCCCCCCTCACCTTTGTTTAAGCTCATTTGACTGAGGTATCCTTTGCTTGCAGTAGTGAGGGTCCTAACATCCCCAGCATTTCGCCAAGGCTGGGCTACCACTTATTTCACATCTGACCACCTTCTGCTGGCATTCAAACCATCTGCTTTGGGCAGATGGTTGAGTTAATATCTATTCTTTCCCGGGTCACAAACAGCCATGGGTCAAACATATCCCTATATCACTGCAGCGTTTGTTTAACCAAATATTTCCCTGCCTCAGGTATCCAGCGTAAAACATCAGGCCCTTTAATCTTTAACTAAACTACCATTTCACAATGTGGTCCAAAATCTGTTTTAGAAAGCAGCCTGCACTTCCCAGTATTTAGTGATTAGCTTTAATACTTAACAGAAACATGACCTTATTGTCTCAGAGAGCTAAATTTGCAAATGGCAGCATATGTACAACCTGACACATGGTTCCCAGGCATTCCTGGATGAAAGAAGTCTCTCTGAGTACAAGAAAGGCCTAAAAGTGGAGAGAGTATTGAGGTAGATCCCGTTTGATCCCCTGCCTGAGACTTTCAGGAGCCCTGGACTTGCTAGGCAAGCCTACCTCACCTGAAACATTCCAGTTTGCCCCCAGGCTGTCTTAACTGCTCCACCCAACAATAACAGGAGCCTAGGTTCCATAAAAGCAGACAGGCTTGCAAAGCTCCCCAGGAGCCATCTTGACAGCCTTCCCAGTCTCTCAGCCGGGTTCTCGACTCCGCCCCACAAGGCCTACCAATGGTCCCGCCCCCTGGCGCTCGCGCCCCGCCCCTACGTGGGGAGGCGGGAGGAGGAGTTGGCGCGGAGGAGGCGTGGCTGTGCCGGTGGAGGCGCGGGCGGGCAGCCAGATCCGACTTTGGCTGTGACACCTAAGGCTAGCAGAGGCGCTGGTGCACGGCGCGAGGCTCAGGACGCGCTGTGCAGAATCTCGCGCCTGACTTGGGCGCCGGACTTTGCCTGGATCCAGGCAGAGGCTACGCTGCAGGTCCTGGCGCAGCTTCGGGGGCCAAATTTCGCCGCCGCTCCTGCTCATCCCTGCTTGCCCCGGTAGAGCAGTACTGAGAGTTTCTCTCGCCGAAGGAGCCGGGACGGGAGCGGCGAGCCACAGGGGCCCGGGGGGCCGACCCCAGCAGAGCCGCAGAGAGGTGGGATGGGGATCGGAGGGCCGGGGGTGGGTCCCTAAGCCTCTGAATCAGCTTACTCGTTTCTGAGTTTCCAAGTTGCAGTACCTTGGGTGCAGTAGGGGCTTCGTCTTCTTGTCTGTCTGCAGGAGCTCCTGTGGGGGTGTCCGAAGAGAAGCGGTGTCTCTAGCGTTGCCAGAGAAGGAGAGACATGAGGCTAGTGGGGATTGCTCTCTTCCCTTTTTGGACCCTATGTGATAAATAATCCGAGGAAAACCCACAAGGGGCAGCCTCACAGCGCTTGCGTTTTTCAGGAGTTGACTTGTCTGTCCCCTACTAATTATGAACTTCCAACGCTGTAGGAGTGCAAAGGGGTGATTGATTAATTTCATTCAATTTCCATGTCAATTTCTAGGTGGCCCAGCCAAATTTTGAACACTAGCCATGGAAGACTGGATGTTTGTCTGCAGCAACTTCCTCGATCCATAAGTCCTGCAATCTTCCATTCTTTTGTGCTTATAAAGGCTCCCGGGGCTTCTCTATTCAGAGTTGTTCAGTGTTAGTTGGCCATGGGGAGCACCTTGGGTTGCCATCGCTCTATCCCCAGAGACCCCTCAGACCTGTCCCATAACCGTAAATTCAGTGCAGCCTGCAACTTTAGCAACATCCTGGTGAATCAGGAGCGGCTAAACATCAACACTGCCACTGAGGAGGAACTGATGACCCTGCCTGGAGTGACACGTGCAGTGGCCAGAAGCATCGTGGAATACCGAGAATATATCGGTGGCTTTAAGAAGGTGGAAGATCTAGCACTGGTCAGCGGTGTAGGGGCCACCAAACTGGAACAGGTCAAGTTTGAGATCTGTGTGAGCAGCAAGGGTAACTCTGCCCAGCACTCTCCCAGTTCTCTGAGGCGGGACCTGCTTGCTGAGCAGCAACCTCATCACCTGGCCACCTCTGTGCCCCTCACTCCACGAGTCAATATCAACACAGCCACCCTAGCTCAGCTCATGAGTGTCCGAGGCCTCACCGAGAAGATGGCTGTCAGCATTGTGGACTACCGCCGGGAACATGGTCCTTTCCGAAGTGTGGAGGACCTGGTGAGGATGGATGGAATCAATGCAGCTTTCCTGGACAAAATAAGACACCAGGTGTTTGCAGAGAGGTCCAGGCCCCCATCCACCCACACCAATGGAGGTCTTACCTTCACTGCCAAGCCTCATCCCAGTCCCACCTCTCTGAGCCTGCAGAGTGAGGACTTGGACCTGCCACCAGGGGGTCCCACACAGATTATCTCCATGAGACCCTCAGTGGAGGCCTTTGGAGGTATGAGGGATGGGCGGCCTGTGTTTAGGCTGGCCACCTGGAACTTGCAGGGCTGCTCAGTGGAGAAGGCCAACAACCCTGGAGTCCGGGAAGTGGTGTGCATGACACTTCTGGAAAACAGGTGAGGACAGCCTCTAAGGGTGCTGGAAGTAAAGACAGCTGGCATTGACTCACCAGAGGATACAAATGAGTGGATCCTTTGGTGGCCGGGGGGGGGGGGGAATATTAATCCATGGTCCCAGCTAACATTCTGACCTAGTGCTAATTGCAATAGACCCTGTGAGTGTGGGTTTTGCCTTGGAAGTTTTTTGACACACAGAGCTTCACAGAGTTTAAACTGAATCAGGGACTCAGCTTAGGAACCGAAGTATAGCTTTGCATGTAAGAAAAAACCTGAGTTTTTAAAAGTTATATTGATGGGAAGGAAAGTCATGTTTTCCCATCAAATACACCTATGTGCCAATATAGACGTATCATCATATTTGCAAACACATACACTGCATTTTCCAGGGTGCCGTGAACAAAGCTCTTAGCACTTCCTTTTCCTTGTTGAACCTGAACTTGGCTGTTAGCATGCTCCTTCTGTCCTGCAGGCAGGAAGGGCTAGTTCGGGTGTGGATACTCAGTGGATTGTTCCTTAAGAACTAAAAGAGAAAAAACTCGCAGGTCGGGCCAATGGGACACAATGTTTCTAAAAGTCACTTAATCTCTGCCTGTAGAACATCGCTAACTCCCCACACAGCAGAATGATACATCATGTCAGGAACTCCTGCTATTTGTAAAATAGTGTGCAGTATAATGCCATTAGCTCTTTTCTGGGTCAGAAATACTCAGCTCTTGATCTTTAGGGATCTGGGGTGCAGGGTCGGTGGTTCCTTGCTGCCTTCCTTTGGGAAGGTTGATCTGCTTGGCAAGGTAGTTGCCTGGTGTCTGGAAGAGAGCAGTGAACTCTCAGCGGGAAGTCAGTGTATTGTGGCAGGTCATCAGGACAAATTAGCAAAGAGAAAAGCAGGTCACAATATTTCCTTGGCACTGTCCCATGGCACAGTCTCATTGCCGTGGAGGCAACTGTTCAGTGCAGTCCTCAGGATTGGGACAGGGAGTCCACTGACCGCTCTTCTCCCTGCTGGGTTTTGTTGCCGGTTAATCACCCCAGCTCACTGATTCTGCAAACTCATCTTACTTACAGTCCCATCAGGACATCAGGATGGGATTGATCATAAAGCTTCTTCACAGCTTCCTGGGGTCGGGGGGGGGGGGGGAGGACAGTGGCCGGCAGCACAGGTGCTTAATTGCCATCAGGGACTTTCATAAGGCCCAGTGTGAAGTAAAGAAAGGAGCGAATCAGGATCTGAAGGCTCTCAGTGGGACAACAGCCTAGGCAGTCCTTGTCCATTTATTTCATCAGTGTTCTTTGGAGCATGGCCCATGGACCATCCCCTAGGAAACCCTAGGCGTCAGGTTTCCCTTCAATCCCCAGGTGCTCCTAGTGTATTCTAGAGCTTGAGAAGCACCTGTGTTGGGCCATCTCTGTACTTCTGTGTTTCTTTTCAGAGCCCCTCCCCATGTACTGACATTTGTGTTAAGATTTTATGTTGGACATTTCTGTTACTTTGTCCCTGCTTTTGATTGTCCTGGTCATCTCTGAAGTTATTTGTTCCCATAATGTTTAGTCTGTTCAGAAACTGAGGGCCTCATCAGTTTCTAGGACATATGAATGTGGAGAGTGGAAGGTGGGAGGGTGAGAACTGGACACGGGTTCTGCCCCAGATACTCAGCAGCTACTCAGGCAGCTGGTGTCAAACATGGAGTTTCCAGAGGTTGCTTAGGGAGAAGCCAGAACAGTTCTGGTCCAGGGTGGAGTCCTTGGGGTTTTGTCCTGTTTTGTTTTTTGGATTTCTTAGAATATTGAAGACATTTAGCTGCTGACTTCAGGCAAGTTTACCCAAACTCAAGGAGGAGAAGGGAGCATTTGTAATAAGCAGTGGGAAGTTGACCCCCACCCCACTGAATTCTCACAGTGGGCCACATCTATGTCCTAGGAGTTAGTGACTCCTTTGGCCTGATCACAGTGAAGTCTGTATTCTGAGGAATCTTAGCACATAGTTAGGGTCTAGTAAAACCTAAGTAATAGGCTTAAAGCCTGATCCGTGCAAAGCTGGGGTGGCTGCATTTGCCTGTGTGGCTGTCCTAGGGCACCAGAAGCTGTCACAGAGTCCTGAAGGACAGGTGGCAGTGCCCGTGCTCCAAGAGCTGTGTGTTCATACTGATTCACAGAAATTTCTCAATATTCCAGGAGCACCCTTCATTCATAACAGGAAGCATATCTAGTGTGATCAAGAGTTGGTAGAGGGAGTTTTCCAGGTGCTTCTTATTTCCTTGTGTGTTTATGTGGAATAGAAGAGTGCCCTGAGCTTAGGGCATGTCTCCATGTTTTCTGGCAGCTTCCAGATCTGTTTTGACCACTCCAGTAACTAGAGAAAGCAGGGATTATGTTTTTGCTTTTGTCAGATATTCTTCATCTTTGGCTTAGGAAACAAAAGACAGTACTTAAACCATGTGCCTTTGAAACAGCTCATTTGTGGCTAACCTGGGACAGGGACCAAGGCCAGCTGACTTTATACCAGGCATTTGCTTAGGCATAGCACCTGCACACTGTTTTTGGTTAGGTGTCACACACTGTACTGAACCAAAGGTGTTGGCTAACTGCTTTGCCAGCCACAAACATTAAAATCCATTATAAAGTCATTATAGAGCAAGCCTTGGGAGCAGCAGGAATGGCTTTCTCATAGCTTCCCTTCTGTGTGTTTGCTCAAGTATGTCTATTTTCATAGAGGAAAGGTACCTGCATGGGAATTGGGATCTTTAATGTCATGGTGTGCAGCTGAGCTGATAGATGGTCATATTTAAGCCATGAGAAACTGTTTTGCATGTGAATCCTAAGGTAAGACCTCTTAGAGCTAGATAATTAGTCATCAGGAGCCTTCAGGGACACCATGCTGTGGCATGTATCCATGCATTGACGGTTTCATCAGACTGATTTGCCAAACTTTGGTCTTGGGCAATGTTCTTCCTCCTTCAGTATATACAGAGTGAGACTGAAAAAGAAATACTTCTGCCAAGTATCCTTGCAAAATTTGGTGGCAGTCATCGTGAGAAATGATCCTTTCATATTTATTTATTGCGAAGCAATCACTCTACCTTAAAGAATTCCTTTGGTTTCTGAAGATAAACACAAGGAACTAACAGATAATCGCCAAAAGAAATAAGGAGATCAACATCCCAGTTGTCTGTTTTCCCACATTCCATATCAGCAGGAAATTCTAGTATTAAAGTAGTTAGTCTTTTAATAGTTTCAGTCTTATTTCTTGCTCAGTCTTCATGGGTAAAGCACAGGTAGATAGATTAGTTCCTGGTAACATATACAATGGTGAAAACAAAACCACCACCAACAGATTTTGGTCTGGCAGAGTTGATTAGTGGGATCCACGAAGCTAGAATTCGTCTTGTCATTTGAATCACTGAAAAATACATATTGAAGGTTCTCTTGCTGTGTACATGTATAAACACAAGCCAGGGATCAGCTTGGCTCACTTCCATGACAGAACTAAGTAGCTGTCAGTTAGTTTGCATGGTTCAGTGTCAAAACAGTGTGGTAAACCAAGATTTTTGGGTTTTTTTTTTTTTTTTTTTTTTGCTTATTCACAAAGACTGACTTGGTATCTGATTGTATTTTTTGTTTTTCACATGAATAATCGGCTCATGTTGGGGAATTAAAGAGTAGGTAGATGAACCAAATGTAATATCCAGGGGCAAAACTGCTCAACAATCCTCTTAAGGTAGGCCACTATGACATCTCTTTTGATAGCTGTGGAAAGAGGCTTAGTGGGTTGAGGTAGCATCCCAGTGGCCTTCAGAAATAATAGATGCTGGAGCCAGGATTTGAAGCTAGGCTTCTCTGATTTTAAAGCCAGGACTGGGGGCATATTTTACCACATTCAAGGTATTCTTCCATGTCCTATTTCTGACCCTAGCTGACCCACAGTTCATTGCTTCCTCCCTGTCTAGGGTCAAGCATCAGGGTTTGGGAGAAGGATGGCTTCACTAAAATCCCTGAAACTGTCTCAGCCTCAGGAGGCCTCTGTGCCTTTCCTGTTTTTGTTGCTCCAAAGGATGGGGTGGTAGCCAGATGTGTGGAGCAAATTCAGGGATGTCAAGGTCTCTCTGCTTGGCCCTAAGTGTGAGTTTGAGGCCTTGGGCTCCACTCCAAGGTGGAGTTCCGGTTTGCAGAGCCAAGGAATTCTTGGTCATTTCCAGACAGAAAGGTGGTGGGCATGAAGACTGTTGTGGATTTGTAAGAAGATTTGGAGTGGGTAAAGGGAGGGCTCAGTGTGGGCATCAATCACGTGGGGTTATTTCACAGAAAAGGAAAAGGGTTAGGCCTGTTTTTGAGAACGGTTGACTTTCTTTGGGGTCTAATGTCAAGGTCCTGTGGAGGTTTGGTACTGTTGACTTTTCCAGATGATTAAACAATCAATCAAGCTTTCTAGTTTTTAAAAATATTTCTCTGGGTAACAGGCTCCTTTAGGAAAAGCCTGTACTTTGCTGGAAGCACACACAGGTAGGTGCAAAGGCTGAGGATGATGGAAATGAGGCAAAGAGAAGCTTGTTTAGATAAATGGGGGTCAGAGAAAGCCTTGACCAGATGCTGGAAGATTGCAAGGAGCCAGGAATGGAAAATCCGGGGTAGAGTAGAGGCTGCTGCAGTCTGAATGGATTGAGTTCTGGGAGCTGCAAAAGGGAGATGCAAAGGGGCAGAGACTGGGGAGCTGAGTGAGTTAAAATGAAGGGCCTACATAGGGGTAAAAAACTGAAGGATTTGTCTCTGGGATATTGTAAGGATTAGGTGCCAACTTGTTCTGAAACTCTTTGAAATTCCTAGAATACAGGCTCAGAGGCATTTTAGAAATTCTGAGGCCAATTGGCATGTTTCTGTCCTGTGTGGATATGACACAACTCTCTGACTTCTCTTTCCTCTGCACACTGTACTCTGGACAAGGGGTCAGGTTTTGGGTACCCATAGCAGTTTGAGGCTATGGCCTGTCCTCTGCCCCAGAGTGGAATCTGGCAAGGCCTTACATGCTTTTAGTATCAGTGACATGTAGAACAAAGTCATATTTAGGGATTGTAGGCAACTTTTCATCAGAAGATATTTGTGTTTGTGTCCTTGTTGATTGAACAGCTTCTCTATGCTTATTCCTCTGTGAGGTCAGTGGTATAGAGACCTGCCCTGTGTTGAGGGAACAGTCTTAGAAGGAGATAGGAATCTGATAGGTAGTTATCAAGGCAATGTGCAATATGAGAGAGGATGTGACTGTTGCTGAGAGGCCAGAAAGCACAGGGGACCAGTCTGCTTGGTTTCACAGGGTATGTGGAAACTCAGCATTACAGGACAGTGAGGGCAAGCATTATGGGACAGTGACAGTCACTTTGGGAACAAGCTCACTAAGAGGGAGGTTAGCATTTGACAGGGAGAGATGAGGCAACAATTGGGGCTAATAGGTACCACCCCTCCATGCCTTCCCCTTTTGGTAGAGCAGGGAGGAGGGGATTGAAAGGGCCAAGCTGGGCTCTCTACTCAGGCTTATAATATATAATGCTTAGAAATAGAAGGCTTCTTTTAGAATAGTACAAATAATTAACATGAGAAATTGCCTTTATCAGAATTCTTTGAGCCTTTTGTTGTGGCACACCTTTAATCCTAGCACTGGGGAAGCAGAAGCAGGCAGATTTCTTTGAACTCAATGACAGCCTGGTCTCCATAGCAAGTTCCAGGGCAGCTAGGCCTACATAGAGAGACCTAGTCTTTAAGAAAAATGAAACGAACAAAAACCAAGCAACAACAACAACGAAACGGAAGCAAATATCTTAATCCATAATTCCTTAAGAATGTCTGCTAGCAGCAAATAAAATGATGCATTTCACTAAAGTTTCATTTGCTTGTCACAGATAACTTGTCTGTGTGCTGTGGAGGCCATGAGGTGGGATCCTAAACTCCATCTTTCACTCTTCCCATCAGAACATTAAGGAGATGCCACAGAAATGCCAGGTGAAAGCTTCCTCACCTTACATAGTCATTGTGGTGTGATTGACAGCTGTCACGCACTTGGATCCTCCTGGTGGCCAGGATCCTCTGGAGGGTGTCCTAAAGTAAACATATCATGTAAAAAAAGTAGTTCTTCTAAGTTCTATATAAAGAAATCCTGATTTTTTTTTTCTTTTTCTGGGTATAGTTCTCTAACTAATGTTGGTTTGTGCTTTTTCCCAACCAGCCCTTGTTTCCTGAGGATTCTATTTTGGTCCAGCCATTACCTGATTAAGCTGTTAGGCTGGGCCTTTGATTGCCAGGCTGTTGTAAAGTCCTGACATGGAGTTCTTCACCAGGGGAGCACTGCTTTGCTTGTCTGTGTCTTCTGCATCCTACTGTTCTGCCAGCTGCAATCTTTGCAGATAGAGCATTGGAGGGTCACATCGGCACTTTGTTTTTCCCAGTCCAGGCTAAAGTCATGGAATCTAGGAGGACAGTTTAAGGTGGATTGTACTGATACAATAACTAACCGGTTCAAAGGAACTTCTCCTGAAGCTATTTGAGGAAATTCAGTTTGACTTACATTTAAAAAACCCCCTTTATAGAAATTAATGGTTATTTTTATGAAACAACTAGTTTCGCCATGATTCTTTCATGCATGTGTGATTTGCATGTTAACATTCACCACCCACCATTTTCTGTTGCTTGTCCCAAATAGTCCCTTTCTACAAAGTCACATCTTTTCAAAAATATCTAGATGGGATAGGAAAGGAAATATGACATGTTTTTGGTTATTTTTGTGGTTGTTATTGTTTGTTTGGTTGGTTTTTTTTTGTCTTTGTGAGTTGGATCATTTTTCTTGACACAATGATCTCCAGTTCCATTCATTGTTCTACAAATGACATGCTTTTGTTTTCTATTATTTTAAGTAGAAGAAAAAGTAAAACAACTGTGGTCTGAAACGATGATTGGCTTTCTTGGCCTCTTCCTTTCTTGGTAGGAATTGTTGCAGCAGCAGATCCAGGTGTCATTTTGCCATTTGCTCTTATTAATAAAGTGAGTGCCAATCTTCAACCTTCAAGTCTCACTTTAAACAGCAAAATACTCCATGCCCGGCTCCTTACACGACAGGGCTGGGGCTTTTGTCTGTCTGGCAGCACTACATATGCCAAGAATAAAAATGGATAATTAACACTGGACTCCCTGGGGCTGAGACCTGAGCCCAGCCAGTGTCACCCGTGACCATCATCTTTGTCCCTGCCTGATGGACATAAAAGGGGTTGTTCAGGGAAGCTGAGATCTCTCTTATGGTCACATGCTTTTAATTGTGGACTGTGAATTATGGCCTCAGCAGTTAGTGTCTAAGTTTGGTAGTTAGAAAGTGCCTGCAGTTTCAGTAATCCTCATCGCAGCCTTCATCTGGACTAGCAGCGCTGCTACACACACTGCTCCGATTTCTTTCAGTGTGTGGACACTTGGTAACACCATCATGAATGTGAAGCATGTGTTTGGTCTGGTCTTTGCTTCTTTAGAGTGAAGCAAGGATATTTGCAAAGCCAGCTGGGTGTAGAATACTATTTTTTTTTAATGACTTTTGAGTCTTTTATACTTATCTTGTCCACACCTTTTTTGACAGCAATTTCTTACATAATTTGCTTTTATAGACACCTTCCAAATATTCTTCTTCATTTTCTTAGGAGCAACTTCTTTTTCTGTTCACATTTCTTGTTCATGAGTTGATGTCACATTTTAGGAGGTGGTAGTAACGTGTGCTATTGACATTGACTGTCAAGGGACAGATATAGTTGGCTCCTGTTAAAACACAGGATTCCTGTAGGTGTGGCTGATCCAGTCAAGAATGTTCAGTGTGCTATGAGTCTCCAGAGAATGCATTGACAGAGGAAGGGGACAGTCTGGTGGGTCTTTTGAGTTGAAGTTGCTAAAAACAAAAACCCACATCTGTTCTGTTTGTGAAATTACTAGCACCTACAGAAGAATCTCAAAATATAGCCAGATATGGTACCACATACTTCTCATTTCAGCATTTGAGAGGCAGAGGCAAGAGAATTGTGAATTTGAGGTCAAGATGAGCCACATGGATCCTGTCTCAAAAGAAACAAGATAAAACAAAATCCCCGTCAAGAAAACTGAAGCAAAATATAGCACTGGTACCTGTGCCCAGGTTATTTAGTTTAGAGTGTTGCAGAGTATGGGGATTGCAGACTCCTAGCAGTAACTGAAGTTATTACTATTATATTATTTTTCCTTATGGGTTGACTCAAAAGATGTGGCTAGTTCTAACCTCACAAGCTGATTACTCCAGGGCACCAGTTCTCCCTAAATGCATTATTTCAGCTTTCAGAAAGCAATAAATAGTAAATAGCAATTACCTTTTATTTATTTATTTTGATTAGGAACTTGTATTGATCAACAGGTTTAAAAACAGTGGTTTTCAGCCTGTGGTTGTAACCCCCCTTGGAGGTGGTCAAAGGTCGTTTTCTACAGGTGACTCATCATATTTACATTATAATTCATAACAATAAGTAGCAATGGAATAATTTTATGGTTTGAGGTCAATACAACATGAGGAACTGTCTTAAAGGGCCACAGCATTAAGAAGGTTGAGAAGCACCATTTTAAAATGTACTTAGGAAATCTTCAGAATACTCTGAGCTGGGATGGATTTTTAAAAAGGAAGGTTAAATTTGATGCCTTATAAAATATTTTTCCAAGTTTTAAAGTTCACACAGTCATTTTAAATTGTTCTGAGTTGAATTTTAAAGTTCAGCTTTTAAAATGTAGAATATGTGTGATATCTTCAGTGACCAAGAGGAGCATTTCAGTGTATGTGAACTGAACACAGTCAAAAGGCTGACAAAATGGTGGTTACTCATGGCCTTGTATTATGGTAGTTTTGATGGTTACACATTCATAATGAAATGTAAGCCATTGTTAAATATTGCTAGTTTTGACCAGGAAGTAAAAGTTTTTATCTTTCTAATTCTGGAGTAAACTCAGTTGAACAGTATCTAAGATGATGGTTTGAAAAATGTCAGTATATGCAACTACTTATCCTTAAAAAGAAAGAATTTCTTGACATTAGCCAAACAAATCAAGACACAGAAATAACCTGGAAGATGGATGGAAGGCAAGATTGCAAGGTTATCCATAATCCCTGATTTCAGATGTAGTACTTTTTATTTACATTTTTTTTTTTTGAAGCAGGGTCTCACTATGTAGCCCTGGATAGTCTAGAACTCTCTGTGTAGACATGTCAGGCTTCAAATTCTGCCTGTTCCTATCTCCTGAATGCTGGGATTAAAAGTGTGTGCCACTATACCAGAGTCAGATACAGTATCTGTGTTCATCACAACTATTGTGTTGGGTCAGGAGGGTGGGGTTGGGTCTTCAAAATTGCAGAAGTCCCTTCTATTCTGAGGCATTTTCCAGTAGGAAGAAAAGTGATCTCTATTCTATACCAAGTACCTGGAATTCTGAGCAGGTAGAACAGTGTTTCCGTAGGTAGCACATGTACTAGTCAAGTCCATTTCCAAGAGAAAGTACTGTGAACTGGGAGGCCAAATAGCTGAAATTCATTGTATCAATGAATACTGGAGTCAGGACACCACAACCAGTGATTTAGCGGTTGTCTTTGTTTTATGTTTTACCGTGGCTGGGTGACTGCCTTTAGCTAACCTTCTTTTCTCTGTGTTTCCAAATAGCCCTTCTCCCTATCCTAATTAAAATTTCCTCTCCTTGTGAGTCATATTGGAGGATGCTTCATTTTGCCTTTACCTCTTTAAAGACTTTTAACTTCAAGTGGTCACATTGTGACTTACTATGTATTAAGACTTGCAAAGTTTAAGGGGACACTACTCAGTGTATAAGAAGTATATAAGTGTATAAGTGTATAAGTGTATAAGAAGTGTATAAGTGTATAAGAAGTATTTAAGAAGAACTGACCAGTGTGTCCCTTCTAGGTCATTTGTGAGGAAGACACATGTTTGAGAATTTTTCTGGTGAGAAATTTCAAGGTGTGCAGATTAAAGCTAGCATCCAGTTACTGACATCAGGACAGCTTTCTTAAGGCCCAGCCTAGCTTTGTGAACTGGCATTAGTTTTTTCTACTGCTCTTTAAGGTGGCAGCCTGGACATCCCCCTGGAATACACCAACACCCTGGAGCCTTGTGGTCCACCTCCAATCCCTGGCAGTGGCCTTCAGTCTGCCAAATTTGGTTATTGCCTTTAGCCCCAGGTAATTTTAATACAGGAGCTTGCCAGGCCCTAGTCACCATCTTCAGGTAGGATTTAGTGTCTGTTTATTGTTTAGAACTTTGTGTTCCTTAGAGCAGCAGTGAGATCTAGAGTGCCCCTCTTAGAGCCAAGGCAAATTGAGCTTATGTTATTTGGTGCTTAGTTAAGGGCTCCATCCAGATCTCCCCCTCCATAGCAGGCCCTGGTCTGCAATTTTATGAAGATGTTATCCACCCTCCTAGACTGAAGGTTTCACAAAGAAGGTAGGAGCTATGTTCAGTAGAATAGTTCTGATGCAGCAGCATTAAGGAATTCATGGCAAGAATATATGCTTGGTCAATTAATTAAGTGCCACTGTAAGCATTTTATATTTAGTAACTAACTTTATTCTCATACCAATAAGTGCATACAAGGTGTCTACCATATACACAAGGACTTCCTCACAGAATTGAAGCAAGCATTCAGGGAGTCACTTTGTTGGTGAGTAGGGAGCAGGCCCAATCTCTTTTATCTGGAGAGTTAGTCTGTAAATGTGAAGAGGGCCACAGGAGGTCAAGAAGGGAACAGTTCTATACCTAGAGAGGCTGGAGAGGCAGCATGAATTGTGGGATAGGACCCGATGTCATTGACAGAGCTAAAGGTTGTCAATTGGTGTGAAAGAAGTCACCCTATCTGTCACAGTGAGGCCAGCAATTCTGGACTGTGTAGTGGCTGGGTTTGTTCTTGTAATTGAAATATGACTTCCACATCATGCAGATCACCACAGTAAAATGACAGTTAAGTGAGTTTTATTATATTTACAAGGTTGTACAACTCCTACCTGTCTAATTCCTGACCGTGTTTATCAGTTCATGCAGTAGCTGTCACTTCCTCCTGTTGCCTGTACCTTCTCCTAGTGGACACTTGACTCTTTGTGTTAGACTCATTGCACTTTGTGTGTTTCAGGTTGAGTTATATTATAACATGTCAGCATTCCATTTTTTCTTTGCTGAGTAATATTTAGCTACTATTGGTGGATGCTAGTTTTTTTCTACCTTTTTGGCTTTTATGAAAACACATGGAGACATTTTTAAATTATGGTATTTTTATTGCTCTTAATTATCTACAGAGTCAGGTTTGCTGGGTCAGAGTTAATTTTGTGTTTAACACTTTGAAGAACTGCCAGGCTCTTTTCTAGAGCAGCTGAATCATTTTACATTCTTATCAGCAGTGAATGAAGGCTCATGTTCTCCACGTTCCTGTCAACACTTATTATTGTTTTGTG
This sequence comes from Sigmodon hispidus, assembly GCA_004025045.1. Lineage (NCBI taxonomy): Eukaryota > Metazoa > Chordata > Mammalia > Rodentia > Cricetidae > Sigmodon > Sigmodon hispidus. The sequence continues at coordinate 176,832 of PVIH01002326.1, read as the reverse complement.
ATTTTTGACCATAGCCTTTCTATTGGATATGGAATAGTGTTATCAGGGTTTGAATCCCATTTCCCTGGTAATCAGTGATGCTCAGAATCTTCTCATGTGTTTAATGGCCTTACTTTTCTTCTTTGGAGAAACATCTATATTTAGATCTTGGGATAGGTTATTTTCAAATTTATTGCTAATCTTAGTAAAAGATACTGCACTAACAGCATATCTTTTCTTCTTTCTTGCTACTTAGTCTTAGAGTCCTTGCACCAGAACATAATCTGGAATAATTTCTTTGTAATATGAGAAATTACTCAACAGCCTAGAAAAACAAGCCTCCACCTGGGAAGATCTTGGTGGATTCTGGCTGGCGTGCTCTGTGATTCTGGCTGGAGCAGTGTGTCTGAGCTGGACTTTTAGCAGAGTCCTTCAGAGGTTCTCAGTGTCCTCCAGCTTCACATTTAAGTTATGTGTTTTGGATGGGAGTTTAATGCATTTATCTGAAGCCAGAATGTAATGCACAATATGCAAGAGATTGTGGTCAAAAGAGAACTTGTGGATTCTGACTACAGGACCTGCAGTTCCCAGGCCCGCAGGTCATGCAAGTGCCTTGAATGAGCTCCTGCTACAGGACACTGGCAAAGCCATCATGCACAGATGAAATTACATACAAGGTGTTTATTTCCTGATTCCTCTGAACCCCAGCTGTGGCAAGCTGAGTCATACCCTTTACTTCATGGGGCCCTGTCATCAGCACGGCTCTACTTCCTTTGACTTGTGTTTAAAATGCCATTTTTTCTTCATGTTCCCCCAGAGACTCTCTGTGTAATGAGATACTTATATATCTTTAGACACATCAATGAGAATTACGATATTGTTAATTCACAAAAGTACGTTTTTCTGAAGGCTTTGCACTGAGAAACAGTTTACCCTGTGTCTGCCGCATTTATGCTGCCCCTACTCCCATCAGTCATGGAGATATATCTGTCCTAGTGTTAAATTGTCCTTGTCATCCCAGTGATCTCCCTGATGCACATCCTTTCTGTAGGAGCCTGTCTTCTGTAGTGGTAAAAGAATACCTTAAATTGAATAATTTGTCTGATGGAAATTTGTTTTGATCATGGTTCTAGATGCTGGAAGATGCCCAAGAATACAGTGCCAGCATCTAGCGAGGACCTTTGGGGCTGCTACATCCCATGGTGGAATGTTGAAAAGCAAGAGAGTAGAGAGGGCCCACTTGTGTCTGAAGAAATGTCTCAGGGTTAGGAGCATGCATTTCTAAGCTTACTGCTTACAGAAAAAAGATACTGCCTGACTGCTTTACTTCCCCTCTTTCTTGCTATTTAGCTATGAAGTCATTGCATTTAGACATAATCTGGAATAATTTATTTGTGGTAGGAAAAGGGCTCAGCATCCTACCAAATCAGTCTTCCATCTGGGAAAATGCAGGGACCCTGAATTCAGTTTCTACTACCACACTAGGTGGCTCATAACCAACTGTGACTTGAGCTCCAGAGGTTCTAACAACTAACACAATCACGCATACACATAACTTTAAAAAACGAACGAACCAACCAAACAAACAGAAAACCATCTCTGCTCCCTTGATAGCCAATGTGCTCCTACAGTAAGGCCAGCAATCCGTTTGTGAAGGCAAACATTTTTGGCATAATCACCTGTTACTTGATCCAGCACCTTTCTCTAAGTGTGAAGTTCTTAACATATGACCTTATGGAGACACAGTCAAGCTATTTGTAATTCAGTACTAGTTTTCTAAAGCCCTCCTTACTATAAATGAAGACCAGTTGATCACAGTTTCTTGGAAGTTCTCTCATACATTTGAAGGCCTCAGTTCTGTCTACTCTGTACCATCTTGTATGTCAGTTCCATTCATTTTAGTTAATCTTACCCTTCCTCATGCTTTATGTTTCAAAAAGTTCTAATTTTAATTTTGTGTGTATGTATGTGTTAATGTCATTTCTGCACATATGTGCTTGTGCAAACCAGAGATGGATATTGGGTTTCTTCCTTTGGTTGCTCTCTGTTTATTTAGGCAAGGCCTCACCAAAACTGAAGCTCACAGATTCTGCTAGGCTAGCTGCCCAGGGAATTTCAGAGAGTTCTGTCTGTCTCTGCCCATCCTTACCAGAGCTGTGGTTACAGCTGTGTACCACCATGCTCAGCTTTTTACATGGGTTTTGGGGGTTTGAACTCAGGTCCCCATGTCTGTCTGGTATTTTATGACTGAGCTGTCTTTCTAGCCTCCCATGCTTTATATCTTGAAGAAACAAATGCATTCATTTATTTATTTTTGTCTGTACTCTAAACCTTAGATTTTCCAGGTATATTTTCATAAGAATAGATGCACAGATACTAATGGACCCAGCAAAAAAGCCAAAACATAGACTGCTGACTTAAAAGCAAAGAGACCAAAAAACAAACAAAAAACCAAAACCAACCAACCAACCAAAAAAACTCAATGTGTCAAAATTATAAATACTGATATTTCAACTCAATTTTATTCATGTAAAATAAATATAGTAATGAGTCACACTTTATTACAGGTCACACTTGAGATCAGCCACCTTGAAATGCCCCTTTATGGTTCAAATAGGACCAATTAATGGAGTCCTACTTTTATAACCCTGTTTTGTGTCTCATGTGTCCCTAGGTTTGTATGTGTCCAACCATAGACATATGTTTGTCTGTGTCTCCACCCACAGAATGTCTGGCTATGCGAGAGCTATAAATATATTCATCTTTAAAAATAGATCTTTATCTTTAGTGCTAATTACACCCCTGCTTCCTTTACTTTCTTAGTGAGTCAAAGTGTAGTTGTGAGAACCCGTGTACAGTTGGCAGGATCCTGTCTTCTGACTAATTGTTTGCAGACTCTCCTCTGCAGCTTGTTTTAGATGAGCCCCGTGAGACCTGGCATCTGATTTACTATCGATGCAACCCAGGTGGAAACAGGGACTGTCTCTTGCTGTCTAGTGGTCTGCTGGCTGCTAGAGCCAGGAACATTGACTTTGGCTCTTTGCATAGTTCAAGGCCAGACTGTGCAGCACAGTTTTCTTTTTTTGTCTTTGTGGAACACTTGAGTTTTCTGTGAAACTTTCAAAACATAAAACCACATGAACAATGCTCAGGCTCTCACTCTTGAGGTCATGGTGCCTTCTGCGTTGGTGATATGCTTTTGAATTCCCTGAGAGCCTGAGAAATCCCCTTTCTAAGGAGACTTGATGGACAACAGAGCTCACCACCCACCAAGGAAGCTCCTTTGCTCAGCACAGTGAATGTGTCCCTGCTGATTTGGGATTGAGGGACAGTGACACCTATCCAAAAGCACAAGGACTATGAAGAGTTCCATTTGGTGTAGGGACAGTTGACACAGGATGGCGGTCTTGGGCAGACAACACAGACTGTATGGCTGGTGGCAGAGAGTAATGGTATCAAGGGCTGCTGCCTATAGAACTGACCTTATAGGGTCTTATGTAGTGGTAGCGCCTCTGTGGACCAGCCAATGCTGTTTCCTGTTTCCTGCAGCTGCAATACTTGGTGGATGGACCCTGATCCACAGGCTTTGGACAGTGCATCTATTTCGTTAAGGTATTAATTAGGGACTGAACCCAGGGCTTTCTGTGTGCTGGGCAAGCACTCTATCCCTGAACTGTAGCTCCAGATCCTGAACAAGGCCTTTAAAACTCTTTAGTCAAGAACACCTTCCTTACATGAAATCTTATAGTAGAGGTTCTCAACCCCTATGGGGGGTTAAATGACCCTCACAGAGGTCACATATCAGATATCCTGCATATCAGATACTTACATTATCATTTATAACAGTAGCAAAATTACAGTTATGAAGTAGCAATGAAATAATTTTATGGTTGGGAGTCACCACAACCTGAGGAACTGTATAAAAGGGTCACAGGATTAGGAAGGTTGAGAATCCCTGTCTTATGGGGAAGCACAATACACTACACTGGTAAAAGCTGTGCTGCTCTGGATTAGAGCTCAGGGGAGGCTCCTATGTGGACAATTTTTTATCATCTGGCTCAATGTCAGCCTGCTGCCCAGCTCCCATTGCTAGGCTCTGTTCACTGCCAACAAGCCATGGATGGTCATGGGACTGTTTGCTGCTGGTTCATCAGTTTGTTTTTATGGCCCTCTGAGGGCTATTTATGTCCTCTGCATTGGCCTTCTCTTTGTCACGTGACAGCTTACACAAGCATAAATGCCCGTATGCTTTTCCATGTGCAGACCCTGCACAGGTGTGGCCACTTGCACCAGAGGTCACAGTCTTCCTCAAAATACAAATACATTCTTAAGGGTTTTTTTTGTTTTTTTTTTTTTTGTTTGTTTGTTTGTTTTTTTTTAAACAAATAAAAATACTGAGCTAATTGTATTGGGCAACATTGGTCCATGCCAGTGAAGAAGGCTAGGCATTTAGGCAGGTTCTCTTGGCCTTAGTTTTAACAGCTTTGATTTTTTTCAACTTTACTTTCCATATTGAAATGATTGTCATTCACATTTTATTGATGCTTGTGGGCAACTCGCTCTCTGTGGAAGGACTGGCCCATGTTTTATAACATATTTAATGAAGCTTTGGGTTCTGTTCACTAGATACCACAAGGACCTACATATGACAACCAAAGATTTCTAGAGAGAAGTCTCTAAATCTGTATCCTTTGGGGCAGCACTGGTCCATGCCAATGCTTTTGAACCATTTCAATGGCACAAGGAATGACGTGGGAGCTCTAACATTACCTGAGTGATTTTCCCTGGCTGTAGGAGAGGGAAGCTTAACAGGCAAAGAGAAACCCAGTGCAGAGGTTATGGGTCCAGTGGGGCCTCAACTGGACTGAGGTGGAGTTGTCAGGGGAGGGGGTCTGAGGGAGTGCCTGCTGTGTTGTGACAGTGAAGAGTGCAGGAAGCAATGACAGTAGACTCTTGTGATTTTGAGACATGGGTTTGTGACAAGAATAGAGCTGGAGATGGTGCTGGAGACAGGTAGAGTAGAAGGCAGGAATGAGGAGGCAAGGCCCAGGGTGCCTCAGCTATCCCAGCCAATCACTAGTACTTACTCTGTAGAGAACTGAGGACTACTGGTCTACCTTGAGGATTATGAGGTGGGCTGAGGTAGGGATTTGAGGAGGCAGGGAAACTAAGCAAAGGCCTGAAGGAAGAAACCCTTCTAGAAAAAGTGATGCAAGGCCTTTCAGATTTTGTGGGAGGGAGTAGTGTTGAATCACTTGGAAGACAGTGGGTATTTGAGAGGAGAAGCCTGAAGATAATCTTTTCCCTCTGAGAAAGGGCAGGAGTTTGGAAGGAGTTTTTTTTTTTTTTTTTTTTTTTTTAAACTTCTGTGCTACCTTTTAAGGTAGGAAACATTAGTTTATGAAGACTCAGTGGATGTCTGAGCAAAATGACCTCAGTTCAGATGTTCTGAGCCATGTCTATTGTATTTTTTAATAGCTGAGTGTTTGTAGGGTTTGAAATACTGAATAATTAGTGTTTTCCAGCCTCTGCAGGGATTATAATAACCAAAGTTTTTTGTATGTGTCAAGGAACACCTCAAATTTAAAAGATACTGTATTTGACTTTGGATCACATTAATTTGATATGTTTGGCTCTTGATATAAATATGATCCAAACTAAATTCTTATTGCTAAAACACCAAATGAATCACTGTCAGTGAGGAAAAAGATGGGTGGGAAATGGCATATGGTATGAAGCTGTACATGCTAAAAATAGTGCTGCCTCGTCTGAAGTAGCTCTTGGGTACATTGAATGTCATTGGTGGACGAGAGAGAGAGGAAAAAAAAGTCCAAGCATGATCTAACGTGCTTTGACTTAAACTGTTATTGCATGTGTTTGTAGACAGAGAGTGGGTCAGAGATTGGGTCTGGGAGTGAGAACGGGGGTCAGCTGCAGATGAGCACAAGGAAAGTTTGGGGATGATGGTGCTGAAGATGACACAATTGACTGCAGAGGGTGGCTTCTCTGCTATGCAGTGGTGTCTGCTTCAGCTTAACTGGTTTTATGTCTTCTTGTTTGATTAGTCTTTTCAACATGTTATTGTGTGTGTGTGTGTGTGTGTGTGTGTGTGTGTGTGTGTGTGTGTGTTTCGGATGCCCTCTATGACACTGAATCCTTCACGTCCTCCATCTCTGAACTGTCTGTATTTCTGTCACTTAGACTTCTCTCAGTTTCTTAATTGCTTTTCTCCTGCCAATCTCAGATTTTCCTTATAGCCTGTATTGATGTTAGACTTTTCTAGTTTTGTACCCCTGCCCCCAAGTCCTTAGGTATTGTCAGTGCCATAGTGACCCAGATTCTGTGCATTAGTCACAACACCAGTAGTACCTGGCAGAGTATCCAGCAACCACGAAAGTAGACCATCTCTGAAGAGATGGGCCTGTTTCAGTAGCCCTCAAGGAGAAGACTTGGTCCCAAATGGATAAATTTACTTATACCTTTCTTGTATCTCCTCAGATATCTACTCATAGGAAAATATCTTTATGAAAGTCAGTACCATGTACAATGAACACATGCAAATCTAAAACAAAATAGAAAGCCAAAGTCTAGAACTCTTCTCTCTATGGCTCTTAATTCAAGAGAAAACTCCTTTATGGCTTCTAGAGTTTGATGGTGCCTGGGAAAGGGCTCTTGGCCTTTGCATGAAGTGGATAGTGCTTGTTGTTGGGAAAAATCCTTTCTGCCTCTAATCGAGGCATCTCTTGGTCCCACAGTGGAAATGCTTTCTTTGCATGGGGCTAGAGAGAGCAAAGCCATGATTGGCTGCATCCAGGACACCCCCATTCTCACAGGGAGTCATCCCCTTATGTAGGGGAAGATGTAAGCTAATGAGGGAGGACATGATTGTATAAAGTCACACATGGCAACAGAATTAGGACATGCTCAGGTTAAATGCGGTTTCAGTGTCCCTTCTTTATGGGATTGCTAAATGCATTTATTTACGTGTTCATTCATCCTTTCTTCCACTTTCCATTAGCAGTAGAGAAACTGCAGACCAAAAGTACAGCCTTGCCCCACCTGTTTTCCCTTTTCTAATATTGCTAACAGCAACTGAAAAAAAAAAATCAGGGTTCCAGAGACTTGACTTCCTATCTCTTCTATTTCTCACTGGGATCCAAGGCATTGTACAAAAATGGAGATTATTTATGAACTTGTGGCATGAGGGGAAGTTAAAATCTGTGATACTGCTGCTGGGAATTTATCTTACAAACAAATGTGAAGAGTTACACATTGCAGTGTGCTTTGTGTGACAGGCTATGCGTCACCTCAAACACACTGCTCTAGCCACTCAGAAAAGAACGTAGCTGTGACAGAGCAGGACAAAGAAGGGTACATAGAAAGGCTCCTATTCTACACTGTTCAGAGGATAGAGCGCAGCACAGCATGTATCAATAGTTCTCAACTCTCTGTGTGACCCTATAATACAATGCCTCATGATGTGGTAACCCCAAACCAGAAATTTATTTTCATTGCTAATTTATAACTGCAATTATGCTACTTTTATGAATTGTAACATATCTGTGGAAAGGGTTGTTTGACCTCCCCCCCCAGGGGTCACAACCCACAGGTTGAGAACCACTAGCATATCTCTTTCACACACTTTGATGTAAGAAAGGAAGGAATAATATTTGTATTTATTAATATTTATTGGTACATTAAGTGATCTTGGTTAGACACTGGCTAATAAAGTGACAACCAAAGGGGGAGGTCAGGGTAAGATCCAAACCTCTCAGTACCTCTCTTTTTAGCACTGTGTTCTTTGAATTCTGTGACTGTTACCTTTCTAGAGGTTAGACAAATAAAAATACTACCTAGAGTATAAGTTTTCAATTTAAAGGTATATAAAAAACTTTTTTAAAAAAATTAAAATCAAACTACCTACCAATGGCATTTGACTACTTGAAGTCCCACAGTAGCCATGGCCTTTCACTCTGTTGTTGTGGGAAGGCTGTGGGCTTGCCTTGTCCCATGATGCTGAATCAGCATGGAACTCTGAGCCCTGACAATCTCTGTCAGGGCCTCTGTGCAATGGAAGCTGTGTGCAGTTACCTCTTTCTCACTGTTGATATAGACTCGGGCATTAAAGCAGTATCTCAAATTTCTTGCCTATGTTTCCACCTTTTAAATTTTGCCTCCAGACTTCCTTCAAACTAGACCCTGTGTCTATGTCTTTTGTCCCATGAACTCTGTTTTCTTTTTTCCTTTATGTAGAGCAGAAGCCAAACATCAGTAGAAGGGGCTATTTGGGGTGAGGCAGGCCTTAGAGAGGAGGCAGGGGGTGGCAGTCTGTGTCTACACTATCTCAGGGCTGCTTGTTTTGCATTCATCTACACTGAGCGATGGAGCTGTGGGCCATCCCTGAATATCTGGTGATGTGCAGATGGCCCACACATTGTCATTTCTCCACAGGGACTCAGCAACCTGCTTAACTTGGCACAAGGCCTGTCATTGGCTAATAAAAAGATCATAGAGTACACAGTGAGCCAGGGCATGGGTTCTGTGTGGCATGTTGGCCTTTGCATCTAGCCTGACAGACACCCCCAGAACAGCTTTGCTCCAATAATAGCTCAGAACTGCACCCTCAGCTACTCTCAGGAAGCCCAGAAGCTGCTACTTCTTTGGCACTGTTGTCAGAACATGGCCAGTCTTCAGCCTGCTTTGCACATGAGGAGACAGAGAAGCTTTGCTCTGGGCAGCTTTTGTGGTTTTGTTTGCTTTTTTTCACACTGAAAAACTTCCACATTTGCGTACCTTTCCACTTCAGCTGCTCAGGACAGACGTGTTCCAGAAGTGAAGATGATGTGCTCCATGTTTCTGATGGGCTTTCTCTGGGCCCATCTTCTTGCTCTTTTCAGATGATTCCCAGCTCTAAGGGTTTTGTTTTGCTTGATTTTTTTGGTTCTGGGGATTGAACCTAGGGTCTTGTTCCTGCAAGGCAAGCACTCTTCCACTGAATCACATCATTGGCCCTGGACTTCAGATTTTAAAAATTATGTTTTATAGAGTGTAGCTAATCTTATAAACAGGTTTTAAGCAAAGAAACAAACTGTATGATTTCGTTCTTTTATACTTGGTCTGGTTGTTTTAAAACCTTTTTTTCCTAGTGTAGGGTCAGGTGTAAAGTAAATATTTCAGGGTCTTTCTGTTTTCTTATAGGCAGGCTATACTGTCTCCTGCAGTTCCTTAGACAAGTCATACCCAAATAGGACTGCTTGACAGCAAAGCTTTGTTAGCACTGATGTTTGAATTTCATATAATATCTTATGCTATGACATGTGGACTCTCCTTTTGTTTTAAAATATAAACAAAAGTGAAAGGAAGAGAAGGTGGGGAGGGAGGAAATAGAATGCATAATATATACATGCATACAATTGTCAGAGAACATGTTTAATTTTAAAGATGCTGAAATCAGTCTTAAGAGATAGCTCAGTGGTTAAGGTTTTGCAAGTGCGAGGACTGGAGGAGGACCACCAGAGCCCACAGAAAGGGCCAGCTGTGTCTAGGACTTGGACATTGGAGATGGGGAAGACCCCTAGCAAGCTGGCTAGCCACACTGGCATTATAGGCAAGGCCTGGATTCTACTGAGAGATCCTGCCTTGATAAGGTGGAGAGTGACTGAGGATTCCTGCTGTCAACCTTGGGCCTCCACACATATGTGCACACATGTTCTCATGTCACATAAATGCAAACATGCACACACACACACACACACACACACACACACACACACACACACAGGAAATGCCCAAACCATTTTTATAAGGTGTAAGTAGGTAGGTAGTGTACTGGATGTAGCCCATGGCTATAGTTTATAGACACTCAATCTGGAGCAGAGTTTTGATACTTCTATGAAATAGGTGGTATTCTGATAGCAGCCACAGACAGTTCCTAACCAGAACCCATCTTAACCATTTGACAGGATCAAAAGGTACATGTAGCCTGAGAACAGACCTAGGCCCATGGAAGGAGGACAAAACTTTGGAATGACAAGTTTCCTTTTGTTCCTTCCCCTGAAGATTGGTAGCATCTTCATTTGGGCTTGAAAGACTCTACACAGTTTCTTCAATAGCAAATCATTGACTCTGTTTTTGAGAAATATCTTCATTGAAAATGGTACCTGGTGTTCCATCTCTAGTTCCAGCTCTCAGAAGGTGGAGATAGGGGAGCCCTATAGCATGCTCGCTAGCTGGGCTAGCCTTAGTGCTGAGCTCTGGGGTTCAAGTGAGAGACCCTCTTTTCATACATAATATGGAGAGCAATTGATGGACATTCACATTGTCAACCTTGGGCTTCCATACACACTCAGAAGCCAATTACAGTGGCACAGACTTGTCTTCCCAGCTGGGGATCTGAAGTTGGAGAATCATTTGAGCCCAAGAGTTCAAAACTAGTCTGGGCAACATCAGACTATGTCTCAAAACAGCACAAACAAACAAACATTCCAAAGCTCTGTTAAAGGCAGAACTAATGATGCAGTGAGCAATCTGTGTGCTACCCATACAACTTCAGCAAGAGAACCTCCTTGCTTCTGTGTTCCTTTGTTCTTATCCAGAGGTAACTCCATGCAAGAAATTTGTGCTTTGTTGCCCCTTGCTTCCCTGGGGGTGTACACAGGCCTTCTTATCCCCAAACAGATGTGCTGTGTGTAACTGGAATAACAGTCCGTGCAGCATGCTTTTGTTTCATTCAGCCTTCTGTTTTTGAGGTTCCTCCTTGCTTTTTGCTCCCAGCTGTAATTAATTCAGTTTTGCTACAGTACTGTATTTGATTGGGTGGATATATCTCTTTGTATACCTCTGTTCTGCTGCTGAACATTTAGCTTGTTTTCATGTTTTTGTTTTTACAAGCTGTACTACTGGGAACATTCTTGTCCATATATGTTGGTGTATGTGAGTACACATTTCTCTTCAGAATAGATTAAAAAGTAGAATGGCTAGCATCTGAAATCTTTTATTGAATCCTCAAGCACCAAGTATCCATATACCAAGCTTGTGGATCCCCAGGACCCTTGCCTTCATTCCCGTTACTGTGGTCCATCACCACAAGCCATGGCTCTAGTCCATTGCATTTGCAAAGATGCTCATTATACCCTATGTGTCTGGAGTTGGAGATGACTCTTTAAGGAGAATCCTACCCATTCTTCTTTGAATAGTTCCAAAGCAGCTTTGATTGTTTATTCCATGCCCTTTGTGTTGTGACCCTACTTGTTTGCTGTGTTGTTAGGTGAAATTCCAGTCTGTTGATGACATCTCTTGTAAGCCCTGTTGCAAAGCAAGTGTCTTTTCCAGCAAGATAAGAGTGAGGCTGGCTGAAGTCTACAGCCTGGCCATCCCGAAACCCCCAAAGAACCATGTGTCTTTCTTGAGGTTGTGTCCTAGGGCTGGTTAGCCCAAGATTTTTAGACAGTACGACCAGAATGCTCCAACTTCCTTCTTCTGGTCTCTTACCGTCTGTCTTCCCTCCAGTCACTGCCGGTCACTGACCTCTTCCCCAGAAAAATACTTAGGAGGTCACTGAACTTGAAATAACTTCCATATTTGCATCTACTTCAGAGCTTTAGAGTTACTCTGTTAGGATGAGTTGCAGAAAACTAAACTGTCCTTGAAAGTTAGGTTGGTACCAAGTAATATAGTGACTATGGATTCTGTCAAGGAAACATTCTGAGAAGTGTTGGTTCATACCAGGTCTCATCATCTTGGGTATCTCAATCAATGGTCCTAAAACTGAGCATGTGCTAAGAGTACAAGAGAGAGTCTGTAGGAAAGGACACAAGGTCCTAGTTAGCTCAAGCCATTTCAAAAGTCAGGGATGGCTTTTTGTTAAAACCTAAAATCAGTGTTTCAGCACAGCTCACAGGTGAAATGGGAGGGAGGTATGCTTCATACTACAGGTCTGGAGAGAGACATAAGAGAGGGTCCAATGCTGGAGTCATATCTGATGTTACCCTTATACTGGCAGTTGTATTGTACTGTATTGTATAGGTTCTTTGTCTTACCCCATTATGGCTGAGGCCAGGACTAAGGCTGGCTGGAGAGAAACATCCTTTGTTTTCCACTGTAAGATTTTCACCCTGTACTGAAGAAGGCTGTAATGACCAAGGGATATATTCATTGCCTTGTCTGGACTGAGCCACCCCCATTGGCACAAGTCTTCAAACACTTTGGATGGCCACCAAATATAGGGTCCTGCCAGTCTATTGTAACCCCAGGTGTCTTATAGGATACATTTTATTTTAGGAAGTTGCTCTTTTGCTTTGAGGGCGCTCACCATAGGGACAGTTTGTGACCAAAGACTGTGATCTTCCGATTTGGAAGTCTAGGAGAACAAGATTATTTATTGACTCTTATCATATGCCCTTGGGTTTGAAGCCATAGACCTGGAGAGTTCAAGGTTTAGTAACATTATGGCTCTTCCCAGGATGCCAGAATTTCAGAATTTCAATTTCTTCCCAGGTCAGTTCTGCTCATCTTTTTCTGCCCTGTTCTGGCATATAGAGGCCCAATTTAATTTGAAAGAGTGCACAGGGCACCGGAGACTTTCACCCTGCTCTAAAAGGGGAGCATGTGAGTTTTGCATTGCAGATGTGATTTTTATTTTTAAACTGCCTGAGTGATGGCGTGTGAGCAATGACGCATCTGAAGCCAGCTAATCTGTATTGTGCAAAAACACACAAACCACAAATTATTTTTAAAAGAGAAGAAGGCAGAGGAACAGATGCTGCCAACTCCCTGAGTCACGTGAATGGAGGAAAAAGCTCTGCCAGAGGCTTTGCTGAGCAGTGGCAGAGGTCAGACAGTCCTGGAAAGAATAAGCAGGAAGTGGACGGCTTACTTCTTGTTGTAGCTGACCATCCTGCCCATCTTTGTGTGCACTTCTTTCTTCTTTCTCTTTGGGGAAGAAAATTCTTCTCAGTTGTGTGTGTGTGTGTGTGTGTGTGTGTGTGTGTGTGTGTGTGTGTGTGCGTGCGCGCGCGTGCTGAGAAGAAACATGTGATCAAAAACATGCAGTAACTTAAGCAGCACAGCCTTACATGTCCCTCATTAATGTGGAAACTAAACAAATAGATTTCATAGAGGGAGAAGCTATAATGATAGCTAGTCAATGGTGCAAAGAGGCGGGGGAACTCAGCATATAGAAGGAAGCTCGGTAATTTGTATATGTTATGAAGAACTAGAACAGAGAGTTTGAAACTTGTGAACAGAAATGGTTCAGTTCTGAGTGGAGATGTAGCTCAGTGGTTACAGCCTCCTGTGCTCAGGTCCCCAACTTCATTCTCCAGTGTTGTGAACTTTATCTGGATGTCTATATCTCCACACTAAGAGGGGCATAGTTGTGGGTTACAGAATTAACAGCCTATTCCATAACTTGATTTCCCTTCTATTTTAGAGTGAGATTAGAATGTAAACAGGAAGAGAAGTGGCACTTTCAGGCCCACAGCACGAAATTGTGTTTTCATGGATGAGACCTAGAAGCATGCATTGTTAAGCAGAGGCATTCTGCCATCTTTCCTGTCCGTGGTCTGGGGGACTGGGTGAGCTGCATGTTCCCGGTGAAGAGGAATAATGCCCAGCTGGGAAGATTGACAGAGTCTTTCTTCTTCCCACAGATCAGTGGATGGAGGTGAAATGGGAGGGCATCCTAAGACTAGACTGGTCTCGGCTCTCTTCAGGGTCTCATCTGGATCCTCTAGGTCCCTGGTCCTAGTCTACACAGAAGGAATGCCTGCTCCAACAAGGGAAGAAAGAAAGGTGCAGAGTAGGTTCTCTGGTGGGGTGTGGGATCCCATAGATCTTTATAGCTGGTATATAAAATCTGTCTTGAGTGGGTGGGGTTTCAGGAAGAATTCCAGAAGAACAGATGGTGAATGGCAAGATTGGAAATGCTACCCAGAAGTTAGATAAGGAGGTCCAGAGAACAGAGGTCTAGACAAAGATAATGGGAAAAGACTTGAAGTCAGGACACAGAGGGTTGCATTTAGAGTGATAAAATAGGGAAACAGTGACTAGAGAAGAGAGAGACACTTCAAATTAAGATAAGGTTATGGTGCAGGGGTCAGGAGGAGAGGGGGCACTCCAGGCTGGCATCAGGACCACCGGAGGTGTGGAGGTGAGCCCCATGAGAAGGGACATTGAGACCCACCAGACTCTAATCTAAGGAGGGAGGAGGGAGTGTGCATGGTTGAGCTCAAGGGAAAAATGAGGAGCTTCAGAGCCACGCTGAGCAGGGTTAAGTCGAGAGCTCCATGTCACATCAAAAAGTATCTGAAATGCCCTCTAGCCCTGAAATTTCTCTAGCCCACTCCCATCAGGCATGCTTTTCCTTAATAAACTGAATCTATTCTAGAAAACAAGAAGGAGTCATGAATATTGCTATTCGCATGTCTTTTTATTTATCAAATGATAAGATATTCATAGTTCAAGAGTTGGTGGATTGGGCATGTGCTCTGTGGTAGAGCATGGGCCCCATCTGCAGCAACACACATATGCAAAACCATCTAGAATGGTTTTCAGTTCAGCACCTTCGAGAGACTGAAGGACTGAGTGAATACATGATGACAGGAAGATAGTGGAGACACCTGGCTTTGGTAGATGCCACTTTACCAGGTGACCAGAGTCAATATCATTTGTTTGTATCCTTAGTCACCAATATGTCCTTACTGACTGAATCCTTCAGAAGGGTTCAGCCTCACCTCTGGGATATTTTTTTGCCAAAAATTTATCATCAGAAAATAAGCACAAAAGAACCAAGAAACCCAAACTGAGAGATATCCTAATTACCAACCTGCAAGAACTCTTTATATGTGTCAAGTCCTGGAAGATAGACACTGGAGTGCAATTAGAGGAGGCCCAGTAGCTAACTGTACTGTGGAATTCTGGGTTGATCTTGGACCAAGGAAAGAACTCCATTGGTAGCTGGTGGGATGTCAGTATAGGGAATTGAGTATTTAACCATGCCACCTGTGGTTCCCCAACATCACCAATCCATGTGCTGTGTTTAACAAGTGTTTTGGTTTGGGGGGCACTAGGTGAAAGGTAACCACATTTTTCTCATACTAGGATGTGGAGAAAGAACTTTTTTTTTTTTTGTAGCTAGGAAGGTCTTGATTGGTTTTAGTCTTATTTTCAGTGGCTATTAGCTAATTGCTGTAGAAAAATTCTATGACTACTTTGGGTTTGACTTTTCCTCCTCTGGAAACTAGGCTACTGACTTGGTATAATTATAAAAATGAGTGGGACACCTTATGAATCCTGCAGTATGTGGCTCTGACCATTGCTCTTCCCTTTCTTCAGTTGCAAACTGTCATTTTTGCCATTTTCCCTGATTGGGGTCTTTCCTCTGACTTGCTCCTCTCTCCACTCTTACCACTGTGTGCCCAGCCCTGTGGTGGTATTTCTAGAAACTTATCGATGCATTTACCTTTGTCTGGACCAGAGAAGAAGCTCTAGGGTTCTTGCTGGGTGAGGCTTGTGATGTCGGATTGAGTCCTGGTCCATAGTGATCATTTTTCTAGCTCTTCTTCCTTTAGAATTATTACTCAAAGAGCGCCATTCTAACCATGGTGCCCTGGACCAGCTAAGTTGGCATTATCTGGTAGCTCATTAGAGCTTCAGACTCAAGTGTTCAGACTTGGCCATTTTCCAGGGTTCTCAGGTGACCAGAGATTCAAGTGTGAGATGTCCTCTACTTGACAACTTGATATAGCAGTTGATTCCAAAGTTGAGAGGACAATTTGCCTTCTCTTGTGTGCTTCTACAATGGAGGGATAGGCAGAGTCTGTATGGGAGTGGAAAATAGGACCATAAGTACGAAAGCCCTTGAGGACATAGATCATTCCTGCCAGGCCACTGTGTGGAATTCTCTCCCTGGAGACAGCCTGGGATTTCTGTCGGGGGCCTTTCATAGGGGTTGCCTGGCCAGGATCTTGTCAGAATTCAGAGTATTCTTTATTTTCTGGCCTAGATTTGTGTTCTTTGCCCTATTTGTTGCCTTGCCAAGTGTGCTGGGTGGCTGCTGGCAGGCAATGTTAGTCAGACCACCTTATGACCAGGACTGTCACCTAGCTCTGAGGGTGACAGGGCTGGTATCCAGGGCTGAAGGGGTACCTGTGGAAAATGAGCAGCACAGATTACATGTCAGTGGCAAGTCCTAAGAGCTCTCAGCCTGATTCAGGTAATGAACAGGCTGTTCTTAAAGTCAGTGTTTCTCACAGTGACTCAGTGTGTCAGAGGACTGAACCATTTGCTTTCTGTGACACAACCCTACAGAGTGAAAGTACCATTAACTAACCCTGAACCTGGCTTTACAAAGGCCAATGGGGCCTAAGGTCATGTAGCTGGCATACGTAACTGGGGTTTGAGCCTACAGTTCCCCAGCCCTGCTCTTGAACCCTGTGTTGTAGTGAACTCAGTTTTTCTTTCATGTCTAAAGCAGGTTGGTCAAGCTGTTGTTTCTCAAAGGCAAGGTCTGAGGCTGTCCTGTCTTGTCATCTCTTTCCCAAATTCTCTTCCTTGCTCTGGCCACATTCGTTCAGGCAGGGCTTTCTGAAGAGGCTGGCTATGGCTGCTGGTCACTCTTGACATGATGGGGACATGTTTTGGGTTTGACATTTTTGGTTTGCGTCCCTTGGTCCAAATAGGGAAGAGTTTTGAAGCAACTCAGGCAGAAACTCCTTCATTGGTCACCAGTGTTCATCATGGCTCCTCAGGGCAGCCTGTGGTCTTGTGTTGGTTTTAGATAGTCATTTTGAAGTGTGGCTTATTGTGGTCACAGAGTGGGCTGCATATGGGAGAAAGTATCTCAGTAAAGCACTGTCATTTGTCTCAGTACTAGTCAACAGCATTTCTGCTTTGTGGCCAGTTTCTGTTCTTTTCTTCCCACTCTGGCAGGTGAACAGAGGGAAATGGAAAACCACTGGAAGGTAAATTCACTGCTGCAAGTTTGATGTATTCTTACTGTGATGCTCCAGTTCAGAAGGTTTCTTTAACATTGTTCAGACATGATTAGCTGTTGAAGAAAGACTGTAGCAACATTTTCCAAAGCTGCCTTGACTAGTAATCCTTAGCTGTGTTAGGATAGGAACATGGCAACAAACAGACAAAAACAGCAGATCTTAGAGCATCATCTTAGGGCTGAAGGACATCGACCATGTGGTGTAACAAAGATCAGGCAGTAGGCCCAAAGTTACTGTGCTCTCACTTCTTAATTGGGAAAAGGCTATATCTGACTGTGAAAATGTAGTGTTCAGAAAAGCAAAGCTAATGAAGAAAAATCACTCCAATACTGCCACACAGAAGAGCTGCTTTTAGGCCCCAGCAAACGTTCATTTAGTCTCTTTCCTGTGTTCATGGTTAAATGTTGTCTGTGTGCTTTTCCAGACTACCAATTCAGTATTTTAGTTGTCCCAAATGTTGTTAGAACCCCTGTATTGAAAATGTTCACACTAGGTTTACTGGCATTATAGTTTATCTGTAAACAGCAGCCTCAGTGATGGCAGTGTGGTGGTTCTGATTGTGATGATAAGTATCTTGTTTTTAGAGACAGAATCTAGTCTGACTCTTAAACTACTCTGTATCCTAGGCTGATCTCAAGTTCAGGGGGCTCTCCTTGCCTCACAGCTTTCCCAGTTCTGAGGTAGTTTGCATTTGCTACTGTACCTGGCTTTTGTTTTGAATTGGATTGGTGTCAGGTGCTATTCTAGGTTTTACTTGGTTTAGTATCATGTGCCTTTATGAGATAAGTGTTGTTGCACTAGGGTAAATCTATGTTCAGCTATCCAGCATGTTAGGCAAGTGCTCTCCCAGTAAGACACACTGTTATGCAATATGATAAAGTATATACCCTTGTGGCTGACAGATAACGATGGATGATGGCCCTTTACCCCTGAAGCATGGTAGAAGCTGGTATGCAAGAGACACTTAGACTGGGCCCATTATTATGAAGTGAGAGGGAAGAGATAGGCAGAGAGAGGGAGAGGGATGAAAGAGGGAGAGGGTCAGGGGTTGAGGAGTGTGCCCTCTGGCAGTATTCGGAAAAGGAAAGAAAAGGGAGGGGTCGAAGGTTGAAATCTTTCTTAAAAGGATCTCAGGGCATCAGAACTCAGGGCAGGGCCAAGCTAATTGCCATTGGCTAGGTGTGGCTTCAGGAGCTAGGACAGAATCCTAAAACACACCCAGGTTGGTACTAGGTCCAAAAATATGCAGTTGTGAAAGTGGTCACCTGTGGTTATAGACAGCTGCACCTGGTCCTTCCTCTATGCCTTGATGTCCTCCTTATGACCTAGGAATCAAGGAGGAGCTGGGCTTTTGTTCCTGGATTGTTCTCCAGACCAGCTGTAGCAGATTGCACACTTGACCTTTCTGGCCTCATATTGTTGGCTAATGCAGTTTCTGGATTTAGTGTCTCTCAGGCTGAAAATTTATTGTTGGCAATAACCACTTCTCACATGCCCTCTCATAGCTTCTTGTGGTGCCCTGGGCACATACTCTGTTTTTATTGGCCTAGCAGAAAGGAGTAAAACTGTTTAGTAAAGCAAGGTGGGGTTTGCAAGTAGCTGAAACAAATTTCAGAGAGCCTGAAAGACTGAGCCATCTAAAGCCCTTGCAGAAAGCCCCTGTGTTGTGTGGTTGAGCATCACCTACCTCCCTATCTGAGGCTCTTGGTTCATGAGAGTCACAGCTGAGTGGAACTCTACTTTGGCTACATCCAAGACAGACTGGGAACCTTGGGAGACTGTGCCTGCAGGTGTCATGAGCCTGGGAAACAGATGACTCTCACCTGGGCTGCCACTTTCCCGGTTTGTGCTCCTTCTCCATCTTTAGGATCTTGTGGGTAAGCTCCCTGGAGTGTCTGAAAGAGATAGACTTTACGTGTGAAGTGGATTTTAACTCCTTAGGATAGTGTTGCAGATGTAGGTTTCTTAGGTACTGGATCTGTGATTGATGTTGTGGTGTACAGGTGAATAAATGATGGGCTGTTGGTGAGGGAGACCCTCGTGGTGGCCTGGTTTATTTCTCTTCTTTATTTACTCTGGACTAAATGTAAGGCCATTCAAATACCCCGACAGTGCTGACTTTCAGCGGGGAGGGAAGGATCTCCCTCCTTGGCCTCCTGGCCCTCCAGGCCGAGTAAGGTAGACAGGGTGAGGGAGATAGAGGCTAGTGACATATTTGTTGATTTTTAGCCAGAACAAAAGCAGAGATCAAGGGCCTGGAGGTGGCAATGGTGTGAGCTTATTATTAACTCCTTTCCATGTTGTAGGATGTTTCTTCACAAGAAGATCATGGTTAGGGATTACTCATGTAAACAAATTAATTAAAAAGGCACATAGTAGAATAAAACTTTGTCCAAAGGCTAAACTTTTTTTAAAGTTGTGTCTTGTCTCAATCATTTCAATTAGATTGTTTTGTGAAGAGGAAAGCATTTTATATTTTAGGATGTTACAATGGCCTGTAGGATATCTCTGAGGTCTCTGCCCATGCTCTCTCTCCCCCTGTATCCCATCTTCCCTCTCAACAGCTGATTTCTTCTGCTCCTTCCCCACCCAGCCCATCTACCCATAAAATATATCCTATTTCACCTTCCCAGGGAGATCCATGCCCTCCTCTTTACCTAACCTCTCAGGTCTACAGATTGTAACTGAGTAATCATTTACTTAATGGCTAACATCCACTTTTAACTGAATATATACCATATTTATCCTTCCTGGGCCTGGGTTACCTCATTCAGGATGATTTTTTTTTTCTAGTTCCATCCATTTGTCTGTAAATTTCATGATGTCATTTTTTAACAGCGGGATAATACTCCTGACCATGATAATGAATGTGTTTCTCCTGCGCGCCTGCTCTGGGGACTCTTTTCCTCCTGTTGGGTTGCTGTGTCCAGCTTCACTGTGCTAGTTTTTGCTTTCATCTTACTATATTTTATTTTGTCATCTTTGGTTGTTATTTCATAGAAGCTTTTTCTTCTCCAATGAGAGGCAGAAAAGGAATTGGTATGAAGGGAAGGGGAGGTGGGAGGGGAGCTGGGAGAGGTAGATGGAGAGAAAACGATAATCAGGATATATTATATGAGAAGAGATTCTACTTTCTCCCTCTTGTCCATATATCTTTACTTGCAAGTGTTCATTGCAAAGAATCTACTTTTAATACAAGAAAAAAAAATATACCTCTGGCCTTTCCTGAGCAGAGATTTCTAGTTTCCTTGCCTCTGCAGGAAAGTATTAGGAAAGTGTAAAATCAGGGTCCTAAGTATAATCTAGAAAGCAATTTCAGCATGACTAGTGATTGTTTCTGCTTAGAGGAAGTAGACTGAGGTCTGTCTGTCTGTCTGTCTGTCTGTCTGTGTCTGTGTTGTGTGTTATGTCTCTGTGTATATATGTATGTGTTGTGTGTATATTTGCCTGTGTGTCTAGTGTCTATCTGTCTGTCTGTCTCTGTCCCTATCGCTATGTATGTGTATACACACACACACACACACACACACACACACACACACACACACACACACACATGTTACTACCTTTTCTGCAAAGGGACATAGGTGGAAAAGAGCAGACAAAACTCCTTAGAAATTCACCCTGGATTCTGGGGTAACGGGGTCAGGGAACCAAGTAAGGGCAGGAATTTAACAGGTTCCAGCTGCCAGCATGACTGAGTTGGGCTTGAACTGAGGCTGTTGTTTTTTATTCACGCGCTGGCCGTGTATAGTCAGGTCCTGAGGGACATGAGAACCCTTGTCTTGTACCAGTTGACTGTGCTAGTTCTGATTTCAGAAGGCTGAGTGGTAACAGTGACCAGAGACAGTAGCCAAGAAACACATTTTATCCTAAGAATCTAAGATCTGAGGGACCAGGTCAGAGGGTACTGCTATGTTGGATGCCTACAGTTTCACTGCCACCCAAATAAAATAAGAGCCATGGGTGCTTTTAAAACAGTCTGGTAGCACATTTTTAAAAATTCAGAAAGAACGGGTAACATTCACTTTAGTAATTTTTATTTTATTCACTATATCCAAAATACAAATATTTATGCACATGGTCATTATAATATTATTTCAGAAGTACCCTTCTAATCTCTTAAGACTCTTTAAAATCTTGTGTGTATTTTACCTGAATAGCAAAAAGAATGGCCTTAGTTTGCCCAGGACATGAGGCTCTCCCTAGGGAAAGATCTCAGTAGAAGGTATAGATGAGAGATCTTGGGCCCTAAGCAGGAAGGGTTGGCAGTGAGTCCCGAACACTGTTCAGTGAGGACTTAGCTTGGCATGTCTTCTTGACAGCCTATGGACAGGTTAGAGTCCATGCTTGAAACCCCACTAGGTGCTGGTAGGAAACGCCAGGAACCCAGGAGTGTGGTCTGGCCACCCTCTAGAAGCTCTTCATATGGAAAGGGCTTCTTGGGCATGGTCTTCACAAGGGTTGGAGGTGGCCAGTGCTGGAAATTGATAATTGGGTGGCCTCAGTTTTCTAAGTATTTTTTTTTGCCTGTAGCTCTCATAATTTTTGTTTGACATATGTAAATAGAATATGGAGTTTTGCATCATCTCATAGTTTTTTTTTGTCTGAGATCTGAAATTAGAATATTGCCCATGCAGTTCTGCATAGTCATCATGTAGATCCAGTGAAGATGTATGCATTAAATGCTTTGTTTTCTGTGCTTATTCTGGAGTCGGGGTTGGGGGGTGGAATTGATTGCTCCTCTTTTGGATACTGTGTGTCTTAGGGTTTCTGTGGCTCTGACAAAACACTATGACCACAAGTTAGTGTGTGTGGGGGGCCTTATTTAGCTTACACTTCCATATTGTTGTTCATCACTGAAGGAAGTCAGGACAGTAACCCAAACAGGACAGGATCCTGGAGGCAGGAGCTGCTGCAGAAGCCATGGAGGGGAGCTGCTTATTGGCTTGCTTCCCATGATTTAGCATCTGCTTTCTTATAGAAGCCAGGACTACCAGCCTAGGGATGGCATCATCCACCATGGACTGGGACTGGGCCCTCCCCTACTGATCACTAATTGAGAAAATGTCTTACAGCTGGATCGTATGGAGGCATTTCCTCAGCTGAGACTCCTTCCTCTGAAGACTCTAGCTTGTGGCAAGTTGACACACAAAAGCAGCCAGTGCATTGTGGAACTCATGTGAATGGGCTTCTCTTCTGGAGTCTCACTGGAAGTTTTTAAAACCTAGTCAGAGAACTGGGTTCCTGCCTTGTGTCTGCTTTAGGTTCTTGCTCACCCCTATGGCAGAACAAACAGCACCCATCTGAAACCTGCTGCCCTCCAGGAACAGTGCACCCCCTCTGTCTCAGCAGTTTTATTTTCATCTCATCAGCTTGTTCCTGCTTTTGAAGTGTGAATCCCAGTGACCCGATTGAGCAGTCTGCCTGGGCGTGGGCCAGCAGGACCAGGTTATTAGAGTTCGGAGGCCCCCTGGGTCTTGGAAAAGGGTGGTGAGATGCTGCTGCTGGCTCGTATATGATTGGACAGGGCCTTGCAAGGCAGCCGTGTTCTGTAGCCAGAAACAAGTGGCTGCTGGGCTGTATTCTCCTTCCCACATCCCCTCTATAGCTGCCCTTTAGCAAGAGCAGACACAGTTTGATGCAGATTAGATGTTAGTATTTTGAGTTGCAGAATCAAGACACCTGCTGGAGTCTAGCAGGGCAACCTTTAGCCCCTTTCACTTTCATGTTTGCCTGTGGGAAGCCCTGTGGTTTGCTGTATGCTGGTGCTTCAGAACAGGATGGGGGTCACAGTGAATGCCTATGTTAGGGCATGGGGGTACGAATGTTCCTATCCTGGGACTGCAAGGTCAGCAGTGACTGACTGCCTCATTCTCAGGAGGAGTGTGGGGCCAGGATGTGCCTATACAGTGGAGGAGGGGGATGAGAGTTGAGAGAACAATAGATACAGAAAGGCCCCAAATACCCGATTCAGTATCAGCTAAATGAATGTTTGTGGAACCCCCAGACCCTACCAGGAACTTGGCTAAGTGATTTATATGTGTAGCTCCAAGGGTTCTTTACAAGTTAATACAATTGTCCTCATGAATGGCATTTTCCATGAGGCTGTAGTCCCAAGTCCAGTTAAGTCATCAACTAGATGGGAACTTCTTAGGAATACATATTTTCAGACACCACTCACATAAGGAAATGATTCTCTGGGATGTTTTAATGATGCCCTATCAACACCCCAGGTGACCCTAATGTCTAGGAAATCCTGGGGACTCTGGTTTGCAAGAAGAGACTAGGCTGGGCTCATCCCTCAGTCACATGCCTTTGGATCATTGGAGCAAACATATTGTGTACTGCTCTCCCCGGCAGTGAATGGTTGGTAACAGTACCTGTCTCTTAGGGTGGCGTGGGGCTTCTGGGTCATGTAGCAACAGCGTTGGGCATGTAAGCACTGCTCTAACACACTCAGCTTTAGTCAGCTTTGATCCTGGGTCTGTTTGACTTCAAGGATGTTTACTCATTGTATTATACTGATTGTCCCTTAGAAACCTAATTCCTTTAGCTGTTAAGGCATCTCATTTTCCAATAATAATGAGGGCTGCCTATAGACCAAGGCTAACAATGTGTTTTCCTCCCAGTGCCAGCTCTGGTCTGTGTTTGCATTGCCCAGAGAAGGATTTTCTGGCCCAAGGTTGCCATGCTGAGCTTCTATTCTACTTTATGTTATGTGGGATGGTGTATATTCTTCTTTCCTGCTGTGAACTTGGTGTAGGCTGCTGATCTTTTCCTGTGACTGAGTTTAATGAAAGAGCTTTAATATCTCCTCTGAATACATTAGGCTGTAGGATTCTGTGGAATGTAGGTTTGGGATAAATCTGCTGGGCATTCCATGTGGTTTGTGGGCAGCACCTGAGCTAGTAATTAATATGTTTCCTGGGCCCCATGCGGTCTCCTGCAGGACATGTAGATGTCTGTGGCTGCAGGAAAGTGTTGAATGAGAATTGGGATGTTGAGAAGCCTAGTAAGCATTTGATCATTTTATAACCATTAGAAGCTTTGAGCCCCATTTTGCCATGGCCACATAGGGGAGAAGCTCTCCCTGAGATAGAGCTTGTATGCATGTGTGTCTGGAAGCTAGGGCAGGGCTGCCCCCTTGGAACCCAGTCATGTGGCAGAGTAATACTTAAACCAACCTTCTCTGTGTCTTGAAGGCTCTTTTTCTAGAATGTACCAAATGGGCAGCCAAAGTCCACTTGGCACCAGGCTCTAGGGCGAATATGTCTTCTCTCAACAGCATTATCACCTTCTGTCATGGCAGCTATGGCCTTGTGTTTATTGGAGGTAGTGTCCAGTTCAGGCTTCAGGAGAATGAACAGAGTGAGCTATTTCAGTTCAAGGTCATCAAGAGCTACTTTTCTTAGGAAAGCAATCCTTCCCAATTTCATTCTGTAGAGTCTGTATGTTGGGGTGGGGCTGGATCCTGAACTCATAACAAAGGGTCCCTTTGTCCTAATACCTTGTTGTAGCCCCCTTATCCTGCAGAAGTACTGTGTCCCATCAGAAGATCATCTTGGTACACTGGTAACAGCTTTGGCTCCCTCCCTTTCTCATCCTTCCATGCTGTTTTTGACAACAATATTCATATTTCCTTCCCTTTTTCCCTTTTCATCATCTCTCATCATATCTGACCTCCATCGAGTCCTGCTAAACAACCAACATGTTACTGGGCCCCTGTGTCCCCACCATTTTGTCCCTTCTTTTTTTTTCAGTCATAGGACAGCTTTCTGTCTAAACATAGGCCAGCAGTTAGTTCTTCATTAGGGCTCGTCTCCCAGGCAGCTGCTTGCATTGCTTTCTGTGGCTCTTGAGGCCTTCCTTACCCAGCTGAACCGCACTTCTTAGTCAGACAACTTCCTGGTAGAAGGACCTCATGGTGTTTACTCTTACTTGGTGAGCAGGATAGGTATCTGGCACCTGAAGAGGCATCACTTCCAGTATGTAGTTGTTCTGCTTTTCTGAAGGTGTTTGCTTATCATGTTGTATCTACCATACATTCTATGGGACCACCTCTTTGGAGTCTCACGGGGACCTCCCGTCACTTGTGAATGCAAGTTCCCTTGTAGACAGTGTAGGAGCACTCCAGAGCAGTGGTTTCTTTCCTCCAACAGAAGAAACTGGAGGTCTGCTTGTTGGTCCCACATGACCTGGGTTCCGAAAGGCTTCAGAGACTAATCAATGGCTCATAGCTGGGCACATTTCATCTCATGACATTTGACCTAAAGTTATTAGCTTTGCTGTGAGTGACAGTTGAGCTGGTGGCTCTCTCAGTTCCAGGGGAGAAAAAGCATGGGAAGCTTGGAGAAGGACGAAGGATGTTGAACCAGTTTGCAGGTCCCATGGATGGGGAGGATAGATAACACAGAGAGACCTGAGACTGAGGAGGTAGGCATGGGTGAGTGCCAGGGCAACAGAGTTAGGGCTGCTCTGCTCTAGAGGTTAGAATGACACAGTAGGTGCCTAGCGGAGACTGGCACATCAAGCAGTCAGTCAGTGTTACCTTTCAGCACCCATGAGAAAGGGGAGCAGAGAGAGGTGTTTCTTCTGATTTGGTGTGGTATATTCCATGCCTAGACTTGCGCAGCCCGCATATTGTGTCTCAGTTAATGTTTGTTGAGTGAATATATAAAAGCATGAGAAAAGAAAATACAGTAAGTGAACAATAACTAAAATAGAAGTTATAGCACAAGTAGGGGTGTATTACAGGAACAGAATAGCATCTCAGAAACAACCAAGACTTGCAGGGAATTCAGCATGTGATGCCTGGGCACATCTGATCAGCAGGGTGCCTACGTGAGTACGTGACCACTGAAAACTAATTCCATCCTCCCATCAATCACAGTGTACATTAAATAATTATAATTGCGTCTTTCAAATTAACCAGAAGTTCAAGAGAAGAGCTGGTTTTTAAAGCACAGAATGCCAAAGAAAAATTGGAGAAAAGCTGAAGAGCAGTGGGTTGGGTGACCTTTAAAAATCAACTGCTGTATATCACAAGTATTAGAAACAATCTGAAGTTGGTGTTGAAAACTTGGCTCAAGTATAAAAATTTAACTATTTCAATATATAAATAATTCTATAAATCAAGAGGGAAAATTATTTCTGTCTTTAAAAATAATGTTTATGGATGTTTTGCCTGTATGCTTATCTGTGTACCCTGAGCCTTGTGTCCAGGGAGGCCAGAGAAGGGTGTTGAATATTCTGTAACTGGAGTCATAGATGGCTGTGAGCCACCATTGGGTGCTGGGAATCTGTTTATTCTGGAAGAGAAGCCAGTGCTCTTGGCCACCGAACCTTCTCTATAGCTTCACCATTTTTACCCTAATAGAAAAATCAGCCCAAAGACAGATAGAGATCATGTGCAGAAGAATTATAAGCAACCAAGTCACACAGAAGTGTTCAATGTGTTGACAATCAGAGAAATTTGAAAGAAAAGGAGAGAACATTTTTTTTCTTATCAGCTATTGCAGCAGGGCTGTCTTAAGACACTTCCTTGAATTGCCAGAGGGAGAAAGGCTAGGAATTGCTTTTCTGGCACAGAGTATAAGAGGCTTAACTACATACAGGGTTTTTTTTTAATAGTAAGTTTAACTTTCTAAATTCAGATTAAGGAAATATCTAAAATGTCTACAATATGCGCACATATGTTAATCATAAATCACAGAAATGGTAAAGCAAATCAAGTGCCCAGCAATAGAGAACAATAGATTGTAGTACATACACATATGGAATATTACATGGTCTTTACAATAATTTTAAAGAATATTTAACGAAGCCATTCTTAGCCTCTATTGAGTCATATTTGCCGGTAGATATCCCATTGCCTGAAGCAAGCCACCTGATCAAGTCCAGATGCAGCAGAAGTGCAAGCATCTGCTAGTGACGCTTTCTCCTATATATGTTCATAGCATAGTTATAGTTCATAAATTTGACACACATATGTATGAAGACATACAAGTATTTTACCAGTTGTTCTTTATTAGTGCTTATTGTTAAAAATTATCATAACAAGCATTTTTTGTAATAATAAGCAAAATGTATTTCTTGAGCTAAGGAAGGTCTAGGCTTGGGACATTTGATATGATAATGGCTGCATTTAGGAGGTGGTTGAGTAGATAGAATTAACCAGTGTGGTAGATTTTTAAGATATGGTGAGAAGGTAGGGACTATGTAGATTCAGGAAGAATGTAGGTTTGGTTGGTGCTTAAGAAGGGTAAAAAGGGTTGTGGGGCAACTTTACATGGAAAAAAATCTCAATTAATATTTTGAGTTTGGGGTTCCTCTCTAGCTGTAGCTGGAGATACTGCAAGCATCGGAAATAATAAAGCCATAGTTCAGAGGAGAGAACTGGAATGGGACGGGGTAGGGAGGGAAGAAGAGTATTTTCTTGAATGTTAGTGATCAGTGTGAGAGCAATGATACCCTGTGATGCACTGGGATGATGCAGAAATGACGGAAGATTTGCTCTGTGCTCACTGAAGTTCAAGGCCCTGGCAGAAGTACCTGTTCTAGATGTTGTCATTTGCACAGTGCTGCTGCTGCCCCACATCCCAGTTTGTCTCATTTTATTCTGCATCCTGCACATCTCATTTGGACCACTTGACCCATTGTAATTCCTATAATAGGTGTGTAATTAGCTGATTGAGGGGCATGTTCTCTACCAGACTGTCAGTTCCATGGGAGCTTGTAGATTGCCTTATTCTCTGTTACTCACTGGTGCCCAGCACACTGCGTGGCATGGGTTTTCTGGGAGGACAAGTGAATCCAAGCATATATCTCACAAGTAAACCAGGAAAGTAGGATGAATCAGAAGGCCCCATGAAGAAGGAAGGAGGAGGAAGACTAGAGAAGTCAGGATCCACGAAAGTATCAGAGTTTAAAGAACAGAATAGGCACTAGTATAGGCCAGTGTTAGTGTTGAGAAAGATGGCCTTTGGTGACCAAGAATGCAAGTGCTGTTGTAGAGTAAGAATACACGCAAGTCTGAGGAAAAAGAATGTGAATGATCTGTCAAGAATACAAGTGCACTGATGAGAAAATAAAAGATGCAGAAATCTTTCTTTGAGTGAAAGGGACTTTAGACAATGACAGATGGAATAAACGTGTGACAAGGAAAAGGTGGTAATATAACAAATGGGTACCATGCTTCTCTGTCCTCTGGGTTGACCCTCTGAGACTATGGCAATGGGCTATTCACAGTGTCCATAGGAAATGGACATCCTATTTAGGAAATGCAGTTAAGCTGTCTTGTCCATTTCTGTCCTTGGAGCCACCGAGTGTCCCCAGGAGAGGCTGTCAGTGCCCCCCCCCACACACACTGGTGTTGCATCCTCATGAGAGTCTACTGTGAGCCTGATGTTACCTTCCATGAGGTTCTCAAGGGATAAGTTCTAAGATGCTGGTCTCCATAACTGGAGAACCACTGTGTTACTCTGAAAGCTCAGGGCAGCAGTTGCCATGAACTAATTCAGTTCTGGCTGGAGCCTCCGAACTGGACTGAGTGCCCCTCCACCCCCAACACTCCACCCCCACCTTCTGGAAAGTGCTTTTGAAGTTGTCTACTTAAAACCTGCTTCTGAATTCCCTAAGCTAGGGGAACTGGGCTGATAAAATTAGAGAGGCCCCTGTCATGTGACTGTTCCATTTTACAGGGTCTGCAGGTTTTGCTGAGATCTCAGGCAGATTTCCAGGCCTGGCTGTAATTTGCAAGTAAGTTTCTAAGCCAGAGAGGGGGCTCATGGGCCCCCTGAATTTGGTATTTTAAATTGCAGACTGAAGGACCAAAGGGAACTGAATTGCAGGCTAGAGGATAAGGTTTCATATACAGCAGCTGGAATTCATAGCTCTGGTGTCTGGGACTCATGCCTTTGAAGATCAGTGAGAGGCTGTTGCTTAACAGAAACCAGACCCAGGCCCCTGGCTCCAATCCTCACCATGACTGTACCCACAGCGGGGGCATCTAGCCCCTAACTGCACTCTGGGTCACCTCCCACCTACACCCCTCAGATCAAAATTGGCTTAGCAGGGCATTTGCAGTTGCTTTTAAGGGGCCAGACCTCTCAGCTGCAGCTCTCAGTGTGGAGACTCAGCAGCAGATGCTAACTACAAGAGAAGTCAGTGTAGTATTTTTCTTTTCTAATGTTGAGAGCTAGAGACCAGGCAAATTCCTATATCTGAAGATGACTCAGAAACCAGGGTGTGCAGAGCCAAGACTCTGGGCCCCCAGCAGGTGCTCCTTGATCTCTGATGCTCACTCACATTCTGAAAGCTTGTTCATGCAGTGTTTAGGGGCCTTTCTTGATGTCTGGAAGTTTGGTCCAAGTTTTTTACTGTTGCATACAGTGTTGTGAGTAGATCTTGGGAATAAGAGCCTATGTTCTCCTGATGGTGGGCAGATCTACCTCTAGATGACAAGTACTAGCAGGTTAGCGCCTGCCATATCCCCTCCTCTTTTGGAAAAATCTCTAGGCTCTGTACTGACCCCAACATATGTCCATGACAGCTGCATTCTTTCATGGAACTCCTCTAGGTGAGTCTTTGCTATTGCCAAAGCTGCAGAGAGGGTAGGAGCCCAGCTCTGAGATCTCATCTACTCATGATTTTGAGCCAATAAACAAATCGTGAGAACTCCTGTTCAGTGAGTGGACTCTAGTCCTACTTATTTAATTGATGTGCCCCAGGCAAAACTTTTTGGGCAAAATATCAGGAGCTTTTCACACGAGTATTTGGGAATTTAAACAGCCTCTATTAGCATTTTGATTTATCCAGGGAAATGATCTAGTTAATAAATGAAAAGAAATCAGAGGCACAAGGACTCCTGACTAGGCACAGAGGCCCTGGTATTCTGTGTGCTACACAGGAGTGCTGGGCTCACTGGACCCTCCATCATAGCTCACAGGGCGAAGGCAGACCCCTGGGGCTGCTCTCTTGTGCTCCCTTCACTCACTGTTTCTGATGAAAGAAGAATTGAGACTAGCCAGTGATCAAATAAACGTGGCTTCAAATTGCATACTCTCCTTCTCCATTGAACCACTGATAGGCATTTTTAATTACAAGTGCAAGAGAGTGAATTGCAAACCAGGTAGTGGAGTCTTAGCAATTTCTAGGAGAATCTGGAAGAGCAATTTTGTAAAAGTTATTAAAACCACGAAATTTCTATAGCTCTTGTACTCCCAGAAGTTACTATTGGAACCAGTTGAAGTTATGAAGAAAGCATGATGTTCAAAGTGCTTCACCCAAATGCTAGTTGAAGCAGGGAAAAATTACAATCCCCACCATCTATTAAGACTTAGTAAATCACAGCATGTATTTGTATATTTGTATATTTGTAAATATTCCCAAGAATATCAGTTAATGACATAACATGCCAATTATTACTTATATTACTCTGGTAATTACAAATGATAGAAAGCAGTATGGATTGTATCCCAATTTTATAAAATGCATTTGGATCTCATTGATTTTGCTATGCTGGCAAGCCAGTGAGCTCCAAGCTCCACATTTCTGCCTTCCCCCTCCCTTATCCTCAGAACCAGCACTGGGGTTAGAGACCCACACAGACACATTAAGCCTTAAATTTATTTGTTTGTTTGTTTGTTTATTTATTTCACCATTTGTTTCTCTTTAATTTTTAAAAAAGTTTTTTTTCTGAGATTGTAATATAATGCCATCATTTCTCTTTTTCTTCCATCCTTCTTAAACCTCCTATATACCACTCTCTTCCAAATTCATGGCTCCTTTTTTTGTTAATTGTTGTTACATGCATCCACGTACATATTCATAAACATATAAATACAACTTACTTAGTTTGTAGAATGCTACTTGTGCAGATGTTTTCAGGGCTGACCATTTGGTATTGTATCATCAATTGGTGTGTTCTTCCCTGGGGATGACTATTTCTTCTGCTTTTAACATTCTTAGTTATCTGTGTTTTTTTTGTGTTAGGGCTGAGGCCTCATTGGTTTTCCCTGTCCATGTTAGCATTGTTGTTCTTGTTCAGCTCATGTTTAGACAATCATATTGATGTGATTTTATGGTGCAGCTTCTAACATTCCTAGGAGAGAGTCTCACAGCAAATTCTGTGTTTAGTACAAATGAAAGGTTCATAGAAATCCCTTTACTGAACAAATTTATTGACAACCATGTAATCACTTTACGTCTGTCACATTCTTGTATCATTTCAAATTTCTGCATTATTATTATATCTATGACCAGTGACCTATGATGTTTCTATTATAATTGTTTTGGGTACTTTGCAAGTACCATATGACACAGGAAGCTTATAATGAGCATGTCTTCCCCACTGGAAAGTGTGACTCTTGCTGTCTTTCCGCCTGCTTTACTGCAGTGTTTCCACAGCTTTAGTAGTGATTTGTGAATGTATCTGTAGAGGCTGGGCTCTACAATTCTGCATGTTGTTTAATTGTGGCTTTCTGAAATAGATTCTGTCTGTTGCAAAGAGAAGTTTCCTGGATGAGGGTTGAGGACTACAGTTATCTCTGGCTATAAGGACAAATACTTAGGAAGGAGTTAGAGATTATGCTGGTTCAGTAAAGTGGTGGTTATAGGCTCGCTTCCAAGATCTATGGCTTACCCTGAGAAGTTGGCTAAATTTCTAGTACATGGCATGATTTCCCCTTTGAGGGAGTTTTATGTTCAATTAAAGAGCTGTTGTTCAATTAGAGAGCCATTGGTAACTACCAACGTATTAGTACCACTTTTATATCTGTAGTGTTATCATGCTATGCTGGTCATTGTTTTGGTAAAGATGTTTAGACTGTTGGTTGCTTCTCTTCTTTGGAAGCTTGCATGCTGCATTCTGGTCCCATGAAAGCTAGTTCTCAGGTCAGTTCCAGCTCAGGGTTCTCTGGGCCTTGTGTCTTCAGCAGTAGGGAAGGGACTTGCTTCCTTCTGAAAGTGAATAACAGTAGACTATATGCTTTGGGAGTCTCTTGGATGGTCCGGAATGACAACTTAAAACAGGATTCTCATACCTATTATTGGATTTTTTGTCAGATGGTCTTTTGGTTCTTGAGGGAACATTTTCAGACTAGATGAGAAAATAATCATGAATTCACATTATAAACTATGTATGCACATTTATACAGAGTCTTAGATGTAGTATACATTTTTGGGTAGATAGTGAATAGTATGGTTCCTTATGACTTTTCAGACATCCTTCCTGATAGTTTACCATCCTCTCCCTCTGTTATCAGCTCTTCCCTCCTCTCTAATGAAAGCCTACCCATTTTTTCCACTTACCCCACCAGATCATGTGTACCTTGCTATTCCCCTCTCTATAGCTCCCCCCACCCCAGCAATGGTTTCTTTATACTTTCCTGGTTTTTGAAATTACTTCAGGATGCTCGTTCACATCAGAAGATTTGGAGTTAGGAGACTAACGAGAGAGAACTCATGTCATTGTCTTTCTGGATCTGGGGTACTTCACCCATTATCCTTTCTACTCTCATGCATTGTTTTTAACCCTAGTTCGTGATTTCTCTCCTCCTACTCTTCTTCCTCCTCTTTCTCCTTCTACAGTTAAATAGTATCCCATAGTATATGTGCGCTATATTTTCATTGTCTGTTAGTTTTTCGAAGGACATTTATGTTGTTTCCATTTTCCAGAAGTGATCATGGCATAGCTGAAAAATTATCTGTGGCATTGGATGTCAAGTTCTTTGGGTACTATATTCACTTTTCAAAGGTCTAGAATGTATAACTAAGACCCTAATGGTAATTTCCACGTAGCAGGGTTATGATTTGTGGTCCTTTTTCCCCACTCTATATCTCCTAAGTATTCCAAAAAAAGAAGAGCGTTGTAGAAAACCTATTCCTAAAGCCTACCTAAAAGACTTCTTTGAAATGTGACCCCATAAGCCACTGCTTTATACAACTCTCCAACCAGAAAAGTCCAACTGACTGGTTTGTATTACAGGGAAAGGGAAGGTTTGCTTTTTGTTGATGAGAGGATGCTGTGCCTCTGACAAAACCCAGGGTGGATTTCATCTGGTTCTAAAGGAAGAACAGTGTTCTGAAGATGTGAAAGGTCAGCCTTGAAAGTCAGATGAATTCTGGCAGGAGTGTTAATTTGAAACCTACCAAGCCTTTGCTTTGTTAGATGGTTTGTTTTAAAGTGCCCCGGAAGTGATTGTTCACATTGGTTCCTGTGTGGAAAACACAGTACCCACTTCAGTCTGAAAATGTGATCAGATGTAAAGTTGGACTTAAGAAGTCATTCCAACAAGGATGGATTGGTCACATTAATTTCTATGTAGAAACTTGGTACCCCCTCCTGGCTCATAAGTTATTTCTAGCATCAGTTTGTGACTTTGGACAGAAGTACTAGTGCATTGGTGAGGATAACAGGAGGTATGGGGAGAGGGAATGGCTACCTTATCCAGCAGAGGAAGGACTCCAGTCTATAGAAGTAGAGGCCAGAACTGAGAAAGGTATGGGGAGAAGTCTGATGTAGAAGTCTCCAGTTCAGTTGGACTTGGAGTGAATGATGCTGACAGAGAGCTTGCAGTAGGCAGGTCTGCCTAGAGTCATCATCACTTGGATGAAAAATGACCAAAAAGAACCTCCTGGATGCTCAGCAGCTGCATTTCTCTGCTCTGGGATGTGATACTGGGAAGAAGTGTAGGATGAGGGAGGCTTGTTCTCATGAGGCATCCTGGCCCATAGTGCTGTCCTTATCTTTCAAGTAGCTCTTGTGTATTGTTTGCATGCTTTTTCTTTTAAATTTTAGGGATGAAGATCAAAAGTGTGTTTTCTAGCCAACTTTAGAGAACTTAGAGTAGTCATGTATTTCTCTAAAGGGACATGCCTTGGCTGGATCATGGTGAGAATGTTTACTGCTAAGTGACTCAGTGGTGATAGCAGGGACATTGCAGTCCCTAATGTCACTATGAAAAGTTCTGAACTGTGAAATGACAGCTTAGCAACTCCACCTTCACAGATCCTTCTCCATTTGTTGGCAGTCATTTGCAGTAATTTTTTTAAGTTGTAAAATACCAGTTTTATTTTGATCAGTGACAGCTCTCTGTGTACTTTCCATTTCTAAAGAAAGTAAGAATTGTGTCCATTTCAATATACAAACATATCATATCATGAGGTACAATTTATTGAGTATCTATTATATGCTTCAAGCATATGACATTTCATTAAATTTTCCCAATGAGCTTATTAAAGTATAATAATCTGACCAATCAGATGCCTTCTATAGGACAGGCCTTCACCAGCTTCTGCATAACCCACTGGTCAGATGCTTTTGTGTACTCTTACTTAGTCTGCACTGCTGTAGCTTTTATAAATTAATCACTATGACACACATTATAGTGGTATAATTTATCACATATTCTGTTTGTTTATCATAGAAATATTAAGTATTTTGTAATTTTAGGTCACTGCAGATCTGGTCTGTCTCGGTCTATTCAGGGTACTAAGACAAAATACAGTAGTGCCAATGACTTATAAACAATCACATTCCACTTTGGAGTCTGGGAAGTCCAAGAGAAAGGTACCAGTCTAGTTGTTATCCTGTAAGGACTTGTGCCCTAGTTTGTACTTGTAAGATGCCTTCAAGCTACGTATGTCTTCTGTGATAAAAGTGAGTAAGGCTATCTGGGGCCTTGTTGGCATTCATATACCAGGCTGGTTCTTTTGCAATAAGATGACTGGCTTTATAGGGATAGCAAAATTACATTTGGTTCTATAAGTTCAAGTAAAACTTATTTTTGCACTAGAATGTAGCCTACAAAATGTGCATACTTGCATTTTAAAATATGCTCTTGCTGAAAACATCATGTGTTCATATGAGCCTATAGTGATTGGGGGGGTGTTGGTGGTGGGAGGTGAGGGTGGGAAGTCTTCCATAAATGCATATTGGTCCAGGAGGTGGCTGCCACAGGTTGTGGTTATTTCTTAGAATAACAATTAAGTTTGCTGTCTGGATTGTTGTCTCAGAGACTGATCAATGAGATGGTGATGGTGGTGGAATGTGATGGTGTTTGATAGCTTTGCTCATAGCGGAACTTTTTTGAAAGTCAAGGACAGTCCTTTCATGTATTTATCTTCTGTTTCACGTCAGCATCTTCCAGAGCACCTTCATCAGCTTCAGGTTCCACCTTAGCAGATGGCTTTCTTTGCTCATTCCTAAGAGCAAATCCTCACCTCTTATTTACTGTGACGTCATGGCAGTTCAGGCATGCCCTCAAGCTCCACTTATAATTCCTGCTCTCTATGGTTTCCCTCACTTCTACAGTTACCTCCTGCCCTTTCGTGTCTCTCACCTCTACAGTTACTTCCTCCACTCAAGCCTTGAGCCACTTAATCATTCATGAGGATTAGAATCAAGTTCTTTCAAATTCTCGTTAACGTTGATGTCTTTATCGTTCATAAATTTGAAATACTCTTAATGGCATTTAGAATGGTAAATCCTTTCCAGCAGGTTCCCAGTTCACATTGCCCACATCCATTAGAGGAATCTATGGCAGCACAAGTCTTATAAATGCATACCTTAAGTAATAAGCTTATACAATTGACATGACACCCTCGTAATGGGCAGCTATGTTGGCAGGCATAAAAGCAGCATTAATCTTGTTGGCTATGTCTGCCAGAGCTCATTGGTGACCAGGTGTTTTGTGAATGTTCAGCAATATTTGAAAGGAATCTTTTCTGGGAAGTAGGTCATAACAATAAGCTGCAAGCCTTGTTGCAAAGAGATACGTTACTGTCTGGTTTCTGCTACTCCATTTACTGAGCATAGGCAGAGTAGATTTTGGTGTTAGTCTCAAAGGTGCTAGGAATCTGGGAGCATTTAATGAGCATTGGCCTCCACCCAAAGTCACCAGCTACATTCACTCCTAATAAGAGAGGTGACCTATCCATAATGCTCTAAAGCCAGGCTTTGATGTCTCTGGCTCTGAAGTCCTGGGGACATGTAGCAGTCTGTACCAGTGATCTCTGGAGTCCTACATGTTTCCCTTGGCTCCCTCCTCAGCACCTGCTACTTCCTTTGCAGTTTGTGTTCTGGATATGGCTCCTTCCTTCAGCCCCAGCCATTTTTATGCAGGTCCCACAGCTCTCTCTCAGTGTTACAGAGCATAGGGCCTTCCTTTGGAGTCAATTTTGCATCTGTTGTGGCTGGTTTGATCTATCCAAACCACTAAAACATTTCCCCCTCAACAGTGAGGCTGTTTTACTTCCTTTCTGTGTTTTCATTTTCTGTCACCTCCAGTGTCAACTAATTAGTTAATTAAAAGAAAATTTGGAAAAGAAATTATTTTCTGCATTCACAATTTGGCTAAGTGTTGGATATGGAGGTATAGCATGCACCCTGTCTTGCCCAGTGGTTATTTTCCACTAAGCTTGCTCATAGCTAGTGGTTGATTAAAGGTGGTGGTTCTCAACCTATGGGTCATGACCCATTGGCTACCTCCAATGACCCTTTCACAGGGGTTGCCTAAGATCACTGGCAAATACAAATATTTACATTATGATTCACAACAGTAGCAAAATTACAGTTATGAAGTAGAATTGAAAATAATTTTGTAGTTGGGGGATCATCATAACATGAAAAACTGTATTATAGGGTCATGGTATTAGGAAGGTTGAGAATCCCTGATTTACAGTGAGAGGCTCTATACTCTTCCTTTTACATGAACACTCACAGATGTCTGTAGGGTGATTGGCTGGTCTGACTTTAATATTATTGTGTCTCAGAAGCTCGGAAGGCCTGGGAGAGGGCAAGAGATGGGGAACCACTTTCCAGTGGGGATAGACATGCTCATTACTAATTAAGGTTTCGGTGTCATATGATGCTTGTATGGCATTCAAACCAATTACAGTAGTAACATCATAGATCACTCTGGTTACAGACATAATAATAATGCAGAAATATGAAGCACTCTAAGAAGGTGACAGAGATGTAAAGTGATTACATGGTTGTTAATAGATTGGTTCAGTAAAGGGTTTCTAGAAAACTTTCATCTGTATTAAATACAGAATCTTCACAGCACAGCAGAATAAGGTAAACCTGTGTAAAGGCTCTACCCCTCATGGCATAGTCAACCACCTCCCAAATCCATCACATTGATGGCTACTGGGTTTTAACATACAGCTCTGAAGGGCCACATACATCTCAACTTTAGTCCCTTCTCACTAGAGTGTTCTGTTGCTGGGGTGTTGAAAGTTCTTAAGAGCTAGCTAATCACATCTTTTTCCCAGGTCTGGCTTGAAAGCAGTTACAGTGTGAAGGGCTAGTATAAGAGCTGAAATTGGTAGCTTGAGAGAGCACTGCTAACTTTTCACCATGAAGCAGTTCCTAGCATCAGAAGTAATTTTCTGCTCTACAGTGCAGAAATATCCCAGTGCGTTCATTCAGTATGGGAGCCCTGTCCCACACATAGCCAGCTTTTCAACATTCAACATAATGTCATCTCTCGAGTCCTTGATTAAGGGCCTTACAACTGAGTTTTACAAACAATCACAAATCTTTTAAGGGAAGTCCAAAAGGGGTGAGAAGATAAAACTTTTTATGATCCTTGTCTGAAATGCTGTGCTTTCCTCAATTATTTCTGTCTCATCTTCAAAAAAAGTGTTAGTGACTAAAGAAAGTGTCAGAGTTGTGCTACGTCAACCTTTATGAATGCTTCCTATGAGCAGAGCACCATGCAGAGTTTAACCCGTCCCTGCTCAGGACCACAGAAGTATGTGCCAGACTCTCTTTACCTTCACCAGAGCTCCCAAGGTTCCTAAAATGCTGCAAACAGGAGACAGTGCAGCCCACGTGGACTTTAGCCTTCGGATCTTACTCCCTATAGCACTATGAAGAAACTTAGTGGTAAACACCTATAGATCTCCACATTTTTGAACTGCTTAAACAATTGAGAAATAAAAGCAAAGACTCACCATAAAGGAGATTATAAATACTATGAAACAGCATCTTGCTGTACAGCCCTGCTCACCCCAAGTCACAATCTTTCTGCTTTTCCCTAGTGCTGTGATTACATGGGTATCAACTAGCTTAACTAGTCTTTTTATTGGACAGGAAGTAGAATTTATTAGCGGGTGTGATTAAAAGAAGCAGCACAGTGGAAGTCCTGACACTTGTGTGACCTGCAGTATGTCCCATGAAACCTCAATTGTGGATGCACTGGACTCCATTCCTTCAGGATGAGCTATTCTTGGCTGCTATGCATTTGTATTTATCTCACTCAACTTGATAAAGCCCTTCTTTTTTGAGATGTGGAACTTGTAGCAGCTAGAGAACTTGATACTGGAGATAAAGACTCAGTGTGAATCCTGGCCTTCTTGCCCTGGTTCCTCCCAAAGGTCTCATATATACCCACCTGGAATCTAAAGAAGGACAATAAAGGATGAGTGATATTTGTAGTCATTGGAAAGGCCTGTCTTCAAGGTTCCTAAGACTACTCATACAAGTAACAAGCTACATATAATACCTACAAGCCTGCTGTTTGCAGCCATTGTTTATTGAACAATATATCTTAAAAAGTGAAAGTTGTACAAGGTACAACCTATATGGTACATTAGAATTATAGAAAAAAACCCCACAAACCCAACTATAGACATGTATCGCTTAGCAACAGGGATACATTTGGAGAAGTGAGTCATTAGGTGATTTCATTATTGTACACGTATCATAGAATGACTCATACAGACTAAGAAGGCTCCAGAAGCACTGAAAGTATTGTTATGTGCGTCATGATTATGCTTAGTGATATGGAAACAGCTTATGTTACTTTCGAACACAGTAAGAGCTAAAAATCTAGGACAAGAGAGGGTTCAGAAAGGCTATAAGAGCTGTGAGATTGTTTCCTAGATATGATGAGGATGCTACACCCATGAAATCTCAAGAATATAGTTGCCTAAGCAAGTTCTACATAATGACAATACCAATCAATTCGTCAGGTTGCATAGGGGAATATTCACAAGGCCCCACCCCTAGGTGAAGAAGAGCTACTAGTAATAGGGACTGCTGTTGGGGGGAGAGAGAATTAGTTTTCTTCAGAGTCAAGTCCCTTGATAGACTATCTAGTCCTAAGTAGGCACACGTAAACACATGTACATATGAGTGACACCAAATGATCCCATAGGTTTTATATGTAACAATAATAACAGAGGAAGAGGAGGTCATGGATTTGAGAGGGAGGAGTTGAAGGAGGAAGGAAGAGGGTGGAAGTGATACAAATATAGTACTCATGAAATTCTCAAAAAAATTAAAAATTTTAAGTTAATATGTGAATGATAATACACACACACACACACACACACACACACACACACACACACACCACACTCCCCACCACCAGCAAACAAAAACAAACCAAAAAAATCCTACAACCAGCCCTGCCGCAGAGGACTGAAGTGAATAGAGAAAAATGTGTAGCTATATATGTAAGAAATCATTCAAATAAATGGTTATTCAATTTGAGAAGGTAGTTAGAGAAAGTAGCAAATGCAAAGCTGGAGAAAGGAATACCCTTGATGATTTAGGAAAAGATTGGCAGAGTTGGTTGGTTTTAAGAAGGCTGACCAAGTAGACTGCATTCTCACAAACTTAGTTTTTCTTAAAAATCTATTCCTCATGGTGGGAGAAAGTTAAACATTAGGGAAAACAAGTCCATCTGTGACATTCATGGCCTCTTCTGAAACTTGGAGGCCAGAAGGGAGGTTTCTTCATGTCCTTGCTCTGAAGAGGAAGGGAGGAGAGTGTGGCCAGCTGGGTTGGCATCGTTTCTGACCTTGACTTGTTTAACTTCCTAAGTGCTGTACACAGTAGAGTGGCCCTGACCTGTGGCCTCCAGGCCGGGCTGTGTACACCTCCACCCTTCCTTCTCTTGCCCTTGTTGGGAACTTCTTGTCAAGATGCCTGATGCAGCTTTCCTCTGCTAAGGCATGGGCCTCTCCTCCTCTGGATCCTGAGGCTGACATGACAGATGTACCAGGACTACAGTGTGCCTTCTCAGGATCTCTGCAAGGCTTGGCAAAGGCTCCCGAAGTGGAGAGTCTTCAGAGTCTTTTCCCTTTTCCTCAAAAGGGAATGTTGTGTTGGGATACAGAACTTACCTGGCACTCTGGAACAATCTGGAATCTCTTACTCTGCCCCAATATGCAAACAATGATCATATGTTCTAAGCAAAGCTGAGTTCTTTGATTTTATCAAGGAAGGAACTGAGCATGATGGGTTCTCCTGTCGTCCCCGCACATGGAAGACTGGGGCAGAATGATTGCCAAAAACAAGTATGAGGCTACATGACAGTATATCTTAGGCTACAGAGTTAAATCCCTTCAAAAAAAACAAAAACAAAAACAAAAACAAACAATAATAGCAGCAGCAACAACAACAACAAAATTTAAAATAAACAAAAAGGAGGAGAGAGAGACAAAAGGTGATGTGCAGAGCCCTGAGCTCTACTCTTGGACAAGCCAGCTATATTATGAGAAGACAGAAGATATCTTTGGCCTAGATTTTAGTGCATTTCTCTTTCCTAACTCTTATCTACTTCACTGAAATATAGCATATATCTCTCCTGAAGTCTCTCTCACTCTGGGTACCAACCTTTGTTCTTCAAAGTGTGGCCTGGGTGTTGGGTACCATGTCTTTGTTCCTCTTTCCTGGAAGTCTTCTCTGCTTTCAAAAAGCAGGTGTCCTTGTGTTTGTGTGTGTGTGTGTGTGTGTGTGTGTGTGTGTGTGTGTGTGTGTGTGTGTGAGACAGAGAGAGAGAGAGAGAGAGAGAGAGAGAGAGAGAGAGAGAGAGAGAGAGAGAGAGATTCCCACTTTGTAGCTTAGGATGGCCTAGAACTCATTATCTTGCTATGTAGCACTGGGTGGCCCAGAGACAACATTTTTCTTGCCCCATCCTCTCAAGCACTAGGATTATACCCATGGTGTGTACTGCCATACTGGGCTTCTTTCTATCTCTTAAATGGCTATGGCTTTTCAGTTAAGGTCACTTTCTGCCCTAGCAGAGGAGCTGGATTTCATTCCCAGCACCCACAGGGAAGCTAATAACTGCCTATAACTTCATTTCCAGGGAATCTGATACCTCTTCAGACCCACTTGAGCTTCTGTATGCATTTATGGTGCACACAGACACACTTAGGCATACACACACACACACAAAATGAATATAAAAGATAGTTATGGCTTTGAGCATCTGCTGTTGGCTGCTCTCTGTGTTTAGCCTCTTGAGGAAGCTAAGTCTGTTGACACCATCTTCCTACCCCATCGTCCAATTCTAGAACCCAGAACTTGCTGAATTATAGCCAGATGCTATCTCATTTTGCACTCCAAGACCCCAAGAACCAAGTGTTCGAGTATTCCAGACATGAGTTGCCATTCTCCATTTCCATGCTCCTCCATAACTACATATTCTCTCCAGCTCCTAGTCTTAATCTAGAAATTAAGGTGAGGTTTCTCTTGGCTTTCTCATATTCATTCATATCTCATACTCATCCAAAAAATCCCTGCTGAGATGGCTCATACTCAGAAGGCTGAGGCATAAGGATCATGAGTTCAACCCAGCCTAAGTTACTGAGTGAGACCCTATCACAAACAAAACAAAACAAAACAAAAAAGGATCCTCTTGGCTTTGGTGTCCTTCTAGTGGGCAGGCCATAGAGCACATTTGATCCAGAGAGTGCTTGACATGTGGCTGATAGGGTTATCTGGCTCTTTTATCAGACTCAGGTGCTTTAAGACAAAGGCTACCATTGCTTCTCAGTGTCTCCCAGGAGTGCCTGGTGTTTAGTAGGAGTCTTGAATGTTTTATTCATGTAATGATGCATGTGCTGTCATATGACACTTATGGATTTATCATATGCCATTTTATATCACACACTGTGGTTCTTGACTCTAATGCTCCTCTTACTAAGATTTAATCTTCCTGGACGGATACCTGTCCTAGAGTTGAATGTTTTGTCATGAATTGTGTTGTAGGTCCTGTACAAGCTTTACACTTGAGGCTCAGGAAACATTGTAGAAAAGGAGGCCGAAAAGATTGTAAGGACCAGAGTGTCTGCTGTGACATAGTGTCTGTCATATATGACAGGACGCTGCATCCCATGGAATCCTAGCAATATGGTTGCCCAAACAGGAGCAGTACACTGATAACAACAATTGACATTGCAATGTGGGTGAGGGAAATCTCACTATATACCACTCCTAGATAAGAGCTACATGAAATTAATGACTACTGAGGGAGTCTTCTCCCTGATAGATTATTCCAATTCAAGAGGTCAGCTCTAAACACATTACATAGGAACAACACTCAATGGACTCATTATGTATTTATATGTATGTCTGTGTGTATGTACATGTATAAAACAATAACTAAAGAAGAGGTCATGAATCTGAGAGGGAGTTGGGGGTTTGAGAGGATTTGAATGTGGAGGAAGGAGGTTAGAAATAATGTAAATATACTATGCATGTATGAAATTCTCAAAACAATTTAAAAAAAAATCTGTTGTAGGCTCTATCAAGTATTCTTTTCTGTCCTTGGGTGACTGAGGTCTGTTCAGTCTGTGGCTCCAAGCCACCCAGATTGCAGCTGCTTTCTGGCTTATCTGACATGGTGGTACTTTTTCTTTTTTTTAACTGTGAGAGAGTGCTGGGCACTCTTCTCCACTGCTGCTTCTAGTCCTCTTAGAGACCTTACTGTGCCAGATGTTGCCCTGCTAAAAAAGATAGTGCCCTACTCCCCAGTATGTTGCCTCTTTGAGGCTTATTAGCAAAAGCTAATGGTATCCTAGGTGCTTGCATGTGTTGCTCATCTTCAGAGCTTGCCATTGAGGTTGTCTGTTTTGAATCAAATCAGTGCTTCTAGCTGATTTTATATGTTTTCCCTCTCTTCTCTAAGTGGATTATAGGGAAGGGAAAGACTTTTCATTGGGTGTTCACCTACCAGGCCTCTGCTGATCTCAGAGAATGCCAACTAGGTATCAGGCCACTCGCAGACAAGTGCTCTGAGGCCAGGATTTATTTTGGAACCTGACAAAGTATAAATGCCACACACTCCTGCCCCTGAGTATGGACCTAAGCTACACCTTTGTTCCTTTCAGCTTTTGAGGGCAGGACCAGATATGTGTTCACATGTGCTCCTGAGTCCCCAAGCATGGTATAGTTTATACAGCAGGAGATATTCAGTGTATATTTGTCAAAGTATCAGAGAGAAGTGGGGGTGGAGGTGGGCAGAGTTGAAAACAACATCACTAAAAATGATCTTCCAGAGTAAGAAGTTAGATGGCACCAAATGGAAGATTTGGTAAATATTTGCTGCTCTAAATATGTGTGAAATCACTCTCTTGGCTGTACTTGGTAAGTTAAAAGATTGGATGTCATCAGTACTGATAAAAATATTTGAGACTTGAGAAGCACTGAGCATTAGAAATAATAGTGGAGTAGTCATCTAAAGGACATTGGAGGACACCCTCAGAGCCTGTTCGTCTCAGGAGGAAGTCACAGCTTGTGAAGGGTTCTGATGCAACAACCGCTGGAGTAGCTACTGACACACTTGCCCTGCTCCTGATCTGAG
The DNA here is from genome assembly GCA_004025045.1 of Sigmodon hispidus. Lineage (NCBI taxonomy): Eukaryota > Metazoa > Chordata > Mammalia > Rodentia > Cricetidae > Sigmodon > Sigmodon hispidus. Next base: position 133,250 of record PVIH01002326.1, on the reverse strand, counting down.
GTATAGACTATCTTTAGATTGAGTATTTCATCATCATCACTCCATGGCTCCTGGGACCCTTCCATCTTGGGTTGGGGTTTTAAGTGTGACAATATCTATTTCTTTCTGCCCTTACCCAGTGACAACTAGTATTGGTTTTAGAGCAGAAGCTAAGTGGTTTGAACCTGCTATCATCTTTCATCTACTGCTTATGGCTTGCTAGGGTGTTGAGAAGGACTCTGAAGTTCAATTAAAGTTCAGTGGAGGGAGGGAAGCCCCAGAGAAAGAGGTTGCGAGGGCCAGGGATTGTTGGAGAGGAGCCATCTGGATGCCACCCTTTTCTACAGAGGGGAGAGTAGTAGCCTAGAGTGGGTGCAGGTTATTTTTATTTTATTTTTCCTCTAGAGACTTCCCTTGGTGCTCTTCGGTAGGTTGGATGTGGTGTCTTGCAATGGAGAGAAAGAGTTGACTGCTTCACAGCTTCCACTTCTAAACTGTTGACATCTGATATTTGACACTAGATCAGACCTCATGACCACAAACCAGCACGAACAGGAGGCTGTTTACCATGTCCCTCCACAGTGAATGTCTTCCAGGAGTTATTTCAGGGGCAGTTTAAGCTTTTGTAACTTGAGCTATGACTGGACACTCCTAACTTAGCAGATAAGGTGTGGCCCACAGTGCTAACTCAGAGTCTTAGCCTTGATCCTCAGAATGGGTTGAGGAAGGACTAAAGACTTTGAGCTGCCACTGGGTCTGTTTCATAGCAACAGTGTCAGTAATATAACCAGGTTTAGTAACTTTAGTTCAGGGCAAATTTGCCCAGTCAACTCCTTTAAGGTATTGTTTTTGATTTTTGTTTTGTTTGTTTTATATGGAGAAACTGAGGTATGGCTTAGTATTTTACTCATTTATACTGGAATGTAGGAGTCTTCAAAGTCACCTGGCCCATGAAGTTAGCAAATTCTCCTTGAAAGTTTTACACATGTCAATCGTAGACATGACAAGTGTAGCTATGGGCAAGAACATCAAAGCCCTTGGCCTTAAAAGGCTTCAGTAGTTGGGAGAAGATAAATGGAAACCCCACAGCAAATAACACTTTAAAGAGAGTAGTAAGTATCCTGAGGAAAAAAACCATGTAGGTAGAAACCTTCCGCTGTGGTTGACCAGAAAAGCTGCCTGGGGACAGTCACATAGCATCCCTTAAGTCTGAGGAATAACTGAAGCAAATCTGTCCTGTGGACAGAAGAGAAGCAAGAGGCTAGTTGAAAGAATGCTCTGAGGTAATCTGTTAGCACCCACCTTTGCCAAATTGTGGGTGGAGATAGTGGTAGGCTTTTTATTGGCCTTGAAGGCACCAGTTGCCTTTCCTGAACCACTAGTAAGATAAGCCATTGATTGCATTTGGTAGGATGTACTTGCTTAGCTGAATCAAGAGTATAAAGAAGTTCCTAGGGGCTGGTGAGCTGTCAATGGCATTATCCTTGTAGGTGGCTATGTGTAACAATCAGAGTTCCCCTTCGCTCTGTACAGCCTGTGAAGACTACAATGACCAGTGACAATAAATAGGTACATCCACCTTAGGGATGGAGCATTATTGTCTGGCTTACAACTGATTCTTCTCCAACCCAAGCCTGAATTCTCATGTTTTTGGCCATGTACTCACCATAGCCCAGGCCTTGCCTGCCTGCTTGACTATACGTGCTCACAAATGCTTTAGATACACTTAAGTCTATTAAAGAAAGCATTGTCCTATAATCGATGCCCCTGCTGAATTCTATTACTGGTTGCGGTCAAGCCTCCAGGCTATATCCTGGAAACTGGAATATTGCTCATTCCTCTTAATGGCTTTGGGTAACCCTCTACAGCAGTGGTTTTCAACCTTCCTAATGCTGTGACCCTTTAATACAGTTCCTCATGCTGTGGGGACAAACCCAATCATAAAATTATTTTTGTTCATACTTCATAACTGTAATTTTTCTAGTTATGAACCATAAATATTTTTGGAGATTGTGGTTTGCTAAAGAGGTCTCAGCCCACAGGTTAAGAGCCACTGCCTTACAGACAGCCTTCATCCCAACTTCTGACCTGACAGACCAATTGTGGTCCCTTCAGGAACCTCCTATGCTGTTTGTGTAGACAGGGATCCCCTAGTATCTCTGTACATCCATTCTGCTCACTTGACTTTATATTTTGATTTGACCTTGGCTTCCAAGCAACCCCAAACTCATCGCAGGTATTCAGCATGTCCTAAAGTCATACACATTCCCAACCTCATACACCAGTGAGGTGCCATCAGTGCTTGATGAACAATATATGATGTTTACTGTCTGCTCATTATCACAAAAAAATTCTGAGTGAAGATTAATACTGAGCATAAATAACTGTTGGAATGCTTATATTCCTCAGAACTTACTCAAGTTCTTTGAATGGAATAATTATCAGTCACTCTAATGATGCTTTGTGGTAAAATGTATATAACAAAATTTACAATTTTAATTATCATTAAGCACACATTTTTGTGGCATCAGCACATTCACACTGTTGTTTAGCCATCATCCCTGTCCAACTCCAGAACTTTCTTTTCATCCTTCACAGAAATGCCATACCTCTTGAACAATAGCTCTCTTCTCCCCTCACCCTCTGCCCTAGAAAAGAACCACTCCTGTTCTTGTCTTTACCAACTTAGCTACTCTTGGTACCACATGTAAGTGAAGTCACTTAGAATTATCTTTAGCCACTGACTTATTTCACTTAGCATATCTTCAAGTTACACATAATCTATATTATATATTAGAATATTCTTCCTTATAACGATGAAACACACACACACATGCACACACCCCACTTTGTGTTTGTTCATATGATATACTGAAGTATATTTTGGTTGTTTTCATCTTTGGATTATGAGGAATCGTGTGAACACTGGTGTGCAAGCTCCTTTTCAAGAACCGACTTTCACCTTCTACTGAGAATAGAAATACTTAATCTAATGGTGCAGTTACTTTTCGAGTTTAGAAACATTTTAAATATATTTGGAACAATTATTTTCTAAATCAAAAAAAAAACAGAGCAAAAGTCACCTTAGGTAGGTTGTGACACGGGCAGACAGTCTGAGAGTTCACATTCTTATTTTTGTGACCTGTGTGATGATGCTTGGTGACATGAAGTGACTTGTTTCAAGCATTGTTTTATTTCTTTTATCTTTCAGCATCAAACTTCTAGCTGTGCAAGAACTTCTTGACAAAGAGGCCCTGGAAAAGGTAACTACTTCCATCTTCCTGCCACATAGGAAGAGTTCCGCTCCCCGACCAGAGGCAGCACTTACTGCTGAAATGGTCTGCTTCTTTGTATTCTCCACAGGCAGTAAGCCTTGCAGACTATCATTCAAAGCTTCCTGGCATACTCAGTTCACACTTGCAGACCCAGACTTGCTCTGTTTCTTTCAAACTCTGCAAAAGCAGAGACTGGCTTGTCACAAGTTGGGCCACCCTGTGAAAAAGGTTTTCAGTGCTTCTGAGCAGCAGGAGCAAGAATGAGGCCTCCCACAGGCTAGCCTTTAACCTTGCCATTCCCTCCTCTCTGCTGCATGTTTGATTATCTGAGTGTATGGATGAAGGAATTGAGGTCCACCCACCCTCGGTCACTGCAAGGCAAATGAACCCAGTGGAAGAGTAAGGATTTGAACCCCATAGTTTCATTTCTGAAATGATAGCTTCACTGTTTAACAGACATGGTTGTGACAGTGCATCCTTTTTAGGCTATTGTTGAAGAATGGAAAATTACCACTGCACCTGCGAGGTGATAGTGGTTCATTTCTATCTTCCCTGTTCAAGTCAACCTTGAAACTGAGAGCCTTTTGCTGTGGGTTTGAGTTCTAGGTGTGAGGAGGAATGGGGTCAGCAGTGCAGGCTAGACAGATGCCTAAAATGCCATTGTGGGACCTATTGTACTCAGGTAGCACACTCCCCTGGGCTAGCTTGGGACTCTTCTTCTGAATGTTCCTGTGGGTGTTGATTGTAATCTGTAGGTTGATATAGAGAGAAAAACATCCAAATGGTATTTACTTTAGGAATGTAAAATGTTTGGATTAGTGGTCAGTCTCTTAGTACGAAAATGAAGAAAGTCTTTGAAGTCAGTACCAACCTGACTATGAAGGGAAGGGAGTGTGAGCTCTGAGACTCTATTTGGCCTCTTTTCCATGATGAAGAGCTTCCACTGGCCCTTAGGAAGGCAAGATGTGAGGCAAGTGGTTTAATGTAGCCAAAGAGCTCTTTGGATGCCTAAGCACTCTGCTTATATTAATTCTTAATTATTCATGTCAATTCTTCATATATACAGCTATTAAAACATACTATAATGGCTATAACAGCTATCAGTGGGGCAAATGGCAACTTTGATTGTGGATGGTAGATTAGATAAAGGTACTAAATTTCCAATAGCTTTTCCTGACGATGATGACTTGTTTGTGATCAGGTAAGGAAATGGCCTGATCATTAGGAATCACAAGAAGGAATATAGGAATGGATCTTATCAATCCTTCTGGAAAGCTTCGAGTGGAGAGGGGTGGGGGAAAAGAGAGAGGGAGGGATATCTATCCATATCCATATATATTTGTCTGTCTGTCTATCATCTATCTGTCTGTCTATTTATCTACCTGTCTATCGAGAAGAGATATGCTGATGAGGTTTAATGTTCAATACAATCTATTGAACCTTCTAAGTAAACAGGTATATGAGGGCTCTCTGTATGTTCTTAAAACTATTTAAAAGACCTGCTCCATTTTTTCTGTGTAGCTGTAATCACTGCAGTTATTTGTTTTACTTCCTGATTTTGAAAAGTTAGAAAAAAAGTCTGACCACATTCAATGCATCAATATAATAAAAATACAGGCTTCAAACATACCAGTTCTGTCTCTGAAGTGGTTACTGTCCAAATTAGAGAGGCCACATAGCCAGGCCAATTTAGAGACCAAAGCTGCAAAATGGATCAGAGAGGTGGTGTCAGGCTCACTGTGGCTGGCTGCCAGCCAGTGAACATTGTGCCTCCCTGAGAACCAGGCTTCCCTGGCTGGGTTCCAAAGCCTGCCCTCTCCTCCTTTCCTGAATTACCTTGGATTACTAACCCCCTGTGTCTCAGGTTCCCAGCTGGAAAATGAAAATCCTAATCCCTAATTCACCAAGGTTTGGAGGAGAGTTAAGCAGGCAGTCTAGGTAAAGGTGGCTAGTAGGATGTCTGGGTCTGAGAGATCTCCAGAAGTTAGCTTCTCAATATGTTGCTTCCCTTCTGCATCTCTGATCTTGCTCTCCATGATGCCTTCCCTTCACACTCTACAGCTGCACTTGTCAGAATAATCCCTGGACACCCTGCACTAAGGGGACATTTTCTCTTTTTATCCCTGTCTTCTATTTTCTACATTTTTCCCCCAGTGCTCCTAAATGGGTTTGGGACTCTTGTGACTTAGCTGTCCTATTCAGCATCAAAACTGGCATGCTGATAGAGCAGTGGTTCTCAACCTGTCTGTAGGTCACGTTGCGACCCTTTGGGGGTTGCATATCAGATAGATGTCCTGCATATCAGCTTTTACATTATGATTCACAACAGTAGCAAACTTACAATTGAGAAGTAGCAATGAAATTATTTTTGGTTGGGGGTCAGCACAACATGAGGAACCTGTATTAAAGGGTGACATCATCAGGAAGGTTGAGGACCACTGTCCTAGAGGAATTGTGATCGGCAGTGACCTCAATGACTTCAAAAGTTCCTGTTTTGACTTCTTGACTCTTCCCCCATCGTCCGCCCCAATTGGGTTTGGTTTGGTTTTCTGGAGTCAAGGTTTTACTGTGTAGCATTAGCTGGTCTGGAACTACTTTATAGGCCAGGCTATCCTCAGATGTACAATGATCATCCTGCCTCTGCTTCCCCAGTGCTTGGATTACAGGTCTGAGCCATGGCCTCAGGGTAGGGCTATGGGTTGGGGGGAAACCCAAGGACATATGGCAAGTCATGGCTCTAAATTTTTCTTTTCATGAGCACTATACAAGGCCTAGTTTCCAGGTTAGGCACAGAAATTTGTCAGTTATTCTAAAAATAAGCTAAAAATCATAAAATTAACAATCCAACTTGACTTGTCAAGTTTTTATTTAAAAAAATTATTAGAACCTTCAACAATTTATATAGTAAGTATCAAGGGATGTGTTATTTTCTGAAAAAGGTGTTTTTGTGTGTGTGCGTGAGTGCATATGTGTGTGTGTATGCGTGTGTGTGTGTGTGTGTGTGTGTGTGTGTGTGTGTATGTGTGTAATTCATGCCATACAATGCCTAGGTTCCAAGGGCATTTGGAAGGATGTTTGTGAACTGTCGGTCTGTGTTCTTTGCTTTGAGTACAGGACCTTTTGTTTCCCTGAACTCAAGTCACTGGGGCTTGATTTCCAGGCTTCAAAAACAGACTCATGAGTTTAAATGTGGCATTACATGAAAGGAAATAAAAATATTGGTACAGCTTGATTTAGAAAGATCATTTTTCAATGACCCTTTCAAAGAGCTTCCTGCAAGGCTGCAGACAATAGTTTGGCGAGCCATTCTGGCTAGAGCTAACCTTCATCCTGGCAGTACAGAGGGCGGCCACCAGCTGACCTACAGTGCCCAATGCCCACCTCGGGCACAGCCTTCCAGGGACACAGGTCACCTAGCTCATAACTGTTCTTCTTCCAGTCCTCCAAGCTATCACTCAGTATTCAGTCCTAGATCAGCTGATGTCAGACTCTATCTTCTAGAGCTGAGCTCCAAGGATGTAGACAGCTTGAATCCAGGTTATTTACCAGTGAAAGGCCTACTGGGCAGGCTACCCCACAAACTTCCATTTTTTTTTTTTAACCCCTAGCATGCAAAGTTACAATTGTAATGACATCACTGGAATTTTGTGAGAACTAACTGGAATCACTCTGCAGCAAAGGAGATCATGTATTGTAAACACTAGTGTCTAATTACCCTCCCACTGCGAGTGAATTGCTGTTCACATCACATTCATATCCTCATCTTCAGGGCTGCCTCTTACTCTTGAGAAGCATATTGAGCTTTTCTGTTGCCATTAGACAATGTAAAGAAAAAGTCACACACACCTCATCTCCATTTGCCAAACTTGGACAGGAAGGTGCCCGCCCCCTCTGCTACCGCTGCAGTGAGATGTTTCTCTTAAAATATTGGCTTTGAAATGCAACTCTTTGTTTAGTTTTCTGGTAGGTGGGACAAATAATCTTCAAGTCCCAGTTTGGTGTTTTCTGTTGTTGGTAAGTCTATATTCATTTCACAGTCAAGCCTAGGGTTGGAAAAAAATAAGCTTAATACAGTAGCTGCTCTTCCAGTCAGCCCCTAGTGCTGAACAACACTGGAATTAGAAGTTAATGGTTCCCTAGAGATCTTCAGAAGGAATGGGAGGCAAACCATTTTCATATAGATGTGCACAGCTAAGCTGGTGATGCTAGCTAGGCCCTGGCAGTAATTGGTGTATGGGACTCACTGAACTGCACTAGATAAAGCCTAGTCTTTGTTACACACCTTCATAGTGGCTTCTGTTGTGTTGGATTTCTAGTTAATTAGCTTGTGTGACAGTGCAGTGGCTGTTTTATCTCATTGTATTTTATACCAAAGAGGGCAGTAATAAAACTTTACACTTGATTGGTCTGTATAGAATCACAAAATGTTTCAAGTGAGGGAGACTTTTAAAACTATGTAAACCAACCCTATACATTTTTAAGAAAATGCCCTGAGACAAGGGTATTAAGGTGTCCCTCTCTCCTGAGGGTCATAGTTTATTGGTTTATTGGTCAGGCAAAGACCTTTCCACCTAGTGGCTCACTTCCATAGCCAGAAGGTCAACAACCCATGAGGAATGTATAGAATGGTGGAGCACATGGAATGGACACACCCTGTATTTGGCTAAAATACTTTCTGGGAAATATTTTCTTTAAAAATACCAGTGTGAGATCCCTCAGATCTTCAATGTTCTTTCCCGTTATCACTTAGTTACTAATTAGTTGGAGTTTAACGTGAAGGTCATGTTGCATGGTTGGTATTCACACATCTATGAAAGTTGTTTGTTTTCTCACTGTGTTGAGAAGAGCTGTGTGGGGTCATAATTAATCTCATTACCATCCTTTGCCTGGCAGGAAGCTGGCTACTTTTCTTTGAAAGGACTAGAGTGCAGAAATGAAGCCCCAGGGGAGGTTCCAGTCTCCAAAGACTCTGTCTTTGTCTGACAAAGGGTTATTACAGCTTCAAACTGCCAGGCAGTTCCACTTTCCATCTTGGGGGCCTACTCACCAATCTCACTGCTGGGACTTGGAGCATCTTGAAGAATTGAGGGCCAGGCTTTATTGTATGTTTAAAGGTGGTGAGGTTGGGGGTTCAGTTCAGTGGCAGAATGTTTGCCTATAGCATGTACCCACAGGTTTGGTTTTAATCCTAGTAACAAAAAAAGAGTAGGGGCAAAGAATTTGACATCCCCAAGATACTATGTATATACTTAGGGTCTTTAATATGGTCTTTACATTTCCCCAAATGAAACTTTTAAATCTCTTTAGCTTTATTAAAGTAAACACATGCAAAGTGAGAAGTTGTTTTAAATTGATCACATTAGCAAAGTTTTAAAAACAAAATGTATAAAATGCCAGCTGCTAAATGCAGCATTCTGGTCATTTCTGTGAAGGGGAAGGGAACACAAGGCTGACCCCCCAAATAAGCTGTGTTCCGTTAGCCTCAGATGTCCTACTCTTTAACCAGGGTGTGTGTGTGTGTGGGGGGGGGTTCCTGAACATATCTCTTAAAGGGACAGTCCATGAAGATAGAAAGCACATTATCACACACTTTTTAATTATGAAAACTTGGAGACAGGTCAGTGCTATAGAGGAAGACTCCAGGGATGGGTATGTGACTAACATAAATGGAAAAACATTTAGCCTGGTATATACTTTTTACCAGGAAGGAGACTAAATTTCTACTTGCTTTGATAACAGCCATGTGTAAATATGTACTTATTAACTCTTCCAGTATTTATTGATCCCTGCCTCCTATTAAACATTGTGCTAGTGGATGTCTGAATCTGTGAATAAGAAGCTCCCATTGTAGCTGAGGATACCATTAGCTGTTATGCAGCTATTTAATTTACACCAGTGAATCTAACAACTCAAAACAAAACAGAAAAATCTGGTTCTTGGGAAAGAGACCCCAACCGAATATTCTCGTCACATCCAGGAACTATGAAAAACAAGTGATTGGGTAGATCTTTTCTTTGTCATTGAGGTAATATTCCTGAATCAAACATTGTAAGGCCTCTTTGGTAGATGCAGTGGTAGGAGCAGGAGGAAAAAGACTCATGGTCTCTGAAGGATGGATGGTACACAGAAATGGAGCATCCCCTCTGAATGACTCAGCTTCCTGCACAGGTGGTCCTGATAGACCACAGCAGCTGGCTTGTCTCCATGAAGTATTACTGAAATACAGGCATACCCACCCACTCAGAGTCTGTGGCTGCTTTCAAGCCACAAGGGCAGAATCCAGGGCTTGTAACAGATGTCTATCCTGCAGACTTCAAGTTATCTATCAGTTGGCCCTTTTTATTTACAATTTGATAACTCCTCTTCTAGAGAAGTGGTATCCTTTAAGAGTCACCTGGAAGCTACATCCTCTTACTCCAGAAAAATGCATGTACGAACTTAGACACATGATTGACCTCCTTTATTTCAGGAGCCTACAGGCCTCCTCAGGGTCTTACTACCGATGAAGGTAGGATTCATTTCTTCACACTGATATGTTGAGTCATTTCTTCTTGTGGATGTGGTTTGAATCATGGGATGTATTTGCCCAACCAAGGTCAAGGAGAAAGATTTGGTCATATCTGGTCAGATTTTTCAGACTATCCTACTGGTGTTGAAACAATATCTCTTTCAGTTCCTTTCTGTGGCTTTTGGATATTCTCACAATGGGGACTTTACTGGGTGTTATCTGGTTTTCAGAGCATCTGTGTTACCATTCTTAGCCCCATCAGACCTATTTAGTTCTCTTAAAACCTGAAGTGGGTTGAAAATTGACCCGCTTTCTTCTCTGCCACTGTTCTGTTTCTCTTTGTTGGCACATACTCAAATAAAAGTCTCGTTGCTCATAGTCAGGCTTTCTCCCCCTTCAGCTATCCTTCATACTTAGGAGCCTGGCCCTGGTTAATAATATTAACAATCTAATAAATCATTGCTTACCTTGGCCATTGTCTTAACTATTTCTAAACACGTCTAGCTGCAGACACTTCACTGTTGGGCCACAAAGATGGCTCAGCAGGGAAAGATGGTGTTGCCAAGTTTAATGCCCTGAGTTCAATCCCTGGAACTCTAATTGGCTCCAGAAAATTGTTCTATGACTTACATAAGTGAGCATGTGCACAGAACACACACACACACAGTGTAAATAAGATCTCACTTTCTAATATTAAAGGTTATTGTTAAATTATTATGTTAAAAAAGTTTGTATATAATGTCTTGGGTAACATTTGTATACCTACATTTTGAAATTGAAAATTAATTGACTTAGCTTTAAATATCTTTTCATTGTTCTTGCTTGGGTATTTTGAAATAGGATCTCATGTACCTTAGGCTGGCTTTAGACTCCTAATCTCCTACATTTACTCCACCAAGTGCTGGTATTAGAGTCATGTCCTACTACATCTACCTTTAAAAATGTTTAGAAGTCACAGAAGTGTGAGTTGGCAAGAGGAAATCAATCAATCACCCTTGTGGCCTGTCAGCTGAGCCCCTTGGGGATGGCCCATGGCCACCATCTTCTGCCTGTCTGCTTATATTCGTGGGCTCCTCCTCTGATGGCCTCATTTGGTGTCCTGCGTACTCTAAAAAGGCCCATCACTACCTCTTAGTCTGTTAGGTGATTTTAGATTTATAGAGGAAATGAGCAAAGATTGTGTACATGTAGATCATAGATGCATGCAGAGTCTATACAAAAAAACAGAGGCCAATTTAGTCATGTCTCAAGATCAGAGAGGCCTGGCACATTGGAAGTTGTTTAAGTCTAAATGTGTACAGGAAATAAAGCTTACTAGCTTTATTTTTGTCTTAAAAAGTTAGTTCTCTGTGTTCTACTAAAAGTTCCATTTCTACCAACCAGAGAGCATTTTGCTGACCTGTCATGGTGGTTCATGTCTTTGTGAAGTTCCTAGCCAGCTACAACTTTTTCTGAGCTGGCTTGCTCACCTTGAGATGTCATTCTCCCTTTGCTATCTGCAGTCTGAACTTCTGATCATGGCTGTACGGTTTATATCAGAATAACCTTCCCTCAGCTAACGAGTATTACAAGGTCTCAAAGGACAAGCAAAGCATACAGAAACTACAGGAGCTTCAAGTGAGGGGGATCTGCACTGAGTGAGGACTGTTTCTGTGTGACTCGTCCTAGCTCTGCATAAGTGGGAAGCCACAGTCCTGGCAGAAGGGCGAGATTTGCGGGGGAATCTGAGAACTCTCAACTCCTCTGATTTTCTATTGCTGCTTTGTCTTCTCATGTTACTGCCTTCTTCTCCTTGCATTTGCTTTAGCTTATTCTTGCCTTGGAAGCTTTGATTGTTGACTTGAACTCATTTTTATATACTGATATAAAAGGCCCCCAGTTCTAAATTGATGTCTAATGTTGCCATAAATGAGTTCCTTACACATTAGCATAGCGCATCTTCAGTTGTACCCAGGCCAAGCATCTTTACATTCCCTTGTGGTTTTGTCTTTAATTTTTTGGTATTTCCAAGCGAATTGTTTAATTTCCACACATTTGTAATTCTCTAAACTTATTTCTCTTACTAATTTTTCCTTTCATTTTGCTGTGGTTGGGGAACATGTTTTCTTAGACTTCCATCTTTGTAAATATGTTGATTCAATTCATTCATGGCCCATTGTATGATCTGTCTGGAACGCTCCCCTGTGCACATCAGAGGGTGTGTATTACTGGATATTTGCAGTGACTGTAGGCCTCATCACTTCATGTTTTTTAATTGCATTATGTTCTTATCAACCACCTGTCTAGTCAAACTATGAATTTAACTATTTTTGGTGAGTTACCTGTTCCTTTAATTCTGTCTGTTCTTAGTTTGAGGGTTTGGGGTCCTGTTACTTGCTTCATAGTGATCCTATAATTTGAAATCACTTGACCCTTTTATTATGTATCCCTTATCATCTCTAATTTTTATAATGGTTTTTATTTTGAAGTCAATTTCTTCTTCTTCTTTTTTTTTTTTTTTTGGAAGATTGTGTTTCTCTGTATAGCTCTTGCTGTCTCTCTTGGAGACCAGGGTAACCTCTGACTCTGAGATCTGCTTGCCTCTGTCCCTCAGTGTATGCACCCATCACACCTGGCTACAGTCCATTTTTCTGACCTTAATGTAATTCCTCTTTGCATGCTGTACACTTTTTCTTGCTATCATTTTCAACTGTGCCTTGAGTTTCAGTTATAATTGCTATGTGCTGCATACAGTTGAGTCTTGGTTTTTATGTGGCTCTATCGTGTCCACTTTTTTAATCTTAAGAATGCTGTGGCTGAGTGTGTGGCCACCATTTGCCCCTTGTCTTTAGTCCTTTTGGTGTTGCTCCCCACTACTTCACTCTTAAATAGTAAACAAATATTTTCCTTTATTTTATTTTTTCATACTTAGTGCTTTTCTGAGAAAGGGCCTCATTATGTAGCCCAGACTAGCCTAGAACTTGTGTTTCAGAACTTCTTCCGTTTCAGCCTCCTGAATGAAAAGATTATAGGCATAAGCCACCACACCTAGCTATGTAAATATTTCTGGTATAGCATTTTAACTTCGTTACTCCTTTTTTCACATATATTCTCTGTTCTTTTTTTAGTGGTTGCTTCGGGATTTATCATAATACCTTAATTTACAAGGTTACAATAACTGCTTTCAAATGTCTGCTGCCTCAGCTTTATGCTGCCAATCCCAGTAGCTGTAGAAACGTATGTTCTCTAGAACTCCATCCTATTCTCCCATTTTATGCTAGTGTTATGCATATTAATATGTATTTTACAGACTGACTATGCATCGTTCTAATACTTTTTATATCTTTATGTCTTTTAAAGAAGGCAAGAGGTAGAAAGAAGAAGCTGTGAGAATTCTCACTTATAATCACGCCTGATTATTTGTGCCTGTGGCTTTGAGTTACCACTTGGTGTGATTTCTTTGTTCCAAAACATCATTATTCCTTCCTAGCTCCTTTCTACTTAATTGATATAAATGTATTGCATTTTTATACAACCTACACACAACAATACAATGATATATATATATATATATATATATATATATATATATATATACACAGTCCCCACTTTCATGACTGTGGAGTTAGATTCCAGACCTTGTATATACTGAGTGCTCTGTACAGCTGAGCCACACTTCCAATCCCTACAATCCTTTCTCAAATGAGCTAATGAAAGAGGGTAAATAGGCTCCCATGACAGCAACTACAATTGCTTTTAAGGGTGTTGCTATTATTATTATTATTATTATTTCCAAATAGTGTGAGGTCACTTGTTTTTAATCTAAGTAACTTATTTATTTTTACATTATTAAAATATGATTGTATCATTTCCCTTTTCCCTTTTTCTTTTCCTCCATTCCTTCCTTTCTTCCTCCAACCCTGCCCATCTTCTTTCTCTTAAATTCATGTCTTTATTATTATACATATACATTTATACATATATGCAATTGCCTATATATACACATAGTATATATGTAAATGCATAAATATATAAATATAACATGGCCAGTTTGTTTAGTGTTGCTCACATGTATATGATTCCAGAGTTGATTTCTTGGTATTGGATAACCCACTAGAGGGCTCACTCTTGGAGCAGAATAATTCTCCCTCTCTTGGAAGTCATTAGTTTTCAATACTTCGTTGCTGGGGCTGAGATTTTTAGTAAGTTTCTGACCTGGCCTAGCTCAGAGATCTGGACCAGCATCCCGAATAATCACACAAAGCCTTATATTAATTACATGCTGTTTGACCTATGGCTCAGGCACCTTACTTACTAACCCATGATTAGCCAAGTGGCTTAGTACCTTTTTTCAGAGCAGCATTTCGTCTTCTTTCCTCTGCACCTGCCTCTCCTCTCTGCTCTGCTTTTTCTCTTTCTAGAGTTTTCTTAGTCTGGTATCCCCTCCCATACTTCCTGTCTGCATTCTGGCCAATCGATGTTTTATTAAACCAGTAGGAGGAACAAATATTTACAAAGTACAAGAGCATAAACCCCCCAGTAGAGGTTCCATGAGATTTCCCTCCTCCATGATAGCATGTATATTGGTCTTGTCATTGTTCAGGTCTTGTTTAAGCAACCATACTGTTGAGGTACCATAGGTGTAGTTTCCCTATCTTTTCTAGGAGTCATATTCTCACAGCAGACTTTCTGGTCCTTTGTCCTACAGTCCTCCTGAGCCTTAGGTACAAGAGTTATGGTAGATATAGGCACTGGGGCTGGCATCCTATGATCAGTTAATCTCTGCATTTGTGATTTTTAATAATGATGTCCATCTGTTACAAAGAGAAGCTTCTTTAATGAGGGCTAAGAGCTACACTTATATGTAGATATAAGGATGCATTTTAGAATGTAGTTAGGAATTATGCTGGTCTACTAACATGGCATAGCAGGTTCTCCTCTAAGATTGTGACTTACTGGTCCCAAATAGTTGGCTAGGTTTCCAGTACCAGGCCTGTTCTTGCTCCTGCTGAGCCTTCAGGACAATTAAAGAGCCATTGGTTACTGCCAAGTATGATGCCACTATTACTCCCTTGAGGATACATTGCTATACTGGTTATAACTTTAAAGTATGCTTCATCAGGTAAGTCTTTTAGCAAAAAATTAACTTGAGGTTTGTTTGTCTACAATTTTATTCTGTCCTAGCCTTTGAAAAGCAGTTTGCCTGATTATAAAATTGGTTGGTAGTCATTTTTTTCCAGCACTTTGAATACGATATTTTTTCTTTCCATCCATCCCTTTCTTTCTATCTTTTTAATTCTAGGACAGGGTCTCATGTCTTTTGAACATAATGTATAGCCAAGGATGACCTTGACATTTTGATTCTCTTGCTTTTATCATCCAAATGTTGGGATTATAGGTGCTCACTGCTCCTCCTGGTTTGAATATGTCATTTTACTGCCTTTGTGCTTCATTGTTTTTTTGCAAGTTTAGTAGTCAATCTCATTGGGAACAAGTGACTTCTGACACCTGGATATATCTCTGGAGTAGACACTGCCATATTAACCAAATGAAGGATTTGATCTATTAGATTACTTAATTTTTTTCCGTTTGTAATTTATATTTATGTACAGAAAACTTAGCAGTGTACATTTATTTAACCCAGCTTAGTGACAAGTTCTTTGGCCTTTGCCTTTTCCATCTTGGCAATTCGAGCCACAGACTTAGGACCCAGGACATTGCCTCCCCAGTGGCGTCAGATCTCATCGTATCTGTCCTTGTAGTTAGTCCTAGAAGCTTCCACCAGCTTAGCCAGAGCACCCTTGTCTTCCGAGTTAACCTGCGTGAAGGCAACAGTGGTACATGTCTTCCTGTTGACCAGCAGCCCCAGCCTGGCCTTTCCCTTGATGATGCAGTAGGGGACCCCCATCTTTCGACACAGGGCAGGCAGGAAAACCACCAGCTCAATGGGATCTACATCATGGGCAATCACCACCAGCTAAGCCTTCTTGTTCTCCACCAAGGTGGTGACTGTATTGACTCCTGCTCAAAGGACAGGTGATCTTTTAGTTGGGACGTCCTCCTTACCAGCAGCTTTCTTCTCAGCATGGGCCAGCAACCTTTGCTGCTTCTCCTGCTTTGTCTCTGGCCTGTACTCGTGGGCAAGCTTAAGCAGCTGAGTAGCTGTTTGCTGGTCCAGGGCCTGGGTGAACTGGTTAATGGCAGGAGGTACTTTGAGCCGCTTATAGAGGATGGCTCTTTGCCACTGCAGCCTAATGTAGTGAGGCCATTTGATGAAGCGTGTGAGATCTCTTTTGGGCTGGATGTCCTGCCCAATGCCAAAGTTCTTAGGCCTTTTCTCAAACAAAGGATTTACCACCTTTTTGGTCTCCTGTTTCTTCATGAAGGCGGGGTCCTGGGCCACCTTCTTCCCCTTGGCCTTCTTTCCCTTAGGCATCTTGCTTGGCTAGAGGAGAGAGACTAGATTACTTAAATTAGGTGACTTATACATATTTCCTTAGTGTTCTAAAACTGGTTCTGTCCTACGATACAGTCTCTTTTGTTTGAGATGAGCTTTAAGGCAAGAAGTATAACAGAAGTTTAGACACAGGGAAAATGAATAGCTAAAATATCAAGATATTCTAGAAACAGTAAGGATTTCACAGTGAGCAGACACTGAGTTTGACTCTCAAATACTAGATCTCCAAATCAGTTTAGCATGCCTTGCCTAGCATTTGTTTCAGTATATGGGTACATGGGTACATGAATGTATACATGGGTAGGTGGGTATACAGATGGATAGCTGAATGACAGTGAGACAAATAGGAATGAAACTTATCAGACTGCTACGTTAAATTGTATCTGCTGCTAGAAACCATAGTGAAAACTGTTAGGTTTGTTGGCTTGCAAAAGGGCTGCCATGTGGTTTTTCCAGTATTGGAAGACCTCTGCTTATCTTTTCTTCACTTTTTAACAAAACGAAAAACATACTCAGGTCAGCACTAGTCCTCACACTGACTGCACAGAACCAACACCACTTGTAGATGCTGAGACAGACATGGGTACTCTACAGTGACCTTTTGAGTCTGTTCCTCGTGCTTATCTTACCAGGAAATGTAAACAATGGGTTAGTTCCAGAAAGAACTTTCAATTCACTCTTTTAAGAAAATTCTTAGGGTTTTGTGAATGATTTATTCATTCGTTGGTTTTTGAAGTTTGGGATAATTGGACATTGAAAAGAAACAAAGGGCAAGCAGGTGAACCTGGTTTTGCTGAGTGATTAGACATGTCAGTGTAGATGTTCTCAGCAGTAAAATATCCTGAGTGAGCTGGTCCTTAAAGTTTGCTTTGGCAGAAATAATTTGGAGGTGCACTCTAACAAACTGTCAATTCTGCATTTAGGAGGAATGATTTCTACAGCTGATAAAGTGTTTTTTATTAACCTTCAAAGACATTGAAATGATGACTCTGGGCCTTAAGCCTCTACATGCTTTGGAAAGTTTCCAACCTGGTTTCAGAGATTTTGACCCATCTGGGTAGTGATTCAGAAGCATGCTCTTCTGATAACTGGATGGAAGGGCTGCGTCCAGGTCCTAGATGTGGTTTTCCCACCACACATTTACGGCCACTCACCACTGCCCATTCCTAACTCTACTCATAAACTTTGCCCATGAAATACAGATATGTTTAGCTACAGAATTAACTATGGTGGAACTAGAGAGCCAAAGCAAGCCAAACAGCTCTTCCTCTATGAGTTGCTCTGAAGCTCCCCTACCTTAGTGGTTCTATTTGCCTGTGGCTCTCTATGTAGATGGACAGTCACGAGATTTTAATTGGCCCTGCAGAAGCACAGACGATTCACTGTGTCATTTTTCCAGTGTGACTGTTCTAGCTCTGCAGATCTCCAGGGATCAGAAGTGCCCAGGACTAATGCAGACCTCCAGCATTTATGATACAAAGCATCAAAACTGAAAAAGTTCTGGGGCTTTGCCTAAATGTTGACATTTGTACAAGTTTCTGGTGGAGGCGTGAAACTCCAAGGCTTCTGGCCTATGAGACTGGGGTTGTGCCTTAGCCAGTCTCTTCCCTCTCTTCTCCCTGGTGGAGTGTCAGTGCTCGGCTCTCCACTGGCTGTTGGTTTGCCTTCTGTCTGCAGCATGCATCCTTTGCTCACTTAGTTTGTATGAATTTGTTTTTGAATAAGGGATGTAATGTGTTTATCCTTCATTTCAATGTGAGGCGGGGGCACTTTTAAGGTTTTGGTAACAACAGTTAATGAGTGGTTTTTGCTTGTTTGTTTGTTTGTTTGTTTGTTTTTTAAATGGAAAAGAAGGGGCCAAGAGTGGAAAAGGGAAAGCCTGTGTCTTTTACATGAGTAAAGTTTAAGCCAACAAAGTGATATTTTTGGTGATGGATAGATGAAATTTCTAGGCTTTGAAAAGCTGGGAGAGAACTTCAATATTAGATTATAATTTGGTTCCTTGGTTATTGGGTCAGTCTTTCATTTATGTTGTTATCAGAGTAATCCTACCCAGTATCTCTACAGACGTCCTTTGGTATCTGCAGGGTATTGTTTCAGGACCACTCTATACCAGTTCCCCAAATAACATAGTATATGCCTGTATTCTTTATTCATCCTCATGTTATTTAGTTTATAGTTCTCAGTACAATACAAACACTGTGCAAACAGTAATTGTCTGTATTGTTTAGGGAATGATACTAAAGAATGTCTGTACATGCTCAGTACACACAAAGGTACTTCTCTGTAAATAATTCTAATCTGCAATTGGTTGAATCCACAAACATAAATGTGGGACCCATGAGTAGTGAAGGCCATTGTATTTACTTCAGAGGGAAACTGAGAGGCTTGCTGACTTGGATGGACATGTGGGTCTGAGAAGTTATTGTGATGTGGCTTCCTGTCTCACAGCACTGCGGCTGCGGCCACAATATGAACCTTGTCACTGTCGGGCTTGGGTTTGGTATGTTTTTCTTACCCTCTTTCCAGTTTGCACTCAGCCCACCTTCTGCCTATATGCTGGAAGGATTTAGAAAAGTCTGTGAAAGGTAGTAACATCACATAGTTTGGTGTTGCACCTGGCCAGAAATTTAATGAAAAAGCAACTTGACTGAAAGATACCTTGGGGATTTGACTTTCTATTTCCCCCTTAGCCTAGAAAAATTAAGAATTAATGAATCTCAGACATTTTCCACCTCTTGCTGCCACTAGGCCTCTGGGAGTGAAAAATTGTAGGTCTCACTATCTTTTGCTGCTCATACAAGAAAGAACACCCAAAGCTATGGAGTCTACTGGGAAGAAAATAGGAAATGTAAAGGCTTTAGAGACTAGGAGTCGGCAAAATGCAAATCTAAGTAGAAAACACCGTGAACTGGAAATGTGTTCATGCATGGTGCTGAAGTCTTTGTGCTATGATTATTGCTGAGGAAAGCAAGTCATATAAGCACAGTTTAGGAAGGCTGAAGACTGGCATTTCATAAGGAAAATGGTAGGCAGTTTTCCCCAAGGCTTTATCCGTGCTAATTCTGTTTAATGTGACAGCTCCTAATAACTCTGGGTCCCTCACAGAAGCATGTGTAGATAGTGTTGGGGCTCTGCATTCTGGAGAGAGTTACAAAGGAGGCTAGATGCCAGCATGTACAGACCAAGAAAATGTGATCAGGAGCTTAGAAAACCTGGTTGTTCATATCGGAGGGCTGGGAGCTAGTATGAGCAGCAGCTGTGTTCCCCTCCAAAGGGATTGCCTTTGGGTTGAAGCACCTGAGCACTGGCCCTTCCTCGTTTGCTGTCTTCAAGCTTCTCCTGTCTCTATCCTTACCCTTTCCTTTGTCATATCTGACCCTTGAAAGCTCTGGGGTAAAAATGCCCCATAGTATTTACTTTAACATCACTCTGAGTGAAATTCCTGACCTACCACTGTTAAAGCAGAACTTAGTTTAATTCAGGGTTCTGAGGTTTCAACCCATAGTCCTTTGCTCTGTTCCTCCTGGTTACAGAAGGCTTGCCATTCTGTGGAAGCCAGGAAGTAGACAGAGGATGCTGGTATACCTGGGTCTCCTGCAGCCCTGGCCTCTGGGATGATGTCTCCCTCTCTTAGGTAATGGTTTTTAGCAATGTGTTCAGCTACACGCTGTGGCCCACTCGACTGATTTCCTAGGCTCTTCTCAGTACAGTCACGTTGACCATCATGATTAACCATGTTGAGCTGGAGAGATGGCTCACTGGGTAAAACCACTTTCTGCTCCTAGAGAACCTGAGTTTGGATCCCAGCATTGACATCAGGCAGTGTATAACCCCCTGTAACTGTGGCTCCAGGGAGCTGATCCCTTTCTGGCCTCCATGAGTATCCACACACATGGCAGATGTTCACAGGATACAGTTACATACACATAAGTAAAAAACAAAATCCTTTAGAAATGATATATCATCATGCACACTCCTGTTAATCACTTGGTTGTAGGGTGGCTGTGGGGAGATAAGGGATAGCTTTTTCCTTCCATCTTATTCGTTCTTTTAGCCTGTTCTGCCAACCAAGAAGAAAGAAGAATCTAGAAAGGGAAAGAGTGTGCTTGACAAGGTTAACAAGGTCTGCCTTAGGAAACATGTTGTCTTGTGATGCAAGTTCGGGGCAAGTGCACTTGAGTGCAAGTTCCGTGTTGTAGCACACAGCTTGACAGCCCTTGAGGAATTGGAGTTCAGCATTCGAGTAGAAACATCAGACAGCGCTGCCTCCTCAGCCTTCATTATTGGTGGGTTTCTCGTGCTATTTAAATTTTAGATTCTGTGGGTAAGCATGTTCCGTGTAAACCATAGCATGACTGTTCCAGTATTTTGCTGTGATGTGGGATATGCTTCAGTCTGCCTGCAACTTCCTCATGCTCTCCCAAAATAGCTACAAAATGCTTCAAAATGCAGTGCTATTTTTAGACTTGCTTCCACTTAGAATAGTTTCAATCATTACTCACAGGTTTAGTGCCTAATTGGGAAAGAAGAGCTTATTTTATGTGCCCTAAAACTGATCTACCCCACCTCCACCCGCTTCTAAGAGCCAGTTTTCGAAGAATTATTGGGCATGAAGTCCCCTACTAAGTGTGGAGAGAGAAAGTCTTGAGTTACTTCCCCACTGTGGGCTCTGACCTGTCTGTTCTCCTTAGATTAACCTGCACTCTACACTGCAGCCAGCCATGGTGCCTCAGATTGCAGCTTTCCAGTCTTTGGTGATGGGGTGCTTGTGGACAAGGGACAGACTTTCCTTGCCTGGCTAGGACTCCACAGGCTTATATGGCCTCTTCTGTCTCTGCTGCAGCTAAATAGCTCTGCATTCCATTAACTCTCCATACTATTCCTACTACAGACCTTCTGGGTGCTTTCTTTGCTTCTGAAATGCTCTCCCCTCCCCCCTTCATTCTCTTGAGTTAGAAGCCTCCTCTGACTGAGGTAATTTTCCACCTGCAGCATATATGCTCACAAGTTTCCTGTCTTCATAGCATGAATCACATGTCCACTTTTTCTGTAGGCTGTTGTTTGATTAGCTGTGTGTCTCCACCTCTGTTCCTCAGCCTTTGTCCCTAGCCAACTTAAGCTGGACAGGCAATCATGTTTTTTCCCTAACTATTGGAGGTCCAGAACTGCTTGGACCAAATGTTTATGTCTCCTCCATCCTTTGTGTACTGAAACTTTAATTCCTACAGGGAGGTAGGGCTTTGAAATATAATGAAGGGAACCTTTCAGCTAAATAACAAACTGGAAAGCTGCATTTGAGATGAGAAACTTTGGTGGCAGTAGTGTGATCTGATGGACTCGTGAAAAGCACTTGAGCTGACCACGCACATTTCCACAAAGTTCAAGCCAGGTGATCCAATGGCACTTCAAACACAAAAGCTACCAAACTACTTAGGTGCTTTGGGGCCTTGGGGTCCTAGTATATATGGACTGGCATCAGAAGAAATCTTTCACAGCCATGTTTTTTTGGGTACGAGTACAGCTGGGGAGGGGAAGGGAGGGCAGGGGAAGAGATGAATGTATTGGTGAAATTCATAGGAAACAGTTTAGAAAGAATTTACTAGAAATGTTAGCACTGGTGATCTTTGCACAGTGGTACTGCACTTATTTTCTGTCTTTGTTTTATAAACTGCTTGAGTTTATATTATTTATGCCAGTCATTAGCCTCAATGTAATGGAAACAAAGCAAATGAACATAAGATTACCATCAGATTTTAGCTGCCGTGTAAGAGGGAGTCTTAGCACCCACTGACCTCAGAAGAACAAAGGAAGTTTTGGAACCATTTCTGAAAAGTAGAAATAAATGATCAGGGCAACACAATGACAAGATAGAAACATAAAATCCATAAGGGCTGCTCTTCAATCTCTATGAAATGTCTTGCTTTTGAAAAAAAAAGTCCTTAAAAGATTTTGTGCGTGGGTGCCCTTCCTCAGTACATGTTACTGTCTTGTGTCTGGTGTCTTTTGAGAACAGGGACAGATTACCAGCCAGTGGGCACTGGAGAGAGGTTGTGTGCAAACAGGTGATAATTACATGGTTGTAGAGCTGTTTGTTTCTCACTCTCCTCTGTAGAATAAGGATGCTTACAGAAGATGGACATCCATTTAGAACTTTCTTTTGGTTCCTGTGGGAAGAGGAGCTAAGGGTTGCCCTTGGAGTGGCATGTGGTAATGAAGGGTCTGACAGCCATGGTTTCCAGGACAGAGGAGCGCAGCAGAGAACCTTTAGAGCAGGGGTCCCTTACTATACCATCACCCCTTGGCCAGGTGACACAGAATGATTATGGTCCCCAACTATGGCATGACATTCTCATGGGTTTGGCTATCATTGGCAAAGCTGACTTCAGCAAGGCAGTTTCTCTTTAGGCTTCAGTTCCAGAGAACTAACAAGTCACAGTCTGAATGGACATGACATCAAGGCAGGCATGCATTGTCACCTGCACACTGTCACCTGGGGTGATTGGCTGTTTTTTATGCTCTGGAGCAATAAAGTTGGCCAATTCTGGCTTTTCATCTTGGCCCTCTTGCTGTGATCGGCCCACCATGTCAACCATCTGAGCCAAATGGGAGTATCATTGTCCACCTAGGAGGACTGCAGCTATGACACATTGGAAGGATGTGCCAATCCCCGTGTGTGACATGCCTTCCCTGTGCAAGACCCTTAAAAATGTTTCCCCTCCCTCCCTGTTCCTCCTCCTGCTCTCTCTAATTTATTTTTGACAGAAGCATTCCTAGTTGTAGATGAGTACGTACTTGAGCATTCTTATTATTGAATTTAGCCTATACGGACCACTACCTATTATTAAAAGTAAGCTTTTATTTTAAGCACTTTAGTAAGGGGGCTTGATGTGGGGTTTAGGAGGCACTGAGGAAAGCTGATGTAGACCCTTTTAGAGGAGAACCAAGCCACTAGAAATTGGCCCCATAGTGCTGTCACCTTCTCCCTAGGGTCTTTCTCTGTTATTGGAAAAAACCAGTTGCCCACCGGACCTCTGAGTAGCAGAGACTGAAATGGATTCCTCTGCTCTCTCCACAGACCTCAGGGTCTCTGGGCACAGGTCCTGGAGGCAGTGTTATGAGAGTCCTGTGTGTGGATTTCAGAGAGCGCCCGGAGCCCAGCACTCCTGCTTGAGCTGAGGCAGTGACAGTTTGCCTGTGTAGGAACACAGTGCTCATCCTTAAACAATATAGCCAGAGAGTCTTTTTCCTGCTATAAAGGTTTCGGGGAGAGGGTGGGTGGAGATGTTCTTTGCTTTGCTATCTGCTGGTGTTGCTTGCATTCTGCATGAACAAGCTCTGTTTCTTCCTAGCTGTCTCTAGATGCTCCCAGGCTGTTAAGGCTGCAAATCAACACAAAAGACATAGCTCCCAGTAGAACTGAGCAAAAGAAGACTGTTCATGTCTTATAGGCAATATGGCCTTTCAGTTAATAAGTTAGAGAAAGTTTACAATAGGCCTGTTGTATATAGAAGGTCAAATATGATTACTATATAGTTTATCCCTAATGCAATTAGCATTTGCTTAGTTTTCTTACTCAGCAGGCTGATGCTCCTTAGCCATCCATTCCTTTTCCTACCATTTGAGGGCTACTGGTTTCTAATATTATTTGTCCTGTCCTGTACTCAAAACATTCCGATAAGGATAAGCCTCTACTCCCCACTAACATTTCTAAAAGCATTGTCTTTTGCCATGTGTATCATATTCAGATGAAAGTTGACTCCCTTGACCTTGCATGACCTGAGATTGAATTTCTTCTCTTTGTGGTGGCAATATATCTTTATAAGGAAAAAACACTGTGCCTACTGCATCTACCAAAATAAACTGGAGTTTTCAGTGGCCACACTGAAAACATAGAGGAAATTGGTCTCATCATATGGGAAACTCATTGTCAAAGGGAAATCACGTCCAAAATGAGGAAGGAAAGTGAAATATCAACCTAGGGAAACAACCTCATCTGGAAATAGGATCCTGAGGTTTCATCCTGGAGCTGACCCTCCCCATCCTTCCAGGAGGTAGGATGAAGTGGCCATGTGTTGTAGGCTTTAAAATAATGACTGGTACCCTAGATCTGCCTTCAATTTGCTGTGCAGTTGCCATTAGCAGCACATCTTTATAAACTGATCACAGAGCCAAGCTTTCTTCAACTTCACTAGAAAAGGAACCTTGAAAACTTCTAGAGGATTGGAAGGCAGTTGTCATTTCTGTTTCTGGATCATGGCCAGTTGAATTAAGGACTATTGCTTTGTTCTTTGTTTTGTTAAGAAAGGGGAGGAGGTCAGAGTAAAGAAAAAGTGCAGAGGTCTATGAGCAAAATCATTTGTTTCAAGTTTTAGGGCCCTTTGGTCACTGCAGAGATAAGCATTCAGCTGGTGCAGGGCAGAGCCAGCAAGCAGCAAGCCCCGAGGTCACGGCCACTACTAGTCTTTTATCTCATTTCCCAGTGTTGGTGTCCTGGGCACCTTGTAGACTGCCATTAAGATGTTTGACTTGGAGACTTCCTGTTGCCAAAACCTAGAGTGGGATGGTGATCAAGTAATTTCTGTCATTTCTTCATTATGGGCTATATTAGTTAGTTTTCTGTGACTGTGATAAATATTTTGGCTCATAGTCCCAGACATTTCATTCCATGGTTAGTTGGCAGTGTTGCCTTTGGGCCTATGCAAAGAGAAAGCTGATGGTGGGGGAAGCTTTTCATCTTCTGGGAGCCGGGAAGAAATGACAAGGACAAGGGGCCACAGTTAGCCTGTTCAGGAGCGTGACCCCAGGAACCTAATATCTCCTGTTAACCTCCACAGTTTGAAGATTCCCCACCTCCCCACGGAGCCACCTTCAGAGGGTGTGGGTGAGTGAGGGACAGACCAAGGATTTGATACATAGGTTTTGGGGGACATTCTGTATCTACACTATAACACTGATTATATTTCTGGTCACTGGCTGTGGAGCAAATGTAAGAAATGATTTCCCCCTTTTGGCCTGATGCTAAAGAAACAAGTTATGTCTCAGGACATCCTTGTAACTCCCATTGGGAGAGAGTAGAGGGCAGAGCCTCACTGACTTACTCAAGAAGCCCTGCTGCATGCCTGCAGTGTGCCTTCCCTTCAGAAGTTAGATCACGATCACGTGGATCAGCTGCAGGGAACTAACTGTCAGGTGCTTGCAAGGTGTGGGTTTGAAAAGCTGAAGTGGTTTTTGTTTTCAGTAATGAAAGCTGTCTTCCCAGACAGTGGGGAATGGAGGTAGGGCGGCTGAACACCACAGCAGCTGCCAGCCTGTCTGAGATTCCCAAACTTGAGAACTGCCTGGGGAAATTTGTCACAACTTTCAACCTCAGGATTAACTTCAGAGAGTCAGTCAATTAAAAGCAGGGTTTATTAATTAACTGTCTTATGAAGGAAGGGGACAAGAGATGGTTTAAGCCTGGAGAGAGACCTGAGATAGGTAATGATGGAAGAAATTCAACTCTGTGACGTTGCCTTCCTTCACACACGCGCCCTGGCGTACCCCCACCCCACCTTCATAATAATCCTAAATAGTTAACTTAGAAAAAACCAGAAGCCAGCTCAGTTCTGATTTGGGTTGATAATCAGTTAACCACCAGGGTTTGAAAAATAAGAGGGAGGGTAGTATATTGGTGTCATAGCTGAAAAATATTAGAAGTACAGGGACACTTTTTTATAACACATATTTGTAAATTTTAAATATTTTTAATTATTAACACCCCCCACTGTTTTCCCTCCCACCCCTTCTCTAGCTCTTTTGCCCCCCCACCCCCCTCTGCCTCTCCCCACCCCACCCCATCTACTTCTCAAAGCGGGTAAGGCCTCCTTTGAGTAGTGAATACAGGCTAAAGTCTTCCACCATAAGGAGTAGTCTCTAACATGCCAATTCAGGTAACCGGGTTAATTCTTGGTCCCATAGCCAGGGGGCCCACTAATAGCAACTGTCACCCTCTTTCCGAGGGCCTGGCTGGGTCTCATGCAGGCTCTCCAGCTGTCAGTCCAGAGCTCCTGACCTTCCATTAGCTTGGGTCAGCTGTCCCTGTGGGTTTCTCTAATGTGCTCTTGCGCCCCCCCCACCCCACCCCCACCCCGCTCCTCTACGTGCTCCTCTCTCTCTTCAACTGAACTCCAGGTGCTGAGCTATGAACACACACATTTCTTCTGCCATCCCTGCCGTTTTGACCTTTCTGTCTTGGTGACCAGGTTGTAGCTCATGAGACTATTATTTTTTCTTTTTGGTTGAGAGGGCGAAACGGGATATTAAGAATCAGATGACTTAAATAAAACGGTTTTAGGCACAGTCCAGGTAAGAGTACTTAAAAGATGCTTCTTAGTTCCGTTGGTATATATTCATTATACATGGCCCTAGGTTACGTAAAGACATTTTCATATGAATATATGATGTACTTTGAGCATATTCTTCTCCTGTACCCATGTCTTTCCTTTTCTTTCCTGTTGGCCATCCTTACTCCCATAGGTAGCTTGATTCTACTTTAGTATCATATAATTCTACATGTCTATAAAATTTTGGGCCACAAATGAGGGGAAAAAAGTGACACATGTCTTCCTGAGACTGACTGAATTCACCTAATATGGTTACCTCCAGTAGTGTCTGTTTTCCTGCAAATTAAAGATTTTTGTTCATTGTAACTGGAAAGACTTCCTTTTCCATGTTCAAGACACTTTCTGTAGATGCTTTTACTTTCTGTTGGCATTGCTGAGGTCCAAGGACTCTCTACAGTCCTGACCTCAGCCCCTCTGACCTTGACACTCACTGTCCCCCCTATCAGGCAAGAGTTGCAGCAGGGAAGACATATTTCTAGACCCTCCAACACTTGCCAGCTGTGTGAACATAAGCCCACTCTTCCCTGACTGTAGGCATTTTGCTCATTAACAACTGTGGGCTGCATGGAAACAGCAGAGATGTTCTATACTGGGGTGGTTGCCAGAGTAAGGCCAATAGGAAGATAGGCATGCTGACTTCTTACAGATTTCCCAGCTCGTGGTCATCCTGGGAAGCTGTGGACTTGAACACAGAATGCCTCAGGAGCCTGCTGATGGTCATGCTACTGATCCGTGGACCTCACTTTTATTAACAAGGACCTAAGAGGTGTCCTATGTGTAGGATGGCTATGTGCTGTAGGGTCATCTTTGTTTATCAACAGGTGGTTCTTTTTTTCCAATCTAAGAAACAGAAGAGCCCCCTACCTCTTCCTTAACTCTGATCCTGAAAATCAGGAAGTCATCAACATATCGCCTCAGTTTCTTGAGTTATTATTTGTTTTCAATAGCATAAGAAATAGGAAAGAGGGCAAAGCAAGGAATAATGTGCTATATGGGCTGATGGAGAATGGTGAGCACCAGACATCAGATGGCTTACAGCTCTGATGCCTCCTTTAGGGCTTCTAGAGTTTACCAATGAATAAAAGAGTTTTAAATATGAACAAACAAGAAATATACTATCTTTCCATAGATCACAGCTGCATTTTTAGGGGTGTTTCATTTCCAAACTATATTAATTACTTTTCTCATACCTGATAGACGCAAGTTGAAACAGGAAAGACTGTTTTGCTTGTGGTTTAAGGGTAAATAGTTAGTCGCCTTAGAGCATATGTGGGCCTGAAAATCAGTGCCCTTCTGCTCCTGAGTCTGGGATTACAGGTATGCACCACCATACCGCACCTTCCTGAGCTTTGAGTTGTACTCCTGAGTCTTTCTCTAACATTGCCTGTTATCCAGTCCCATACCAGTGTCTGTTCTGTTTCCTCAGAGGATCTCCTTCCTCCTGTCCCCAACTTATGCATCACTGTGTTCTCTGCACACATCATGGCAGTGAAGGCATGGCAGCAGCAGTTAGGAATCAGAGGGAGGAATACCAATGCTCAGCTTGCATTTTCCTTTTGAATTTAGCCTTGGACCCCCAGGCCAGCAAATGATGCCACTTACATGTATGGTGAATTTTCTCATCTCAGTTAATGTAACCCTGAAGTTCCAACAGATGTGCCCAGGAGTTTATCTCTCAGATAATTTGAAAACCTGTCAAATTTACAGTTACATCACACAAACAGAGGATGGTTTTTATCCAAGAGAATTTACCCCATTTCTCCTCCCTACTAGCCAAGAATAGCATTATCATCCACTGCTGTGTATCAGGCAGTGTTGATAATAAAACCAGTGAAAGCTGTTGGCGACAAAACTCCTGGATGGAAACTTTCCAGACACCCAGCAGTGTAGAATACACCTGTGTGCCAAATGCCTGGTTAAAACTGAGGTAGTTACTGAGGTGGGAACTTTAGGAAGAATCCTGTCTGGCTGGCATGGCTTTGAAGATTACTGTCCACTTACAGGTTTCACTCACTAGCAAACAGGCTTCTGTGCCAGGGAAATGTATAAAGCCACAGACCCTGTCCCAGCAGAGCCCACTGCTGGGGAAACACAAACATTTAGGTGACTATAAAAAACAACTCCTACGTAACACTGACTTCCCACGTGACCTCCTTGCACTTGGTTTATTTTCTCTGTAGCACTGACTGAAATCTTTGACTGGCTCCTCCTTTGTGCCTCATCTTCTCTATTACAGTATGAGTAAAGGCCAGAGCTTCCAAGTCTGCCTATTGGCTGCTAGTAGTGTGGTTGTGTGCTGCCCAGAGGGTGTGAAAGGAATTTTCTCCAGCTGAGAAGCTCTCTAGGGTTGTCCACAGCACTGTGGAGTATAGCGTTGATGTTTAGGCCAACCAAGGCAGCCACAGCGGTTCTGAAACCTAATTATCCAAAGAGCTTGTTACAGGGTGAATCATTGGGCCCCACCCAGAATTTTCTGATCCAGCTCCAATGTAGTCAGAGAATTCCTAGTAATTTCCAGGTGGTGGTGATGTTGCTCCTTGGACCACTCAGAAGAACCATAGGGTGGGGTGTCAATGTGCTCCACTGTATCTGGTTGATGGATCCAGGTGGGTGGTGACCGGCTCAGAAGCTCCTCAGGAGTTATGCAGTGTCTCGTGAGGGAAGTTGAGATCTGAGAGGGACCTCAACAGAGAGACTGGCAATCAAAGCAGACTTCAAACCCAGGCGACAGCAGAATCACTGTGCCTGGGGAGAGATAGGAAGGGGCTGCGGAGGGGGATAAGGAGTAATTGGATCACTTAGAAAAGGAATGCAAAGAACCTGGTGAGCATGGGCTGGGGAGGAGAAGAAGGCTCATTTGGGGCAAGAAAAAGTAGATGCTTAAGCTTGACTGGAGGACTCTACGTGAGTGTGAAAGGGCCTAAAGTGTGACTCAGTGCTCAGACAAGGCCTGGAGTGATGCCACTTACTTGTGATCCCAGAACTCAGAGGCAGAGGCAGAGAGGTGGTAAGTTTCAGGCCAGGCTACATAGCAAGGTTTAGGCTAGCCTTGGGTATATAATAGAGTTACCAGCAATGACAGAAAGCCCTAAGAGATCATTTTGAAGCAGAGCTACAGAGTTTGGTGCCTTTTAGACAGTGGATTAAGCTGACCCTGTAGAGCTAGATAGGACTGATGAAGATCAGTAGAACAGAAGTTATGTGGTACACAGTAGAAGCAGGGACTGTGCTGGACAGATGGCTTGGTGTGTAGGAGCACTTTTTTGTGCAAGTATGAAGCCCTAAGCCCAGGTCAGCATCCACATAAAAAGGTGGCTATGACCCTGTGTGTGCCGGTAACCTAGCACTGTAGAGGGTGAGCAGGAGGATTGCTGAGGCCTGCATGTCGTCAGCCTAGCTTGGGACCCAGTGAGACTCCCTGTCTCAAATGAGTAAGACCAGATGCCATCCTTTGGATTCCTCATGAATATGCATGGTTGTGTGCACTCCCTTGCATACACCATACACATGCACACACACACACAGACACACACAAAATCAAAATAGTCAAGAACTCTTTTTGCATGGCGAGTGGGTGAACAGGGGGAAGCGAACGGTGTGCTGCAAGATGTGTGAAGGGATAAGAGGGTGTCATCAGGGAGGGGCAATACCAAATGGTGGAGCCTTTTAAAAACTGGCCTCAAGTCTGACTAATACTGGGGATTCCTTGAAAGAATCATCCTCAGAAGAGTATGTTAGAGGAGCTGGTCTTTGTACTGGGAAGACAGTAATTCTCAACTCATTTGTTCAGTTTTGTTTTGCCTTTGTGATAAGCTATGCACACAGAATGTGCATAAGGAAGTTCTGAGCCAGATGCTGTGGCAGACACTTGGAAGCCACAGCATTTAGGAGGTTGCACCAGGAGGATTATGCATTTGAAACTGGATTAGGCAAGATTTTACCTCACTAGTTGAAGAAGGGAAAAGTGGTCATACATATCATATTCATGTACACAGGCTGTGGCAGTCACCTGAGACAGAGGAGAAGCAGATGGAATAGTTTGTAGGTTCAGGATTAAACTGGGACCATGTTTGCCCCCTCTAAGCTGAGCACTGAGGAGCAAAGACATTCCTTTGGGTTTGATCCTCATCCAGGTAACACTGAGAACCTTGAATTCACTGGTGTCGCAGTGTGTAGAGAGATTGGACAGATTTTTCTGAAATGCTTGGACTAGAAAGATACAGAGAATCCATTTTTCTGGTCCTCAGGTGACCAGGCTTGTCAGATGATGAATATTTGCTCCCTAATTTGTGATATTTTTAGTTGTGTGGATCTTTGCAAACCCTCCTTTTTGCTTTGTTAAATGTTTATGTGTTTATTTTGCAGCAGACAAACTGCATTGCTGTTCCTGGTCTTTAAGAACATAGGAATAAAGGTCAGCAGGTCTTTAACTGCTGTGGGGTGACTCAGAATCATCTGCGTCCAGTTTTTAAGGATGCCATCTACAGGGACACAGACACACTGACTGGTGTTCTGTCTTTTCAGTTCTGTACAGAGCTAAACCAGCCGATCCTGCCCAATATCCGAAAGTGGAAGGGGTCCCGAGGATGCTGGAGGTCTGTTATTGCTGAGAAGCCTTCGAGTCAGCTCCAGAAGGTACTCCTATTTTGCACAAACTGCCCTGCATGCTTTTGTATTTAAACACAGTATTTTCCCCAAATCATGGGCCATTTAAATTTTCCTTTTTTAATATCCTTGGTCCAGTTTCACATATCTGCCCTGACTTTTAATCATTTCTAATGCCCTAGGTCTCACTTCATATTTTAACCAGGGTTATATTTCTTCCTAGGTAAAAATGGGAGTTTAGCAGAAATCTGTCTGGGGCCAAAACATTTCTGCCCTTTGTCATTGTAATCTCTGTCTCACAGCTCTATCTTCTGCCAAGTCTTCAGAAGCTCACTATTTACTGGCTGAAAATTCATACTCACTGTAATCCACACACAAAGCTTTGCTTTCTCTAGTGGATTTTAGTCACCTGGCGGTGCTCTGTTGAGATTTCCTTCTCGGTCATTCCCGAAGGTATAGGTGAATCTGCATATGAATATTTTTATTCTCACATTTATTCACACCCAATGTTACCCACTCTTAGGTTTGGGTCTTTAGGTAGGTGGGGGTAGGTGGTAGAGGTTGCCATTAAGTATCTTCCTCCATTGACCTCCACCTGTTATTTTCTTGAACAAGGTCTCTCAATAAACTGGAAGCTCAGTTTCAGACTGGCTAGTCAGGGAGGTTCAGCGATCCACTGTCTCTGCCTTCTTCCCTGATGCTGGGTTGACAAGCACAGGCCTCTGTGTCCAGCTTTGTAGTTGGGTTCTGAGTTCTGAACTCAGGTCCCTATTCTTTTGTGACATGAACTTTATTGACTGACCCATCTCCCTAGCCTAGGTTCTTAGATTTTTGAGAATATTTTTATAACCACTTGAATTAAAAAAAAGTTTATAATTTTTGCACAAATGCAGATGTTTTGAGGTTCTAATATGCTTCATCTGCTTACACCATTATGAATTGTATTTAGATACATGGATAATTAGGCTCTTAAATTATCCATGTAGGATGGGTTAAAGTTATCTGCCCATTTGTTAGTACTGACCGTAAGCCACTCCTGTTTTCAATGACTATTGAAAACTACATGTAACACCTTTTTCTGGGTTTGGTGTTTTGGGGTGGAAATAGCCCAGTAGAGGACAGTGATTTCAGAATGAGCTGACCAGAACTCACATGAGTTGCATCTGTTTTTTTAGAATGTAGTCCAGGGCCCTTCCTTCCAAAATAATGCCACTTTGCTTCATATCTTTTTTTCTTTATATTTATAAAATTCTTTTTTTTATTATTATGAACAAAGAAGTCACACTTTCTATCCTTGTATATCCTTATTCAAGGTCCCTTCCCCCTCCCACCACATCAGGTCATTCTCTCTTCTCCACATCTCCCCATCCCCGCCCTGGGCAGGCGGCAGGGGGTTCCAAGGTCCCAGTATTGCTTAGTTCAGCCTCCACTCCTAGCAGAACCAGTTTTCTCCCGCCAACCTCAAGACTGAGTCAGGTGTTCCTCTAGGGGGAGTGGGATCCAAGGAGTCAGTCCAGGGTGTTTCTGATCCCAAGCTGTTCTGTGGTTGTGGTTTGCAGCTTGGGCATGCTTTGCTTTTTTTCTTGTTTGTTTGTTTGTTTGTTTGTTTAGAGTCCACTAATGAGTAAGTACATCCCCTGCTTATCTTTCTGGGTTTGTAATACCTCATTCAAGAGAATATTCTCCAAATAAGCATTTTATAAGAATATCAGTGTGTGAAAATCATGTTACCCTTAGAGTCTACTCTTATTCATTCATTGGTTCATTTATTCATTCATTCATTCAACAAATCACTCATGAGAGGTTGTTCATGTTATGTGAGAAAACCAGACCCAGCAACTCAGCCCTCTGTGATGACTCTTAGTGGAACAAGTCAGCTCACGTTGCTTTAGGAGGGAAGCCAAGGCCATCAGAGTATAGTCACTGAGGGCTCTTGTCTTAGTTATTTCATCTGTACCATGGGCTAGTAGCCCCTTCCTCAGTTCACAAGACAGTCCCGGTATAGGAGGAGATAGTGTGGGCTGGTGGGATGTCCCTTAGGTAATGGTGGCTTGGACTAGGATCCCTACCAGTGTCAGTCTGCAGCCATGTCTAGGCCTGGCCACATGTTATCATGAAGTATTATGAGTTCAGTGGGTCTGAGTAATCTGGATAAACGGCATTTGAAATTTCTTTAATTTCAAAGACGCATAGATCCAAGAATTATTTTTCAACACACTGTGAGTCAAATATCATATATATAAATGTATATATGCCATGAACCTATAGTCTATATGTTGTGTCATATCCAGGTACCAACTGGAAGGACAGTTTACAATGAGAAAGGAGAGATGTAGGAAGAAACTATTTTCCTCAAAGCAGGTCCTTGTGATTGGAAGTAGCAATCTACCCTGAAACCAGTGAGCTATCTGTGACTGTGGCTATCTTTGCCACCTAAGCCATATTTGGATAAGGTGCCTGGGGGAGAGTCAGAACCACAATGAGAAGAAAGAACTGTGGGGATGAGAAAGGTCCAGAGAAGCTGGGCATGTGTTAATCTTGCCCGAGGTGCTGCATTGGAAAGGAGTCCTTCTAGGAGACCCCTTCTTCTCATATCCTGGAGGATTATGGTGCTGGGGTGGATTTCAGGCAGATGATATGAGTGATGACTGAAGAAGCTGTAGTGTGAAGTTTCTAGTCCATACTGACCTGCTGTCCCACAGAAACACACAGAAGCTTATATTGATTGTATGCTGATTGGCCTAGGGCCCAGGCATATAACTTGCTAAGTCTTAATTCTTAAACTAACCCATGATTCTTTTCTTGTTCAGCCATGTGGCTCGGTAGCTTTTCTCAGAGTAGCATAGTTGTCCTCGGCATCTGCTGGCTTCGGCATCTGCTGGCTTCTCAGCTGGTCTCTGTGACATCTCTGCTCTGTTCTTCCTGTTCCCAGAGTTTTCTTAGTCTAGTAGCCTCACCCATACTTCCTGTCTGCCTTTGGCCAATCAGCATTTTTATTATACCAGTAGGTAGGTAGGACAGTTATTTACAATGCAGCAACATAATCCCACTATAGGAAGCTTGCTCTAGAACTTCTCTAAGGGGAACAATAAACAAAATAACAGCCTTAACTTGTGAGAGCACCATAACAACTTCATTCTCTCTGTCTTCATGAATCTTAGAGACCCTGAGGGACTTACCTGAGTCCCATGATTCCCAGACACAGCTGGACTGAGGCCCAAGTGTGACCATGTTTAAACTAGTATGAGCTTTAGAGGTGGGTAAGGAGATCTTATACAACATAAAAGGCTCACATTCATGCCCCGCTTCTGTCCTAAACGCACCTGTTCAGAGGAGTTGTGCCTGTCAAAAGTCTGGGAGGTGAGCTGAAGTTGTAATATGACAGCAGCTGCTCAGAGGTAGCCAGGGTCACTTCAACAAAGAGGAGCAGTGACAAGTGCTACTGGCCTGCTTGGTGGCCTGTTGATCTAACTGTGGTGTCAGACACTTGAAAATGCCCTGGCAGCCAGCAGTGGCTCAGCTAAAGTAAGAGGATGGTCACTTTTCTTGTTCTTCAAGGCACCAGAGGCAATGGTAGAGCAGACAGCATGGAAGCGATGTCTCTGATTCCTAGATCCAGGAGGGAGGGCAGAACTGTGCCTAGAACCCCCTAAGTTTGTCTGCACCTCCCCATCATGGCAACCGACCCATGCATCAGACCTGTGTGCATCCCTGCCCATCTGCAGTGGGCCCTTGTTCAGTTTCAAGTCATTAGAACCCTAAGCATCAAGTTCTGTTCATCTGGCAAATACTGATTGAGAAGTGACTAGGTGCTAGGCACCACTGTGTAAGCAGTATATTATCAGCAACCATTCCTTCTCCTCAGAGGCTTACCTTTGAACCTTTATTGGCATTTACACTGTGGGGCTCTAGAGAAATTAATCTGTGAGCAGCAGTGTCCTCATCTGTCAAATGGAGATGTAAGCTGTTGCCTTGTGGCATGTGATGGTTCAAACAGTAATGCTGGGCCTGCTCTATGCTTCCTTTACCTCCTGCCATGAAGGGAAGAGCCAGGCCGTGAATAAAACTCTGCAATGGACATTGGTGCTAGGATCCCTGTGGTGTGGAAGTGTGTTCTTTATTATAGAAACACCCTGTGTGAGTGATCTTGAGAAGTAGAGCCTGCTGCTCTGTGTCTGTCCCCTCTGCCCTTCCCTATGCTGTGTGCCTGTTGGAATTAGGAATTTCAAATCAAGATCCTGTTTCCATCTGCACTGCAGGGTCCCTGCTACTCTGGATTCCTGTGGGACACAGCAGCCAGTGTGGAACTGAGGGACATCCCCGGGCAGGAGAACTCACCCAGCAATGGTCACGGGAAGACTGTGGATCTGAGTCCGTTCCTTGCCAGGTTCAAGGTACTTGTTTCTGTTGTTTGAGAAATCCAGTTCCTTCCAGAGGAGAAATCTTTGTGACACTGTGACCAAGAGAAGACACATGTTTCTCACTTGATTTTTTTTATCTTTTAGAATAGGATCAGCACCTATTCTGGAAGCTCCCTGGTAGGTGTCCTGCAGGACAGGAATAAAGGATTTTTGAGGGAATCTTAGCCCCAGAAAAATCTAACCCATGTCAAGAAGGAAGACTGCTACCTGTCAGGAGTGATAAACCCTTGTTGATTCAGCGGAAGGATTGCTTGAGGCCAGGAGTTCAAAACCATCCTAGGCAATATAGCAAAACCCTTTCTCAGACACAGTTAGATAGATTGATAGTCATAGATGGACACACAGATATATGTGAAGAAATAAAAATGGAAAACTAATTCATATGGTTGTTCCCAAACATGATATATAGCACAATCATCTTTATTAAAACCAGACATTCCTCAAGCCTTGCCTTTCTGGGATAGGGCCCAGGCTATTTTCAAAAGTGTGGGCAGTGTCCTCCCTAACTGCCCAGAATTAGTTACTGTTTATGGTAGTTCTACCTGCCTGGTACTAGTTAGTATGTGCAATGGTTCTACCTGCCTGGTACTAGTTAGTGGGCAGTTTCAGAATGACCACCGTTGGCAGAGCTGCTCTGAAGACCTCATCCTTTTTTAGCTGCTTCTCAGGCCTCATGTTTAGATGGTCAAGATGAAGAAGCCCATTGAGGTTTTGTTGGACCGGAAGTAGGATCTAGAAGTAGCTTTGGCCTGAGGGACCACTGTCATTGGCATCTCCATATATATCCTTGCCCATGAAGAAGTCATGTCAGCCATGTCTGGGAGCAGCTAGGCAGGTGGATCTGAGTGCCATCCTTCTGTGGCCTGCATGCCTCTGGGGAGTGTTCCTGAATAGCACAATGCTTTGATGCTGGACAACACAGGGAAGCGGAAGCCAGAAAGTCACTACAGAGGCAGCGAATCTCATTTCTACTTAACTGTGAATTTCAAGTCATGTAGCTTGACCCCTTGCAAAAACCAAGGAAGCCTATTTTATACTGGACATTGAGATCCTTTCCATGGGCTGCACAGCAACTCTGACCTTAACTCTAAGTCCAGCATCATTTATCTCTAGCAGGAGGTAGGACTTGTGGACAGCATCTGCCATGGGATGTATAAGCCCCATGCATTATCTCTCACGTTTGTAGTTACAGAGCTGATGGGACTGGTGTATGCCACACACAGATGTATCTATAGTGGTACTCAGTGCCTCCTTCCAACCCTCTTCCTCTGGTATTGATGAGATTCTGTCTGCATACATGATACCTGTGGTTCTGATACTTGAGTTAGCCAGGATTGTATTTAAGCCTAACATTATACTTAAATGAATTGTCCTGGCTCTCTCTGGATTACTGGAACAGCAGCCACAACCAGCTCATGCACCTGATAGGAAAGCTGTTTTTTTTTTTTTTTTTTTTTTTTTTTTTGGTGCAATTACCATTTGTTGAGAAAGAATCTCCCTATGTGGTCTACATAGTGACTTCCCAACCCTACCCTTTTAGCTTCCTAACTTCTCTGATATTACAGAGTGAGAAACAATGCCTACCCAGCACCTTAAAAAACAACCTCACTGTTTTTAGTTAACATTAAAAGAAAAACTGTTTTTAACATGATAATAAAAATTATACTAGCTATGGCATCAGGAGTGATGACTTTAAGTCATCCGAAGCAATCACTCAGCCCTGCCCTTGACTTCTTGTTCTTCAAGTCATTTTCAAGGAAGGACCAATGGTCTGGGACACAGAGAGCTTGTCTTTACAGACAGCATGTCCCAGTCCAAATCTCAAGGTATTTCTCTGGCAGTGAAAGTAGCAGTTGTAGAGTGTGGAGCTGCCAGGCCTGGGTGTGGCAGTGGTGAACTAGGGACACAGCAGAGACGAATACTCTCCACTTCTTGGGGCCCTTACCCTCATCTTTTCTCAGAAGTGTTTAGTGTTTGTTGCCATGACAATAAAAAAGGCAGAATTGCTAAACCTAGAGCAGCTGAACAATGTTATGATAGCCCAGAAGATAAACTGCCCTTCTATGTACACACTTTAAGACCACAAGAGACACCCTGGGGCCCTGGCTCTGGGTATATCTTCTGCCCAGTATTGACAAACTTTGGTTTTTACAGAGAAAATTAGGTAAAAGTGAATGTTAGCACACAATTGGTTCCAAAGGAACAGTGAGGACTGGTTGGAGAGCTTCAGGCTACCTTGTGGATAACAGCCTTGGGTCTGTAACATATAGATGCTAGAGACACCTCCTGCTTGCTTATGATTACATAGAAGATTTATAAAAATCCCAACACTTCCAGATGTGTCAAGGTTTTTAGATTTGAAGTAGTAGAGGTTGATGTTGGAAGGGTTATTAGTTGTGTGCTCTAGATTAAAAGGAATTAAATATAAAATGCCTCATGTTGCCTCCTAGGCATGTGAGCCAGCTTTGCTTCTGTCTACCATCAACTGTGTGATGAAAGTATTTATGAATCAATTGTAGAAAGTAAAAGAAACATGAGTATCTAAGCTTTTTCCTTTTGCGTCATTTCCTTCTACCTAGGTGGGAAGTAATGATTTGATCCTGGTTAACCTTCAGCTGACGGCCCTGACCCTCCCAGGAGCTGAGAATTCAAGCAAGAATCACAGTGATGGCCACCGGTTGTTGAACTTTGCACTAACTCTACAGGAAACTCTGAAAGGTAGGGATTCTATTTTTCTTCAGGGCATGTAGTGGTGCCTTTTTCCAGACATCTCTCTGACCTCTTAGCCCAGCCACTTGCTAATAGTCATGGACCCAAGGGCAACCATCCTCCCTGCTCTCATGGGGCCTGGCTCACCTTTCTGTCTGAGGGTCTCTCCAGTGGGTGCCAAGTTGTCAGCAATGTGGTCTGTCAGCCTGTAGGATAGAGAGAACGAGAGGAGCAAATATAAGTGGTGATGTTCTGCTCCTTTGACAACCTGGGTCTACTCTGATAGAACTATTAACAGACCTGCACGTGTTCTTGTGAAAGAGAAACAGAAGGTGACAAGGTAAAGAACTGCGTCCGAAGACCTTGAAATCCCGCCTATATTTTTGAGTCTTGACTGCTTGCTCTCCTGGCTTGCTTGGCTTCTTGTCATCAACTTAGCCCATCACAGTGGGAAATTCAGTAAATAACTGTCTAGAGAACTGTTTCTTTCAGTTATAACTTCGCATTTTAAAAGCTCTTTTATTGTAAAATAGACATAAAATTTGCCATCATGATGACTGGTAAATGTGCAGGCCAGTGGCATTCAGTACATTCACACTAGTGCTCCTGTTAGCACCTTCTAGCTCCAGAACATTATCATTTTCCTTCTGGAAGTCTGTACCCACCGAATCCTGATCCCTTGTCCTTCAGTGTTCAGCAGCTACCATACTCTTTTTGTTTGTATGAGCTTGACAATGTGCTTCAATAAGGAGAATCACATGGAATTTTTCCTCTGTGTCTGGCTTTTCTAACTTAGCTTAATACTTTCCAGATGAATGTGTTGTATTATATATTCGATGGTCCATCCTTTTTGTGACTAAATAATATTCTATTGTGTGTGCCACATTTTATTGTTAATCCACACATCTCTTGGTTTGCTTCCACTTTGTACACTATGAATATGAATGTACAAGTTTATAGTCAGGACCTGTTCTGATCAGCATTCTACTGAAATAATGAATCTTCAGACTGAAAAGCATTTGAGCAAAGAGTTGAAAAACAATTCAAATTTAGATGTCCCATCCAAAAAGTAGGTTGTGTGGGAAACTCTTTACCCACAGCTAGTTTCTCACCTACTAAAAGGATGGCTTGAGATCTTTTCATATTGGTGGACATTTCTATTCATCTCTGTCTCAGATGCAGAAAAGAAAAATGCTAGTTTGTAATTTTTCTGATAGCCTTGAGCAGACACCATTTGCCCCCTGGTCTCCAGGAAGAGCTCAGGATGTTTTCAGAAAACTTCAGGCAGGTTCCACATTGCCAAGGGACTACTGATTGACCCACAGCATGACTCAGTCTTGACATATCTCGGTAGGGAGAGTGACTCATGTCCCTCATGTCCCTGTTTCTAACTAATACCCAGTTAAATGTTAACTGGTGACCCAGCAAATTCAGGAAGTGCTTCAGCCTGCAGCAAAGGAAAATCAATGAGCTCAGGGTTCTGCTGAAAGGAAGATAATGCTGCCTTTTTACAGAGAAACAGAATCATCTGATTTGCAAACTCTAGGCCTTTTTACTTTTGTCTGAAATGTGCATTCCAATTGGCACTGAGGATCTTATGCTTGTTCTTTCATAGAACTTTCTTTTAACCTAACAGGGCTTGCAAACAGGGTCTCCTTCTGTGAATCCAGTAAGTATGAAGTGGAGTGCTCTGCTCACAGCATCTGGTAGAAAGGCTCTCTGGTAGGCATGCACCTCAGTGGAGACCCATTTCAGTTGTTACTGGCCCTTTTTAAATCAAGGGAATTTCTGGGGAAATTGGCCCAGCACTTTCTTCCCCGCTAGAAACTCAGAGAACAGTGTCTAGGGAGCCCACCCAGGCATGTGACTAAGAGGAGAATTTGGTCTTCTATGGTTGCACATTCTGAGGGGCAAAGCTGCATGTCACCTCTGACACACGTTTAGCTGGGAGAACAAGTTGTAAGAAATATGGATATGCTCATTCAAAAAGAGCCTTTGTTTTCATTTGCAAAGCTACACAGAACTGGCTGATTGACCCCTGACACCAGCCTCCCTTCAGCCTCTCTCCTGTTTGCCAAGCTGCCCTTTCCCACCATCCTCAGGTCTTTGCCTGACTGAAAGCCTTCTTCATTTATGTGGGAATTGCCTTTCTCAATCTCCCTGAACCACAGGTTTTCCTATCCAGTAGACACGCTAGCTTTCCCCTTCATTTAGAATTCTCTTCCTATAACATTTATTCATTCAGCACAGATCTGAGTTCTCCATGTGTCAGGGCTACAGCAGCCCCAGGCCTCTTCCTCCCCAGTTCTTATGAAAAACTCTGCTGGCTTCAAGGGTCTCTTCCATGACTTTGGACCAATTATTCAGCTTTCAGAGTCTGAGCTTTCTACCTACAAAGGAGGGGTGTGTGTGTGTGTGTGTGTGTGTGTGTGTGTGTGTGTGTGTGTGACATCCCCTGTTTCATGGGAGCAATGGCAGTTAATTGACATGCTGACCAGAGTGGTCAGTGTAGTGCCTGACACACTGTAAGGGCTTGGTGACTGCTCATTGACCCTGGTCAGGCATGGCTTGTGATCTGCAATACTGCAAATTGGTTTTCCTGTTAGGAAAATTAATTTCCCTCAAGAGCTCGGCTCTCCTGGATTTGTACCATGGATGTGATCCACATGTTATGGAGTAGGGCAGCTTGAGAGACTTCTATTTAGCCCCTCTGGAAAGGGTGTCATTTGCAGTACACAAGTGCCCCCTGCTGCTTCGTGTGTCATTTACTTTAGATTTCTTTTCCTTTAGCTATTATTAATACTGCATACTCATACCAAAGAAAGCGAATTTGCTGAAGCTCTTGGATATGCTATTTTGTTTATGAATTGCTTTCTTTAAAGTGCCTCTCACAGAGTACAACAGAAACCTCTTTACCTAGGGTTTGTGGCTCCCCTGTGGTGAATTCCCCACAAGAGTCAGCCCTGTTCATGGGAATCTAGCAGAGCCTGGCTGAGGGCCATTATTCTTTTTGAATTCCTATTCACATTACTTGGGAAATATTTCATAACCATTCCATTTCCTGCCAGCTGTGAGAGAAATGTCTAAAATACTTCAAAGAGACAACTGTTCTTCTTGGTCACCGCCCTCTCTTTGTAGGCCTCCCTTACACACAAGTCATTTCTGCTGCTGTTTCTGTCAGGCTCCTGTTAGTGTGGCTCAGGAGAGAAGGATAGAACCTTCACTGCTTAGGAGATCCTGGGCCAGCCATTCACAGGAACTCAGGTCTTCCACATCTAACAATAGCTGTCAGGAAATGGATTGTTCTCTCCACGTGATGGACCAAATGCCTGCCTAAGGCCACAAGCTGAAAGGTGGCAATGTCCAGAGTCACCCAGCTGCTTTCCCCTAGGACAGGGACAGGAAGCAGTGTTCAAGGAAGTGCTACTCTATAGAGTTGATATGCATAGCCACTCTTCTAGCTATTATGGGAAGCTGAGACAGGGCAATACATAGTCAAGGGCTGCCTGGGTTACAGGGTGATCAAGGCCATTCTGGGCAACTTAGGGAAGTCTTATCTCAAAGTAATAAGCAAAGAGAGGGCTACACAAAGTTTTTGTCTGTAGCATCCAGTATTCAACCTCCTATATGTAAAACACAAAGAAAGAGGAAAGGAAACTATGGGCCATGCTCATCATCCCACCTGTGGATAATCCTGAGTTTTAAGCCATTCTGAACTACACAGCAAGACCTTGCCTTAAAAGTGAGGGGGGGAGGTGAATATTAAAACTGGAAATGTTGATTAAACATTTCTTTTACATCATTGCCCCTGTAGTGAAGGGTTGAAATACATCTCTCTGTGACAGAGGGTCACTATTCTTCAACATATAGAGAGCTTCTGTAATCAGCTAGTGAATTAGCAGCAGAGGGCAGAAGAGTCCCTGCAGCACAGCTCTTGGTTTTGAGCACACCTCAGGTGGGGGAGATGGGGCACTCCTTGGAGAAGAGGCTAATTCTAGGGCTGGGCTCAGAAAGATACCAGTGGCTCTGGAGCATTTCAGCAGGTCACAAAGAACGAATGCACTCAGACCAAAACAACACAGGGGGGAAAACCTGAAAGC
The DNA here is from genome assembly GCA_004025045.1 of Sigmodon hispidus. NCBI lineage: Eukaryota > Metazoa > Chordata > Mammalia > Rodentia > Cricetidae > Sigmodon > Sigmodon hispidus. Next base: position 90,832 of record PVIH01002326.1, on the reverse strand, counting down.
TGAAAAACAAAAAAGTAACAAAGTAAATAGCACAGTACTGAATTATAACTTGGAGTTTAAAATAAATAAACAGGAGTTCATACTCATGTAAAGAAATGCTTGAATGAATTCATCAATTCTTGTGCAGAACTCTAAGTCTTTGGGTAGGTCTTCCATCGTTGAGGCCATGGACACATCCTATTTTTCTATGGATAGAGAGAGGATGTTGGCTGTTGATGGTAGTGCAGAGGGACTTTCTTTATTGTAGTGATATATTGTATATTTAATAAAATCAGCCTGGATATCAGAGGACAGAATTACTCACAGTCAAACATTGAGGGTCAGAGAGTGGCGATCCACGCCTTTAATCCCATCACTCAGGAGACAGATCTTTCTGGATTTCTGTGAGTTCAAGGCCTAACAACCAAACAGTAGTAGCTCACACCTTTAATCCTAACTCTAGGGTTATGATACAGAGTTGAACAGGAAGTGAAACAGCTGGATGGGGAAGATATATAAGGCAGGAGAAAGTAGAAATTCAGACATTCTATAGAAGCAACCAGTCAGGCTGAGGGCTCTTACAGATAGTATTTACTTTGTTTGGCCTGAGAAATTGGCTGGATAGGAATTAACTGTGGTCTGTTTTCTCTCTCTGATATTCCAGTCTCATTTTATTAAATATACAATATATGACCACACCTTACAATGCTGATTGACATGGGAGCAGTATCTGGCACTGAGGCTGGCAGCATCTAGAATATTAACAATGACTATACTTTTAACTGGTCTTCTGTACTTGAAAAAAAAAAGCAAAAAACCAACCAACAAAACAAAATAAATAAAACCAAAACCCAGATATTTGAGTAAATTTCTCACCTTAGCATTATTTACAACAGTAAATTTTGGAAAAATCTGAGAAATGGCCTCTAACAGGAGGATAGTTAACTGTGTACATCACTTTAGGTGATGGATGCTTGAGTTGCTCACTGACTGAGGGGAAGACACCCAACCTTTCCCCTGGTTCCTGTTCTGTCTTGATCCCCAGGTAGAGATAATATGTCTACCAATCAGTACATAGCTGTCGCCTGCCTCTCTTGGAGGTCAGAATACAATTTATAGGAGTTGATTCTGTCCTTCTACTGTGTGACTTTTGGGTCAGTAGACTTGACAGCAGGCACCTTTGCCTGCCCAGCCAGCCCACCTGGCTCTTAACTCTTGACTCTGGAAGCATCCAGTAACTCCAGGGTTTACCATACACCCTCAGAAACCAGAGTGTTTCATTACTCCCAGCCCTGAACATATTCCTCCTGTCCTTGTTGTCCTGACAATTCCTGTGCACCTCCTAGGAGTCAGCCTGGCCACCCTCCTTGTACGACATGACCTTGGTACCTGTCTCTGGTGTTGGACCAATCCTCTGATCCTCCTGGTGGTTTCCTCCCCGGTCTCTCCATTAGACTGTGAGCTTGCAGAGGGCAGGGACTATATTTTCCTTATCCGTGACTCCTGCACAGGCAGCCTCTGAGGAGGTGCTCTGTAAAGGTTTGCTGAACTTCTGTGAGGTATCTAAGCAAGGACTTTGTCATTTCCCACTGTTTATTTAGGGCTCAGAGAGACTGAGTGGGGTGTTCTTGTCTCACATTACCCCTAATTTTCAAATTATTCTATGCTTAAAGCCAGTGGGTACATGAAAAATACCAGGAGAACAAGAATTAGACCTAAGCTTTCACCCCTGAGTGACCAAGCTAGGGAATCCCGTCCCCTCAAATGGCCAGTGTTGGGTTTTGCTTCCCACCTGATCTTTACTTCTTGACTTTCTTCCATTCCTAGGAGAAAAAGATGTTGTAATTTTAGGGGATTTTGGCCAAGGGCCAGATAGCAGTGACTATGATATCCTAAGGAGAGAAAAATTCTACCACCTGATCCCAGCTCACACCTTCACTAACATCAGCACCAGGAATCCTCAAGGCTCCAAGTCTGTGGACAACATCTGGATCAGCAAAAGCTTAAAGAAAGTGTTCACAGGTATGGGAAGTCCCCAACCCCTACTCCTCAGCTCTGAATCTGTGGGCCATGGACCTGTAAATGTCTGAAATGACCTATATCATCTTCTATGGATATGTACAGGGTCATGATAAAAGAAAGACTGTGTCATTGTTTGGTCAGAGACACATATAAGAGGAAAGGGCATGAAACATGTAGTTTAAAGGTAACTGTTAGTCCATGTAAGCATTTTACATGCAAACTCAGTTATAGTAACATCTAAAGGCCACTGGGGTCATGATTCAGAGATGAACAGATAACTTATATACGATGAAATTTATATACGATTAGTCATTCAATGAATATTTGTCAAGTATTCAAATGCTGTGCTGTGGAATGAGATATACTACACACTTTCAGGGCTGAGGAGACTGTTAGTGTTTCTGTCACTGTGGCAAATATACTCAAGACCATTAGTCTATAAGGAAGGAGGGTTTACTTTGACTCATCATCTCAAAGACCTTATGGTGACCTGGCTTGGCTGCTTTTAGACCTCTGGTGACATCACAGGTCAGATATGTGGATACCTGTGGAAGGCATCTGTGTCAGGAATCATGAATTTGAGCCATTTTTTCATCTGTCTCATCCCCTCACACACTTCTTAAAGGAGCCAGAAAAGAGAGAGAAGGATCCAGGGAGGGGCTGGAGTCCAGTGTTCTAGAAAGGGCATGCATCCAATGACTTAATTTTCCTTACCTCCTCAACATTCTATCACCTCCCTCTAGACTCATCATCTGGGACCAAGCCTACAACATATGAGCTTTTAGGGAACATTTAGGAGCCAAATTGTCATATAATGTCACAGCAGGGTGTGAGAGAGTTCCACAAGGAACACAGCATGGTGGATATGCCACCCTTCCTCAGACTGTGACCCACAGAGCCAGTGTGGTGCTGCAGGTGGAAGGGACCATAGGCCTTTAGATGCTCAGGATGCTGAGCACCATCCCCTGACTGCAGTGGAGTCTTTAATGAAGGGCAAGCATGGCATTCTCAGCCTTTCTTGCAGCTTTGCAGAACCCCAGTGGATACCTCATATACCTGAGTGAGAGACTAAAATAGAAAAAGAAGCAATTCCTAGGTCCCACTGCAAGACACCATCACACAATTGGGCCCAGTTCCTTGGGATTTAGAATTTTCAGTGTGGGTAACTGTTGCAGGCACTTTCCTCAATCTGAACACTGATTTCCTAATGGGCTCAAGTAGCACTGACTGTCTCATCTGAGGCAAGATGTAATTTGCAGAAGTGCTCTGGAGGCCAGGGCCTACTAGGTCCATGGGGAACACTTGTGGGAGGCACGTGTGTTAGGAATAGTGAAGCTGAGCCATTCTTTTGTCTGCCCCAACCCCAAGGTGTGGAAACTGAGGTATAGGGTCAAGTTCCCCCTCTACAGCTCTCAGGTATGGTGCCCAGGCCAAACCCAGAACCCAGGCCCTTCAGATCTTACATTAACCCTGATGTCATGTGTCATAAAGGAGTGCCTGCAACAGTGCTTTGTCATTATTTTGTAATCATTTGTTGACTCTATATATAATTCCTCTTTTATATATTTCTGTCTTTACCTGAAAGGTATCATTACTTTCTCAATAACCACTGTAAGTTTCTCTTCTCCATCCTTCCTGCAGGAATAAATTGTTTCCCAGCCTCTCTTAGGTGATTTCTTGTTTTGTGAATCAAGTCTTCCATTGACTTTATCAATACTCATTGGTCACTAGTGGGAAAGTGGATTGCTTCCCTAGCATATGTGAGGCCCTAGATTTAATCCCTAGCACTAAAAAAAAATTAAAAATACTAATTTGACTCATGTTATTATAAAGAAGAGGGCATAAGGTTGGGAGGAAGATATATTTGGGGGATGGGAGGTTGGAGAGAATGGAATGGATATGAACAAGATACATTGTATATAAGTGTAAAAATTTAAGAATAAGTTAAAATATTAACAAAAAAGAATGGTAAAAAATAATCATATATTTAGTTTTGTAGGCCATATCATTATCAGTGCATGAACAAGGCATAGGTCTTCCTGCCCATTGTTTAACTGGACAAGGGGCCTGGTCTCTGGGTGCTCTCATTGCCTGTGTCAGTAAACTGCCATCTTTTAAATTGTATGAAAAATAAGATAAAATTGGCCCTGGGTTTTTGTGCAGGCCAGCTTACCAAGAAAGGCTGTCAGGGCACCTCGACATACAGATGGGCAGTGCTGATCACCCCTACCCCTGGTCCTAATTTCTGGTCTCGTCCCTCTCCCTAGGTCACTGGGCAGTTGTGAGAGAAGGTCTCACAAACCCTTGGATTCCGGATAACTGGTCCTGGGGTGGAGTAGCTTCTGAGCACTGTCCTGTGCTTGCTGAGTTGTACATGGAAAAGGACTGGAGCAAGAAAGATGTCCCCAGGAATGGCAGTGGCGTAACCTTAGAGCGAAGTGAGGCCGACATTAAGCATGAGCGATGATGACGTCACCATTTCCACCCTCTGACTCAGGAGGGCACAGGAAGGAGCTGGCACTGCAGGGTGAGAGGATCCAGGCCTGTGAATCATCATTGTGAGGACCTTAGTCTTCATCCCTGGACTACTTTGTGAACTCTTCAGAATGTGTCCTGAGGGGAGCCTGTCAGGCACTTGCTATGCTGGGTACCACTGGCTGGCTGGAACTGGAACATCTCCATGCTAGACAGCTGGTTTCGGGCTTGGGGCAGGGGCTGCACTGCTGGCCGAATGGCAGGGCAGCATGAGAACAGCTACAGAGGAAAAGGGGAGATAAGGAGACGGCTCAGGCTGACAAGCAATGCCACAGCTCCTGTTTCTGCCTCACCAGGATGGGATGTTTTGCCAATAAATCCCAAGAAGCTTTTAACTGTGATGGATGCACTTCTCAAAGATTTTTAGTTTGGTTTTGAAAAAGTAATAATAAACAGATTACTGTGAATGGCTGCCATAAGGGTGTGGGGTGGGTTGCCTTGATTCTGTTACCTTAGCCTGGTCGTCCCTGTGGGCCATGGCCACCTATGCCCAAATGACTTTTTTTACCTTGTTCCTTTGATGTCCCTACCTGAGACCCCACAAAGATACCTCTCACGTGACTATCATCCTCATTATTTCCTGCCTCCCAGCTTCTCCTTTGTCTATACTTCTTTGTCAGAGTTTCTCCTTAGAGTATTGCATGGATTTTACTTGGTGTTATTAATAACCCCTCCCCCAAGCCAGATATTGGGGAAAAGTCAGAGGAACAAGCCACAGCCACTTCTCATCCAGCCAGCTCCTCAGGCCTCAAAAGGCAGATTCTGTCTCCAGGAATCCTCATGCTGAGTCCTCAGCTGAAAGGGCAGGCAGGTGAAGGGAAGAAGTCCTACCTTCTCTTATCCCACCTCTTGTTCTCCACCCAGCCATGTCAATTCCTGCTTCAGCTTTTCTAGTGCTAGGATTAAAGATGTGTGCCATCACCTCCTGGCTGTGTTTGGACTCACAGAACCAGAGGATCTCTGCATATCTCTGTCCTCTGATACTTCAGGCTATTTTTATTAAATATATGATATATCACCACATTGGATGACCACTTAGCTTTGGGGCCTTTAGTGTAGGACATGAATCCTATCAGGAACACTCATTTCTACCCACTTTCCCACATATTTGCTTAGCTCAGAGCCTTTCTGTACTGATTCTGAGGCATGCGAGGTCTTTGTCTCAGCAGACTCTGCACTTAACAGATCCAGCGAACCACAGATAAAAACATCTTTAAATTGTATCTGTGCAGAACAAATACAGTTCCTTGTCATTGTTCATAAACAATACACTATTACTGTCTTATAGGATTTGCATTGTCTTGGATGTCCTCATATGGTCTGGATGGTTTAACATGGGAGAAGATGTGCAAAGTGCAAATGCTGTACCATTTGGTGTAAGGGACTTGAGCATTCTTGGACTTTGGGCTTTAGAGGAGTCTGGGAACAAGTTCCCCATGGATACTAAGGAATGATTCCTCATTGGGGTATGAGGGGAGCTCAGCCTCATCATGGGAGAGTTTGGAAGGCATCTAAGAATAGGTGGGCTTCTATGAAGCCCCTTCTGCAGTGTTTATCTAATTATTCTTTGTCAATAAAAACTTGGGAGTCAGATATCTGGTTAAGAACCTGAATGATTAGAAAAGCAGCAGAGAAGTGACCAGTGGATCCCTCCCTCTCTCCCTCCCTCCCTCCCTCCATCTCACCCTCCCTCTTTCCCTCCCTCCTTCTCTCAATCCCAAAAGGCCAAGACTCTCTCTAAGCCCTGATCTACAACATCCTGTGTCTTTCTATCTGTCCTCGGTCCTCCAAAATCTGTATGGATAATTTTGGTCAGATAGTAGCTAGCTCTGCCCTCTGGTTCAAAGAAAACTTTATTGTCAATTTCAGGAGTGTCAGAGTGCAAACCGAATATCCCACAACACCTTTCTCAGCCTGAGTCCATCATGGGCATATCATGCAACTGTTCCAGTGATTTCAGGGTTATTCTGCCCATTTCACAGCTCCTGACAATCACTCAATTAGTAAGTGAGTAAAAGGACTCAAACCCAGGTTCTCTGAATCTAAAACCCACTCATAATGTCAACTCCATGCTTAACATGTATGTGAAGTTATATTTAAAAACTGTAAATCTTAGTCTTACATTCTCTAGATCATTCTAATCTCCTATGGACTAAAAGTTTATTACTCTTTCCACATCAAGTACAACATGACAGAGAACCTGTCAATGTCACCAAGCATGTGTCTTCACCCCTGCTGCACTTTTTCTGGATAGTTGTGAGTAAATGTGTACTCACTCAACTAGGAATGATTCTGCCCAAGTCTAGCTTGGTGAAATAGTGGCTTTAACTTATAGGAGCACTGGAAACTTCCAGGCAGCTACACCACTGGAGAGAAGCCTCCTTTCCAGCCATTTTAACCTTTATCTTTGGGAGGGGTGGAGCCTCCCATGAGATTTTATGTGTTGCCTCTGAGAAAGTCCCATGTGCACTGGGGAGTGTCCCTGTGTCCAATCTTGTGAGGGCCTTATACTTATAAGGGTTATAGTCATAGTGCTGTGATTTCAGGGTAGCATTGGCCACGCCTTGACAGTGTCCGCAGCAGGCCTGATGTGATAGCTATTGAACTGCAATCACATCACTGATTTCTTTGCTTCTGACATTGCCCCCCAGGAGTCTGACCCACAAGCCACTGTTTTTATTTTAGTCCTTCTTGGTTTGGGTTCTGATTTTGACTTTTTGTTTTAGTTTTTTAAATTAATAACCTTCCATATTAATAGTAATTTGGGGGATGTAGGGAAACTAATGCAAAGGACATTTTAATATCATCCTCAGTGTCGTATTAACATGTTTTACAAGAGGGCAATTTGTTAAGGTTGCTGTGCCAACACTGGGTACATTACTATTGACTAAAGCCCACAGTTTACATTGGATTCACTCTGTTATGCCTCCCGTGTCTTTGACAAGCATACAAATGCTCAATTTACTGTGAGATTATGTTTCAGTTAATCTCCAAATATAAAAAGTTGAAATAGCTCTTGTCTTAAAGTCATGAAGCACCATAACCAAAGTAACTTGGAGGAGAAGGGGTTTATTCATCTTACAACTTTTAGGTCATAGTTCATCACTGAAGGAAGTCAGACAGGAACTCAGAAGGTCAGGAACCTGGAGGCAGGAGTTGATATGGAGGCCATGGGAGATTGCCATCACTGCTTTGTTACAGCACCTAGGCCCTGAGCCTAGAAGTGGCATGACCCATGATGGACTAGGCCTGCCCAGCCTCACTGAAAGGACTAGACAGGTATCATTGACAACTCAAATTTCAAAGCACTGTTTTGTATATCAGAATGAAGCAAAAGTCTCCGGTCTACAGCATCCCAACAGACTAGGCTCAGGTGCACATCCCAGAAAAACAGGAAGACCTGCAGTACTGAATGTAGGTAAAGAGATGTATTTTCAGTGTAGCAATGGGAAGAATGAAGTAATGACCTGAAACCCGGTTCTCCGGTGCTCATTGAAGTCTCAACAAAACAGTAAATATATCTTAACAGAGGAAAGCAGGCAAGGTGACAACACTTCCACAACAGTAGTCCCAATCATCTTAGTCTGGCCTTGATATTGTTGGGCACAAGCTCAGGGTCCCCAATTTAGAGCTTTGTGAAGTACTGCTGAATCTGTTTCCTGGTAGGGGTGGTGGTGATGGGGGTTCTTTGTTTTAAGATGTTTATCTGTCAGGTCTTTAGTTCCTGTGAGTCAAAGTAATCTGGGGAGAAGAACCTCTGAAGGAGGAGGTATACTTGAAAGGTACAGGAGAGGTGGATGCTCCAGACCTCAGAAGAAAGGGGCTGAAGGAAGATCAGACTATGTCATCTACCCATCACATCCCCATGGACCCATTATATTTCAGCAGGAGTGGGTCTGAAGGTAAAGCACTTTCTATTTCTACTGAATGCAAATCATTCTTAGACTATTGTAAAGTTGAATATGAAGTAAGTTGGAACCATTTGTAAAGTGGCACATATCACATTACAGTTTCACAAATAATACTATTCTACACCGTCTTGCTTTCTCCAGTATCCTTGCAGCTCAGCTTCAACTTTGTCTATAAGTACACCATTTGGTTATTTCCTTCTTTTGGTTATTTCCTTTTCCTGCCTTCCATCTTTGTGGGATAGTTAGAGGAGCCTAACTGTGAAGGATTTCACTGGAGAAGCCAACGGGAGTCTTTGGTCACAAACTCAAGTTTCTGGAAGTAAAGCTGTTTGGTATTAGGGAGCTTTGAATTCCAGCAAGCACTGAATGGAAGCCTCCTGAGCTTGCCAACTCTCCTCACTCTAGGTGCATCTCAGTGGCCTGTATGTGACCCTCCCTGCTATTGTCAGGAGACCCTAGCCAGCTTCACACGTGTCAGGAGGAGCTCTGCAACCCACAGTCACTGCTTCTAGTCTATCAAGAAACTGAACAAGGATGACTCTGAGGACAACCAGATGCCCTCCTGGCACGTGAGATGCTTCCCTCACTGCAGCACTAGGTATACAAAGGAAAGTAAAAGCAATCCCAGCCCCCCAGACACACTGTTTTGAGTTTATTTGGTTTGGGCACATTCTTTTCCACACAGATGGGCAAGGATGGAAAGAGAACTACTGAGCATGGGCAAGGAGAGGAGCCCTTCCCTCTGGAGTCTCATTGAAGTGTCTTCCTGGCTGAGATCCAAGGATTCTTGTACAATTAACATTTACTAGGAAGGTTACCAACATAAAAGAAGAATTTTCTAATGAGTCTGTTAACATAGAAACAATCAGTTTTAAGATATGAATGTGTATGACCTTAAGTAGGGCCCTAACTCTCCTAAGTATTTTCTGGGAAGTTCAACAAAACTATTGCCCTTTCCCCCCTTTAAACAATGAAAATATCCTGACTACCCATGTTTCTCACATAAGCATTTGACCAGGAATGAAGATTAAGGAGCCGCCTGTGCCTTTTTTATTGGGGTGGGGTGGGGCATTGGACTGTTGAAACAAAGGACTTCTCATAGTTAGAAATTCCCAGGAATCTCATGCTAGGAGGAGGAAAAGGCTGAAGCCTGGTGCCAGCCCACTGGGGAGCTTTTCTCCTGGGAAGAGATTTAGATGGCATGCTAGTTTGCTGAGACAATAACAGGACCACACCTAAGGTGGGCCAGTTTACTTGTGAATATCCCTTCTCTACTCCGTAAACCTTATGTTAGGATCCTGAAAATGCACTTGGCAACAGGAGGTAACTAGACTTCTTTGTTCCTTTTCCCAGTGTTGCCACACTAAATTACCTCTTCTTTTTGTATTACCTTGTCTCTGTAAGAGGCCTGTTGAGGGCAGTTGCCAAACCCATGTGGTTAGGACTTCCAGGGCCCAGGCTCTTCCCCTCAAACCTCCAGTAACCACTTTGATGAGTCAAGTTGAACCCATGTACCTAATAACTCTGGTAATGCCTGCATCCTTGGAAGCTAAAGCTTTCCCTATTAATTTAATATTGTCAGCTATACCCTAGGAGCCACCCTATGGACTCATTTGAACTGCTTTGCAACACAATGAGCTAAAAACTACCCACATCTTAGGTATGATAAACAAACAACAAAGTACCAGTTCCTCTGAGATGTCCACACCGGTGCTCTGGGGTGTGTCTTCCTTTTCTTCTGAGTGCAGCTCCTGCCATCAACTTCTGGTTATAATCCATTAAGAAAACACCCAATAAGCTCTTATGCCTGCTTGCTTTTCTGTGGTTCAGCCCAGGATCTGCTTTAACCTGGGTGATGCTTCCCGAAAGATGACAGGACTTGATTTGCCCCTGGAACCCCAAAGGGATGCATAGACATAAATATCAGATGCAGCTTAGCCTAAGAGGACAACCATGGTAACTGAGCCAGTATCTGTAATATGATCCTGAGGAAGGACCACTCATCACAGGGGTGTTCTAAGGGGTGACATGGTGAGAGCTGGGAAAGGAAAGTTGAGAGATCTGAGACTGAACCCAGCAATTGAACTGGTCTGTTCTCACATCCTATAATGCTGCACATCTCTCCTTAGCATCCACTTCATCATCATTTGTTTATGCCCGGTGTAAATGTAGCATGCTAGCTTGGTTGTGCCCTGTTCTTTCCCTCCTTACTCTTCTTCATTTTTTTCACTCAAAGAACATAGACTGATCTAGTTGACAGGTTCTCTGTGGCCTAGACTCCTTAGAGATGGGATACCTTATTATTGGATGGCATCTATTTCCCCTTTATTAGTTCCCCTTTAACTAAAATCCATCCTTCTACTGCAGTTCTTTCTGATTGTATCCCATTCCCCTACTTTCTATCAACACAACACCAATCATTGGTCATACTCGGCTTCCTTCTTTTCAAGCATACAGTAACTAATATGTTGGTTATAATTCATGTTCTGCTACCCTTTAAAGTAATAGCTGCTTAAGAGAAAATGATTTTAGTTGACTCTTATTCTGTTTTCACAGTAGGCCTACTCCTTGGTCATTAACTGCTATTGCAGAGGACATTCTGGTCCCAGGGAAGTACTGGAGCTACTGGTTACCCTAGACATAGTCAAACAGAAGAAAATGACACCCCAACCTTACTACAGCCTCGTTCCTCTGGTACACAGCAAGTACTTCCCTGGGAAAGAAGAAAAGTGATTTAAGTTTTAAAAACACAAAAAGGAAACAAAAAGTCCAACCTCCAATGGCTTGAGTTTACATACACAAGTTTCCTTGCAAAATACAAATAGCATAAAAAATTAGTACAAGTCTCCTTAAAAATTACCACATCCACAGTAATGGTCATCAATGAGTGACTTAGGAGAAAGTTCAGGTAAAGATATCAAAAGAAGGATAAATGATAACTGTGCCCAAGGAAGTCAAAGAAGATATAAATCATCTTTGGTGACTTCCGATAGAACACATGGCTGAATGCAAAGGAAGTTGGCAACAGGATAGAAAAATGGAATTTAGTAAAGACACAGGGAACAATGAAAGAGAAAAGCTGAAGGTGAAAAGTTCAATAAGTCAAGTAAAAAGCTCAGTGGGAAGCCCTGGCATAGAACAGATAAGGAAGCCATTAAGGCAAGACAGGGGTTGAAGACACAGTAGAGGAATTGTAACATTCAGTCAAGGACAAAGAGAAATGAATAAAAATGCTCAAATGTATATAAAACTTTGGCATATTGTAAAAAGACCAAATGTTTGATCTATGGGCCAAGTAGGAGGATGAGGAGGCAGAAGAAGAAGAGAATAATTTATCCTAAAAGCATAAAACCATTTTTAATAAAGAGTACCAAAAAATTAATTCCAAGGAAAGATATTATTAGAATGCAGCCACAAGTATATAGAACACCAAATGGGACGTAAAACAAACAATCAAACTCACCACATTGGAGTTAAAACGCTAAGTATACAGAAAGTGTACTGAAAGTGGTAAGGAACACCACACAGAGAAGCAGCCTTCCCAAAATAACTGCTGGCTTTTCAGCAGAAAACTTAGAACCAGAAATGTGCTGGTGTTAGCCTTTAATCCCAGCTCAGAAGACAGAGCAAAGGGGAACCCCATGAGTTCCAGACCAGCCTCATCTACATATTGAGTTCCAGACCACACAGGGACACATAATGGAACTTTGTCTCAATTAATTAACTAAAAATTTAATAATCCAGCTGTACTCCAGAAAGTATATTTGAAGGTCTGAAATAGCACAGGTGCCAATCTAGACCACTAAACCCAGAAAAAAAATCACAATTGAAGAAAAAACAGAAACTTACTATGATAAAAAATAGATGAGGGGATTTGTGATCCCTACAAGAGCTACAGAGAAGATATAGGAAGAAATTATTCAGACTAAAGAGAAAGATAAGCACACTGAAGAGGCTGCAGGATAGAATAAATCAGTAGAATAAGTAATCCTGTGAAAATTAATGATATGCCAGAAAATAGAAATCACAAAATTAAAAAAATTAAAAGCAGCATTTAATAATAGCTGATTACCAGTGGTCTCAATTCTCCCAATCAGAAGATACTCACAAGAAGATTGGATTTACAAACAGATCCCATCTACTAGTTGCCTCTATGATACACATTTCAGCATCAAAGACAGACACTGTCTTGGTAAAAGAATTAAACAAATGGAATAAGGAAGCAAGAAAGATATTGCCAATCTCAAAGGGATTTCAGAGCAAAATTAGAAGACATAAAGAAGGCTACTTCATACCAATTGAGAAAAATAACTCATCAAGAGGGCATTCTAATTCTAAACACACACATCCCAAACAGGAATGCATCTAATTTCAGCATTAGATGTAAAGTCACAGATAACCCCAGCACAATAATGGTGGGTGACTTCAGTATTCTACTCCATCAATTGACAGATCATCTCATACAGAAAGTAAACAGAGAAATATGTGTGTGTATGTATACATATATATATATATAAAGAACATTCTGTTAAAACATTACATAATAGACATTGATATTTATTTTTTCAGAAGCTCATATAATATTAATAAAATACCTCACAAACAAGTCTCAGTTAGTTTAGAAAAATAATGTCTTGTATTATATATCACTATAGTGGAGAGATTAACAAAAACAGGAAATACATGAGCTCATGGAGATTAAACAACAGACTACTGAATGATAACTATGCCACTGATGATATCGAGAAGAAATTTAAAAAAATATTAGAATCAAGTGAAAAATACAAAATTATGGCATACACTGAAAGCAAGTCTAAACAGGAAGTTTATATATAGATATAGAAAAACAAAATAGAGCAATCTCAAATAAATAACTTCGTGATGCAACCTAGGGCCTTGGGCAAGCAACAACTAGCCAAACCCAAAATACAATAGATGGAAAGAAAGAAATAAAAACAGTGCAGATAATAAAATGGAAGTGAAAAAATGACAAAAGACTCAATAAAATGAAAAGTCTGTTCTTTGATGGGCAGGTATCTCTATAGTGGGATATGACTCCTTTGGGTACATACTCAAGAGTGGTAAAATTGTTTATGTCGTAGATTTATTTTTTAACTTTTGAGGCATCTCCACGTGAATTTTTATAGTAGCTGCATGTTTGCATGCCCACCAGTAGTGAATAACTATCCCCTTTTCCCTACATCTACTCCAACCTTTGCCATCATCATCATCATCATCTTAGTCATTGTGGTTGGGATAAGATATCATTTCAAAGTAGATTTAATTTTCATTTCCCTGGTGAGTAAAAAGTATTGAAAAACTTTTTCTTAGCTATTTATATTTTATCTTTTGGGAACTCTCTGTTTAGTTCCATGCCCTATTTTAAAAATTGGGCTGTTTGTTTTCTTGATATTTAATTTTTAAGTTTTTTGTATATTCTAGATACTAACCCTTTATCTGGTGTATCTAGTAAAGGTTATTGCTCCATTCTGTGGGCTACATCTTAACCCAGACGATGTCTTTAGCTGTGCAGGAACTTTTCAGTTTTGTGATGTCCCATTTATTAATTATTGATCTCTATGTTTATACTATTAGGGTTCTGTTCAGAAATATTCATCTCCACTTTTTCACAATGACCAGGAATGGAAACAGTCTAGATGTTCATCAACTCATGAATAGATAATGAAAATGTATATTTATATGGTAGAATATTAATTATCTGTTAATAAAAATGAAATTCTTAGGTAAATTGATGGATCTTTAAATAATCGTGCTGGTCAATCCAGACCTAGAAAGATATATATCACATATTTTCTTTCATTTGTGGATTGTAACTTTGAATCTTCAGATATGTGGTTTCATTTGGAATATCAGTGAAGTCAGGAAATTTCTAAGGTGTTATGGGAGGGAACTTTATAGAGAGGGGAGCTAGACTGCACTGGCATAAAAGATAAGGGAATAATGAAACAAGAATTTGGGGGAGGGGCAGGGTAGAAGGGAGACTACAGGAAACGGTAAATAACACTAATGGACTCTCAGAAACATATGGAAATCTGCTACTGTAGAAACCTCCTATCTCTTTCTCTGTCTTTCTATCTATCTTACACACACATTCACTCACACACACACACACACACACACACAGAGAGACAGAGAAAAAGACACAGAGAGAGACAGAGGCACACACACTTGTACATGATAAAATAGAGTTAACAATGTTGCTATTAAACACTACAGGCTAACAAAGAAAAAGCTTACTTTGAGAAATATGTTACTTCTTTTGGAATTGTTGGCTAGTGATGTCCCAAAGACTCTCATATGTCACAGGCTATTGCCAATGCTCTGACTTACCCTCTAGACAGAACTTTATCCATTTGCTGGAGACACTATGTTCTTAAGTCACAGAACATAGAGAAATCAAGCTAAGAGTAACCTGGAAGCTTCATCTCTTCTGGATAGCTTTATAGTGCAGGAGGTACTATGCATACTACCAGTGAAGAAGAATAGTTCTCAATCTTACCTAGCTTTGAACCTTACAATGTACAATAATGACTGGTCTGCAATAGTGGCATGAATATCACATGGGTATAACCAAACATTTCTGGCTAGGTTTTCATTCCACCACTCAAGGTGAAACACATTGATAGCACTATTGTTGGCTGAAGAACCTATGACTACACAGGAAATAGGCCTTAAAGGAGAATCTAATAGTATTTTGCTACTAGACATGGCATTCAACTAATTCCTAATGCTTTACCATTGTACTCATAGATCAGTGCATCTTTTAACCCTCATTAGAGAAGCTTCGATTTAGGGCAGATGTTGATTAACACAGAGGCTCACAAATGAACAAGATACAGAGAATAAAGGACTTCAGAATTTTCAACATAAGTAGCATATTTATATCACAATCCTTCCTTCCAAAGTTCAAGGACCATGATAGAAGAACAGGTAGAAAAAGTGCAAGAGGCAGAGATAGTGGGCAATGACAAGGAAACAGTGCTTCTGGACACAGCAGGGCAGCTGTTCATATGAACACAACAGTAGTTACTACAATATGGACAAGACACACACAAGCCAAAGAAAGTCCAAATCCTCTCATGGAGAAGGGAGATGGGCACCAAGTCTTACCACTATCTTAGAGCTATTGGCTCTAAGCTGCTGTGAGAGTCAACATCAGTTTTCTCTCATAGTGTAGCCTCTGCTTCATTGACCATGCTCCAGTGAAGGCCAAATATCAAAATTAACTGAGTAGCACACATTGGTCTTGATTTTTTTAAATTTAAAATTTTTTAAAATATTAAATGAAATGTCTGAAAAAAGGGGTTTTGGGCAGAGGGTTAGGTATAATCAAAATGAACAAAATCCAAAGATGTGAATTAATAAAATTTCAAATGAATAGGAAAACAAAGCAACAGATACCTGTAAAATTCAGAAGATCATATGAACATATCTTTAAAACTTATATGTCACTGCATTGCAAAATCTAACAGAAATGAATACATTTCTAGATGCATATGATCTCCCAAAGCTGAGTCAAGATAAATAAGAACTATGACATTGAAGCAATGAGTAAAAAAGATCTCTGACCATAAAAATTCCAAACCTAGACAGATTCCCAGTGGAATGCTAGCAGACAGGTTCACAGTGGAATACTAGCAAATTTTAAAGAAGACATAGCAATAATTCTCAAATTATTCCATAAAATAGAAGAGAAGGAAATGTTTCTAGCCTCTTCATGAAGCCAGTATTACCCAGATACTAAACAAGACAAAAATGCAATCAAAAGAAATTAGAGGTTCTAATGAACATAGATACAGAAATTCTCAATAAAATACTCACAAATGGAATTCTATAACACATCAGAAGATCACTGTCTATGATCAAGATGGCTCCACTCCAGAGATGGTCTGAGGTATGCAAATCAATAAATGTTGTGCAAAACAGACTCAAGGTCAGAAATCATGTGGTCATTTTAATTAATGCAGAAAAATCCTTTGACAAAATTCAGCATCTTTTCAACATAGTAAAATAACAACATACAAAACCAAAAGCAAAGACCAGTGTATGGCAAAATTACAGTCTAATGTACTAAGTGGAAACAGCAGAATATGTGGAAATGTGCAGAAACAGAATACCACAACATTTCACCAGCATTATCAATCAGAAAAGCAAATGTAAATCAAAAGGAACAATTTGTAGCAGAACAAAATAAAATATTTTAAAAAGCTCAAGAATGGTGTCTTAGTTTGAGGTTTTATTGCTGTGAGGAGACACAATGACCACAGCAACTCTTATAAAAAAAAAAAAAAACCCACACATTTAATTGAAGTGGATGGCTTACAGTTTCAGATGTTCAGTTAATTATCATCATCTCAGGGAGCATGGAGACACAGGCAGATGTGATGCTGATGCTGAGACTATCTTTCCAGCAACAGGAAATCAACTGACACACTGGGTAGTATCCTGAGCATAGAAACCTCAAAGTTGGTTCCCACCCCCATTGAACTTCTTCCAACTAGGCCATACCCACTCCAGCAAGGCCACATCTTCAGGTAGTGCCACTCCCTGTGAGATTATAGGATTATGGGGGCCAATAACATTTCATCTAGCACAAATGGCCAGACACAAATTCACACACACACACTGGAGCAACAGATTGAACAGATTGAACAGATTGTGAGCTACCAGATGTGAGTGCTGAGAACTGAACTGAACTGAGTCCTCTTTAGGAGCAGTACTGTCTCCTAGACACTGAGCTACCTCTCAATGGCATTTTAAGCTCTGAATAAAGCATAGATGGTATTCACTTAATCTTAATATTGTATATTTTATGCTGAAAATACTTTCCTTCCTCTCACAGACTGAGCACTAGTTTCCTAGTATCTTTCTTAATGCATGTGTAAAAATTAGAAGCTAAACTCTGCATATGGGAGATTATGCTGTGTTTATCTTTCTGAGCTTGGGTTTACTTTAGTCTAATATTTTCAAATTCCATTCATTTCTGAAAGTCACATAATTGAATTTTCCTTCATGGTTGAATGAAATTTCACTGTTCATAAGCCATCATTTAGAGGCTGATGGCATTTCCTTGTTACTGTGAACAGAACAGCAATAAGCATGGCAGGCAAGTGTTCCTGTACAAAGATACAGTTATATGGCCATATTTCCAAGAGTAACATAGCTGGTGCTGATGCAAAACCAAACAAACAAATAAACAAAAGCCAGCTCTTCCATAAAAGGGAATAATAGTTTATTCAGGAGTCAAATTTGAATGATAAGATAGATATTGGCCTGGGAATATACATATAGCTTTCCCCAAATGCAATGCTCCAACATGAAAGTAGTTTTCACAGTAACAGGACAGAAAATAGTTATAATTCAAGATGTTTTCACAATATGTTGGTGGGAACATTAAGTGGGCAGTTACAGCAGGCAGAGGAATCTCAACTGGAAGCCAAGACACTATCAGCCAACATTCTTAGCCCTTCCATTAGTAGAGAAAGAGTATTGTTGAGTTAGTATGTCCTAAAAGTTTTATCTATTTGTCAGGATGTTAGGTTCAGCCTTGTGTTCTGCTTGAACAGTGTTGGGTCCGACATGGAGATGGGCCAGCAATGGCTGTTTGGTATTATAAATGTTACTCAAGATGGATTATAATTCAGCATTGAGACTGCAGCATCTGGCCTCTCCATAGTCATGACCTTGTAATCACCCCCACCCTCTGCCACATGGCTTCTTTTCAGAGTTTTATTTACACTGGATAATATGGAAATTTGATTTTTAACATTTTGGGAAGCCTCTATGATGATTTTAAAAAAATTGATGCACCAATTCACACTATCACATAAAGTGAATTAGGCTTTGTCTTTTCTTACACCTTCATTGTGTTTGTTGCCATGGTTTTCTTGATGATATCTGTTGTGACTGGTGTGAAATATAATTCAGGGTAGTTTTTATTTATAATAAATACCAAAATATGTGTGTATGTGAAGGTCAGAGGACAACTTTACAACTTTATGGAGTTGGTTCTCTCTCTCTCTCTTTCTTTTCTTTTCTTTTTTTTTTTGCTTCTATCATACATTTTATTTTACTGAAAAGGAGATTATTGCAACACAGTTGTAGATACACTTAACTGTTGTAAAAGATTTCCAGCCCTGTTTGGGCCAGAAGTTTGGACCTTGTCCATGGCGGCTTTTATCCCCCAAAGAAATGAATCAGATGCTTATATTAATTTCATACTGTTTGGCCTATGTCTCAAGCATATTACTAGCTAGCTCTTTCATCTTAATTCAACCTATTTCTAGTAATCTACCTTCCATGTAGACTGGCCCATGGCTCACCTGGATTCCTTACATGGTTCTTGCCCAGGGGGTCAGAAGGAGACTGATCGACTCTGCCCTCCTCCTATCTGCCTCTCCTCTGATCCTCCACCCACTTCTATGGTGCTCCACATAGGCCAAAACAGTTATTTCATTTGCATACAGAAAACAGTCCTACCACATTTCCTCCTTTCTGTCTAATCAAAAAGGAAAATTACAAAGTTCCTCTGTAACACTGGGGCATCATCTTCAGCCTGTAGGCCCAAAGTCTCTGGCATACCTTTCAGTGATGCAGGAAATCTGGCACAGTCCATCAGCCACTTCTCCTTGTGTCCTCAAGGATGCCTGGCAAGTTTTCTGCAAAGCAGAAACCTGAAGGACAACCTCAGCTTATTCTGCCAAAGTTCAGAGGTCACTTTCCCATGGAACCTGCATGTCCAGTTTGTACAGCATACTATCAAGCAGTTAATATCAGAACGGTTTCTTGTTCAGTGGCTAACTGTTCCTACAAAGTAAATTCCACATGAAGTTTCTTCAATACCCATCATTTTTCTGAAATACATTGGTGCTGCCAGGAGCAGACCTGTCTCACTGTTCAGAAAAGTCCAAGTTCCTAAAATATCCCAAATGCCATATTCTGCATGTCTTTAAAGTGTTTGAAGATTACCCATCCAATTGAAATGTATCTTTGAATACCTACAAAAACATAACTAACATGACTATAAGTTTGGTTATCATAGATGACAATTAATCTGCATTTCTCAATTACACATAACAATTTTAAATGAGTTGCATAAGCTTCATACCTTAATCAAGAGTAGAAAAATACATGTAGCGGAACAAAATTGACCTTAAGTTTGTATCAATAAACCAATATCCATCTATCTTTTCTAATCATTCCTATATCACATGCCCTCCCTTTTTTTGAAAGAGATTGACCATGATCCTTAACCATTTAGAATGAAAAGAAAAACATTAATGAGCAATATTTTTGGGAAATTGTATGTAGTTTTCTTTCTTTTACTACTTCCTACTGACTAAGGGGTGTTGTCAATCTCATGGGGTCTTGAGGCTGGATCATCTCAACTGGCATCTTGGAAGCTGACCCTCCTATCAGAGAATTTTCTAGTGTCCTTGGCAAATGAAACCACATTTGCCTGGAACCAATCTACAGATTTTGATCTTCTGTGGAACAAAACCAGAAACTCTTTTCCCAAGCAACATATTCTCATAAATAGATTTCAAAGTCAAGATATCTTTAAAAAATAATATCTGTTTAACTTAGTAGCCTTAGCAATCAATTGTTTTTCTACAGTTAGCTCATTAAAAGTTAAAAAATTAAAAGAAAACACAATAACCATAATCCAGACTCTTGGTATATTTTCCATCTCTACGTAGTTTATTATATTTTTATATTCTATTTCTCTTTTTTAGGGCCTTTCACTACCCTCTTTCTTTTCTCTCTGAAGCCTATGTATGTTTTACACACATTGTATCCCATTTAGAGGTTTTGTGAGTCTAAATCTGTTTTAGTGAGAATCCTTAATCATTTTCTAACCAGAGATCTCTTTTAAATGCTATTATCACCATGATTGCTGACTCCACTCCTTTTAGTGGTTTTTCAAAATGGTAGTGGAGCTTGCTGCATTTCTGCTCACTATCAGCAAACAGAGTGAACCCAAAAATGCTGTAATGCCTGAATTTTAATCACCCATAAAGACCACCAGAGACAGAGGTGTGTGAAATGCAACAGCAAGGTTTATTGTCAGCACAATACAAGCCTAGGCAGGGAGCTTGTTCTCCACACCACACCCCATGAGTGTAGTGCAGGGAAGAGCTGAGCACCCCAAGTTGCACAAGTTTTTATAGGCAAAGACTGCGAGGCACAATTACTTGGGGTCAAGGGCACAGCAGTGATGTGAATGAACTCATGCTTAGGGACTTTTTACAGCTTAACATTCCTGGACCTCACCTGGATGGTATGGCTGGCAGGTTTATTACTGCCTTAGGGTTGAATCATCTAGGTGTCCTTAGCGCTTAGCTCATTTTCTCCTAGAACTGGGCAAGGTCCTGCCAAGAATGTGACACTGAACTCTATTTTGTCTCTATGGCTACTAGAATACAAAATGAGTTTCTTGAACTAAGTTTACTATCTTCACTGCTACCAAAAAAAAAAGTTTTTTCCTCTGTTTCTTTTTAGTTCAATATAAGCAGAAACCTTAAATCAATCACACTTATGCCAAGTCTTCCATGAGATGTATGGGTTTAAGCTGTGTGCCACAGACGCGCCAGTTTTGAATTCCAGCCTGAACACCATGTTTTCTCTGTATGATTAATCTATTCAGATACGCAATTCAGAAAGCTGCTTTTGGCTCTGTTTCAGTTATTTAGAACGCTTTTTAAACTTTCTCAGGCTTTATGCAGGTGTTAGGTCCACGTTGAGATGCTATCTGTAGTAAAACATTTCTGGTCCCATTTGGGCCAGAAGTTTGGATCTTGCCATGGCGGCTTTTATCCCCCAAAGAAATGAATAAGATGCTCATATTAATTTCATACTGTTTGGCCTATGTCTCAAACACATTACTATCTAGCTCTTTCATCTTAATTAAACGTATTTCTAGTAATCTATCTACCATGTGGTCCAGCCCATGGCTCACCTGGATTCCTTATTTGGTTCTTCCCCAGGGGTTGGATGGAGACTAGGTTCTTTCTCTCTTTACATTAGTCATGAAGACCAAAGTCAGGGCATCAGGCATGGTAGGGCAAATGCATTTACCTGTTGACTGATATTAGTGGCCTTACAGTTTTAGTTTACATTTTTTCCATGGCTAAGAATGTTGAACACTTTTTGGAAACATTTATTAAGTACTTACATTTCTCCTTTTAAGGATGATCTTGCCAGCTCCTTGGATTAGTTTTTGTTGGGGTTGCTTATTTTTTTTCTGCTGTTTGGATTTTAGAGCTTAGAGCTCATGGTATAATCTAGATATGAACTTATTAGATATATAGTTAGGAAATATTTTTTCCTATTTTTCAGGCTGTCTCTCCACTTGACTGTGTCCTTTGTTCACAAAAACTTTGTAATTCCATGAAACTCCATTGTTGTATGGCAGACAGACACACAGACGCCATTGTTGTATGACAGACAGACAGACAGACAGACAGACACACACACACACACACACACACACATACACACACACACACCTCTATTCATCCCAGGAAGGAAATCCACAACTTGATTTTATGAATCAAGTTAACAATTGTTCCAATATCCTTCTTGGTGAACCAATGAATTTTCTTGAGGAGGGGTTACTAGCAGATATGTGGTTGGGGGTTGCTTTGAGGGGAGAGAGATAACTTAAAAGCAGCTGAATCATTGAAAAGCCTACCCCAATACCTCAAAACCAGTGACACCTCCACAAAGCCCTAGCCCTGGAGTTCCTCAGAGCAGGCAGACAGTGTGATAACTGAATCCTCATCTCTCTCTGGCTTCCCCCATCACTTCCCCAACTGTCTCACCCCCACCCTCTCACCTCCACCCTTTACCCCCATGCCTCCATCCCTGCCTTCCTAGCAGCAGCTGCTCTTATACTGCTAGGGAGAAGCTACAAGATCTTTCAAATTCTTATCCTCCCAGACATGTAACCTTCTGTGTACCTCCCGAGGCTCTTAAGTGAGTCTCCCTGGAGAGGAATATTTCAGCTTGGAGGTAACTGCCATATGTACAGGAAAAGTCCTGGAAAGGCGCTGTGTCTGCAAACTCAGATTGAGTGAAACTGCAGTGGAAAGGTTGGGATGTTGCAGGTCCCAGCAATAACTACCCCATTTTGTGCTAATTTTTGACTTCTAAATAGCCATTTCTTGTTAACTTCTGTGTTCGAACTAACATCCTGTGATTACTAGATTGAGAGTCCTTTAAAACACATCAATTTAACAGACTGCTAGCTTCTGCTAATCCCAAAGTTAACAATGTCATCAGCATCTGAAGCCTGCAGAACTGCCTCTTTGATGTAGCCACTAACATATTTTAAATGTGTTTTGATTTATGACTTTCTTTTTATGAATCAAGTTGTATTTTTAATCTGTACATATCCTTATTCAACCTCCCTTTCCCCTACCACCCCTTCCAGGCACTCTCTCTTCTCCACGTCCCCCCATCTCCTCAGCAAGGGCAGGAGGACCCAAGGTCCCAATATGGCTTAGTTCAGCATCCACTCCTGGCAGATCCAGTTTCCTCACCCCAACATCAAGACTGGTTCAGGTGTTCCTCTGAAGGAAGTGGCATCTAAAGTGCCAGTCCAAGGAGTTTCAGATCCTAAGCTGTTCAGTGGTTGTGGTTTGCACCTTGGACATGCTCAGTTTTTTTTTTGTTCAAAGTCCATCAATGAGTGAATACATCCCCTGCTTATCTTTCTGGATTGGTGATACATCACTCAGGAGGATATTCTCCAAATCCATCCATTAGTCCACAAAATATAGAATATCATTTTTTTCTTACTGCTGAGTAGTATTCCATTGTGTAGATGTACCACAGTCTGTTAATCCATTCATCAGTTGAGGGACATCTAGGTTGTTTCCAGGTTCTTGCTATTACAAATAACGCTGCTATGAACATAGTTGAGCTAATGCCTTTGGAGTACAAATGTGAATCTTTAGGGTATACACCCAGAAGTGGTATTGCTGGATGCTTGGGGAGATGGATTCCCAGTTTTCTGAGAAACCACTATACTGCACTCCAGAGTGGCTGAACAAGCTTACACTCCCATCAACAATGGAGGAGTGTTTCTCTTGCTCTGCACCCTCTCCAGCATAGGCTGTCATCTGTGTCTTTTATCTTTGCCAGTCTGATAGGTGTCAGGTGGTATCTCAAAGTTGTTTTGATTTGCATTTCTCATATGGTTAAAGATGTTGAGCACTTTTTCAAGTGCATTTCAGGTATTTGTAATTCTTCTGCTGAGAATTCCCTTTTTAGTCCTGAACCCCATTTTTGATTGGGTTTTTTAAGGTTTTGGGCTCTAGTTTCTTGAGTTCTTTATATATTTTAGAGATCAGTCCTCTATCACTTGTAGGGTTGGTGAAAATCTTTCCTCATTCTGTATACTGTCATTTTGTCCTATTGACAGTGTTCTTGGCAATACAGAACTTTCTCAGTTTCAGGAGGTCCCACTTATTGATTGTTGTTCTTAGTGTCTGTGCCACTGGTGTTATATTAAGGAAGTGGTCACCTGTGCCAATTCATTGGAGGGTATTTCTCACTTTCTTTTCTATCAAGTTCAAAGTGGCTGGGTTAAGTTGACGTCTTTGATCCACTTGGATTTGAGTTTTGTGCAGGGTGACAGGCTCAGATCTATTTGCATTTTTTCTATACACTTCCATCCAGCTATGCCAACACCATTTGTTAAACATACTATCTTTTTTCCATTGAATGCTTTGGGCCTCTTTGTCAAAGATCAAGTGTTTGTAGGTTTTTGGGTTAATGTCTGGATCCTCAGTTCTATTCCATTGGTCCACAAGTCTGTTTTTATGCCAGTACCAGGCTGTTTTTATTACTGTAGCTCTGTAGTATAGCTTGAAATCAGGGATGGTGATACCTCCTGAGGTTCTTTTGTTGAGTAAAATTGTTTTGGCAATCCTGGCTTTCCTGTTATTCCAAATGAAATTGAGTATTGTTCTTTCAAGGTCCAAAAAATATTGTGTTGGGATTTTGATGGGCAGTGCATTGAATCTGTAGATTGCCTTTGGTAGAATTGCCATTTCTACTATGTTGATCCTACCAATTCAGGAACATGGGAGAGCTTTCCATTTTCTGATATCCTCTTCAATTTCTTTCATCAATGATTTAAATTTTTTTGTCAAATAGATCTGTTACTTCTTTGGTTATAGTTACTCCAAGGTATTTAATGCTATGTGCAGCTATTGTAAAGGATGATGTTTCCCTTATTTCTTTTTCAGCCCTTTCATTTAGTGTATAGAAGAGCTACTGATTTCTTTGAGTTAATCTTGTATTCTGCTACATTGCTGAAGGTGTTCATCAGCTGTAGAAGTTCCCTAGTAGAATTTTGTGGGTCACTTATGTATACAATCATACCATCTGCAAATAGAGATTGTTTCATTTCTTCTTTTCCAATTTGTATCCCCTTAATCTCCTTTTGTTCTCTTATTGCTTTAGCTAAAACTTTGAGAACTATATTGAGTAGATAAGGGGAGAGAGGACATCTGTGTCTCATTCTTGATTTTAGTAGAATTGCTTGGAGTTTTTCTCCATTAAGTTTGATGTTGGCTGTTGGCTTTTTGTAAATCGCCTTTATTATATTGAGATATTTTTCCTGTATTCCTGATCTCTCCAGAGCTTTTATCATAAAGAAGTGTTGGATTTTGTCAAAGGCTTTTTCAGAGCCTAAAGATATGATCATGTGGGTTTTTTTCTTCAGTTTGTTTATATGATGGATGACATTTATGCTTTTTTTGTTTGTTGAATCATCCTTGCATTTCTGAGGTGAAGCCTACTTGATCATGATGGATGATATTTTTTGTATATTGTTTTATACAGTTTGCTAAAATTTTGTTGAGAATTTTAGCATCAATATTCATTAGGGTAATTAGTCTGTATTTCTCCTTCTTTGTTGCATCTTTGAGTGGCTTCAGTGTTAGGATAATTGTGGCCTCATAAAAGGAATTTGGCAATATTCCTTCAGTTTCTACTGTGTGAAATAGTTTGAGGAGTAATGCTAGTCATTCTTCTTTGAATGTCTGGTAGAATTCTTCACTGAAACCATCTGTACCTGGGAGGATTTTAATGACAGCTTCAATTTTTTTAGTGTTATAGGTCTGTTTATGTAATTAAGCTGGTCTTCATTTAATTTTGATAAATGGTACCTGTCCAGAAAGCTCTCCATTTCTTCTAGGTTTTCCAGTTTTGTGGAATACAGATTTTCAAAGATATATTTCAATATGTATATTTTCAATATAGATTTCAAAAAATTTATTATGACTTGATAATTCTGTGGATTTTGGGGTGTCTGTTGTTATGTCCCCCTTTTCATTTCTGATTTCGTTGATTTTGATACTCTCTCTCTGCTGTTTGGTTAGTTTGGATAAGGGTTTATCTATCTTGGTGACTTTGTCAAAGAATCAACTCTTTGATTCATTAATTCTTTGTATTGTTCTTTTTGTTTCAATTGTACTGATTTCAGCTCTAAGTTTGATTATTTCCTGCCATCTACACCTTCTAGGTGAGTTTGCTTCTAATTGTTCTAAGGCTTTCAGCTGAGCTGTTAGTTCTCTAGTGTGGGATTTCTCTAGGTTTTTCATATAAGCATCTAGTGCTATGAATTTTCCTCTTAAGACTGCTTTCATTGTGTCCCACAAGTTTGGGCACGTTGTGGATTCATTTTCATTAAACTCTAGGAAGACTTTGATTTCTTTCTTAATTTCTTCCTTGACCCAGAGGTGGTTCAGTTGAGTGATGTTTATTTTCCATGAGTTGGTAGGCTTTCTTTGATTTTTGAAGTTGTTGAACTCTAACTTTAGGTCTTGGTGGTCTGATATGATAAAAGAGATTATTTCCATTTTTTTGTATCTCTTGATATTTGCTTTATGACCAATTATGTGGTCAATTTTAGAGAAAATTTTATGTGGTGCTGAGAAATATGTATATTCCTTTGTGTTTGGGTCAAAGCTTCTGTAAATATCTATTAAATCCATTTGCATCATAACCTCTGATATACTCTTTATTTTTCTTTTGAGTCTATGGTTGACCTAGCCAGGGTTGAAAGTGGGGTATTAAGTCTCCCACTCTTAGGGTGTGAGAATTTATGTGGGAGTTGAGCTTCAGTGGTGTTTCTTTTACATAGATAGGTGCTCTTATATTAGGGGCATAAATATTTAGTATTCAAATCTCCTCTTGACTAATTTTTCCTGTGATGAATAAGTAATGTCCATCTTGGTCCCTTTTAATTGATTTTAGTTTAAAATCTACTTTGTTAGATATTAGGATGGCAACCCTAGCTTGTTTCTTAGGGCCATTTGATTGGAAAATTATTTCCCAATCCTTTACTCTGAACCTGTGTCTGTCATTGTGATTGAGGTATGTTTCTTGTATGCAGCAGAAGGATGGCTTCTATTTTTGTATCCATCTTGTTAGTGTGTGGTTTTTTATAGGTGAGTTGAGTCCATTGATATTAAGGGATATTAGTGACAACTGACTGATATTTCCTGCTATTTTTGATGGTAGTTTGTATGTATTTCCTTTCTCTGTACTATTCTCCTGTGGGATTATTGATTGTTTGTGGTTTCATGGGTGTATCTGGGATCCTTAGGTTGGAGTTTTCCCTCTAATGCTTTCTGGAGGGCCAGATTGGTAAATAGGTATTGTTTCAGTCTGACTTTGTCACAAAATATATTGTTTACTTCATCTATGGTGTTTGATAATTTTGCTGGGTATAGCAGTCTAGGTTGGCAGCCATGCTCTTTTAGTGTCTGTATGACTTCTGACCAAGCCCTTCTTGCTTTCATCGTTTCCATTGAGTAGTCAGGAGTTATTCTGATGGGTCTGCCTTTATAGGTAAGTTGGTCCTTTTCTTTTGCAGCTCTTAAATTTTTCTTTGTTTTGTATGTTTTGTGGATTGATTATTATATGGCAAGTGAACTTTTTTGGGGGGGTCATATCTATTTGATGTTCTGTAAGCTTCATGTATCTTTATAGGCATTTCCTTCTTTAGGTTAGGAAAGTTTTCTTCTATGATTTTATTGAATACATTATCTGTGCCTTTGAGCTGGTATTATTCTCCTTCTATTCCTATTATTCTCAGGTTAGGTCTTTTAATAGTGTCCCATATTTCCTCAACATTTTGTGTTATGGCCTTTTTGATTTTAGTATTTGCTTTGACTGATGTATCTATTTCTGCTACTGCATCTTCCACTCAAGAGATTCTCTTCCATCTCTTGAATTCTGTTATTTATGCTTGTATCTGTAGTTCAAGCTCTTTTCTTCAGATTTTTTTATTTCCACCTTTGCTTCATTTTGTGCCTTTTTTATTGATTCTATTTCAGTTTTTAGTTCCTGGAATGGTTCTTTCGTTTTTTGGTTTATCTTTTCTTCATTTTCTTTCAAGGATTTATTCTTCTCTTCCAATTTTTTGTTTGTATTTTCTTCTATTTCTTTAAGGGAATTTTTTATATCTTCTTTGAAGGCTTCAATAATCTTCATAAAGCTGTTTTTGGTGTTATTTCCTCTTCATTGCTCTGTTCAGGTCTTGTAGTTGTAGAACCACCAGTTTCTTCTGGTGTTGCCTTGTTGTTCTTTTTACTGTTATATGTATTTTCACACTGTTGTCTGCCCATGACTTCAGTGGTTCACGATTAGGCGGCTCCTAGTCAGTTGTGGCAAAAGGGATTGTGTGTCTCCTGTCTCCTCTGAGCAAGGGGTCTGCTCTATATCTGACTCTGCTCTGGACAGGGGTCTGAATTTCAAAGCCTCAGTCTTCTGACACAGTTCGCCCTAGAGGCAGGGCTGGCCGTGAAAGGTCTCCTCTTTTAAGTGTGGCTGGAGGAGCCCCTCACAGCCAAACCCTAGCTCCTGTTTGGTAAGGAGAGCTGAAATCAGACTCTAGGGATTGACCCCGGTCCTGGTGAGGGACTATCTGACTGGGTGGAGCAGGTGCCAGAATCTGCTCACTTCTGGATGGGGGTCTTAATTTTCTTTTCTGTCCCGAGCCATGATTACATGATTACTCAGAGTGGCTACAGGATAGAATATTTATTGCCTTGAAGATGACAGCTGTGTTTTTTTTTTTTTTTTTTTTTTTTTTTTTGGTAGGCACATGCAATGTCCTTTCATCAATAATTGGCTTATTTCCTGAGTGGTTGGAATCCTCTTCAGAACACCCTGCCTATGCCTTATCTTGAAGTGTTTCTCCTACTTTTTTCTTCAGCATTTTCAGAATTTCAGGTCTTTCATTAGTTTTCTCATCCATTTGGAGTTGATTTTTGCATTAGATGAGAGATACGGATCTGGTTTAATTTGAGTGGTAGATATCTAGTTTCCTTAGGACTATTTGTTGAATAGACTGTCTCCTCCAATGACTATTTTCTGCATCTTTATCAAAAGTCAGTGGCCATCCCTGCCTGTGTTCATGGGTGGGAACTCTATCCTCTTTAACTTATCTAAATGGCTGCTATTTTTGCCTGTACCATGATGTTTTTATTATTGTGGCTCTATGGTATAGCTTGAAATTAGAGATTGTGATACTCCCAATATTATTGCTTCGCTCAGAATTGTTTTGTAATCCAAAGTGTTTTGTACTTCCAAGTGAGTTTTAATATTGTTTTCTTTAAGATGGTAAAGAAGAATATTGGTATTTTGAAGGAGACTGTATGGAATCTGTTGACTGTGTTTGGTAAGATATCCATGTTTACAATATAAATTTTCTCTCTCTCCTTCTTTCTTTTTTAGTTTTTTGGTTTTTCAGACAAGGTTTCCCTATATATCCCTTTCTGTCTTAGAACTTGTTCTGTAGACCAGGCTGAAATTACAAGCATATGCCAAGATTACCCAATAGTATAAATTCTCTAATCCATGAACATGGCATGTCTTTCTCTTTCTAGTGTCATGTTCAATTTCTCTTTTGAATACTTTAAACTTTTCATTGTAGAGATTGATAAGGCTCATTCCAAGGGTTTTATTTATTTATTTATTTATTTTGTGAGAATTGTTTCTGTGATTTTCTTTTCAGCATGTTTGCACTGGTATGCAAGGAGACTCCAGATTTTATATGTTAAATTTGTATGCTATCATTTGATGAGAGTATCTGTCAGTTTTAAAAGTTTTCTGGTTGGGTTTTTAAGGGCTGTTATGATAGAGTTGTATCACTGGCAAATAAAAAATATCTTGCTTCTTCTTTTCCTGTTTACACCTTGTAATTTGTTTCTTGTGCCCTATTGCTTTAGCTAGTGATTCTGGTATTGTACTGAATAAGACTAAAGGAAGAGAATACTTTCTCTTTTGCCTGATTATAGTGGAAATACTGTCAATGTTTCCCCATTTAGCATAATGTTGGGTTAATATAATATAGCTCAACCTTATTATTCCAGAACTAGTGTATACACTTTCCATAAGGTACTATGTTGTTATCACCTGAGGGATGTGACTGAAGATTCAGTGGACACGCTGACCTTACCCCAGTGAAAGGTAGAGCTATAATGTCTCTTGAGCATGCTGTTTCCACAAGCATGATGCCTGGAGCTTACGCCTCATGAATATGCTGGCATCATCAGGGTGACTGGCATGTCTAGAGCATCCTTGGAACACTCAGTGACAAGGAGGGATTGAAGTCTCATGGATGTGCTAACCTCACTGGGGTAACAGGCAGTGCAGAAATTTACTGGACACACTGTATTTGCTGAAATGATAGAATAAAGATTTAAGTCTTGTGGATTTATTGATCTCACTGGGGCAATGTGAAGAACTAGAGTGCCCTGGACATTCAATGCTTGCTAGAGTGATAAGTGGGGTTGGAGACTTTTAGGCATTAATTCTTCCGAGGGACAATGGGAAGGGCTGATGACTACTGGGCACATTGTGCATACTGGGAGATTATTAGAGAAAGCAAATAGTCCTATGCATTTGTCCTCATTGGGACAATGTGTGTGGCTAAAGTTTCCTAGATTCATAGTCCTCCCCTGGGCAATGGGCATGACTGAAACTTCCTGAGAAACCAGTGTTCATTATGAGTCCAGGCCTGGATGAAGCCTCCCAGGCACAGTCTTTGCTTGGGCTATGCATGTGGCTGGAGGTATCCTGAGCAGATAGTTTCCACCAGAGTGACAGGAAAGAATGGAGCCTCCTAGTCAGGCTGTGTCCAACAGGGTAATCAGAGGGGCTGGAGTCTCCTAGGAACCATGTGATCTTGCGGACAATTTGTAGATTCAGGGTTTCCCTAGAGTGTGATTCTGACTTGGATGACTGGGGCTGGGGCATCCCTGGCTTGCAGTCTTTTGGACAATGGGCAGTGCTGGAGCCACCCAGACAGGTTGTGCTTTCCAGGGAAATGTGTAGGCCTGGAGTTCATGAGCATGCTGTGCTCACCAGGGTAGAAGAAAATTATGTTCTTAAAGTCTCAGTAAAGCTTTTAAAAAAGCAAATATAGTGCTTTTTATTCCATGTCAGGAAATGTGTGCTTATGAACCAGTTTTTGTTGAAGCTGGATACAAGTGGCATGCACTCAAGTATACTAGAGGAGAAGGTGAGGAGCACACAATCAGATATCTGGTATTCCTTATTAAAAACTCACACACAGGGTGCTTTCATCTAATAAACAGAATGCTTATGAGCATGTATATAGAAGAAAAAATGTGTTCTTATGAACACATGTGTTTTACTTTGATGTCAGGTGAATGATGCACCACACAATGTATTTACAATGCATGAGAAGAGGCATATTTTCACTTGCCTAGCACTCTTGTTTTTTTTTTTTTTAATTTTGTGTGTGTGTGTGCGTGTGCATGTGTGTTCACAAATGCTCACAGAATCTAGAAGAAGGTGTCAGATCCCTTAGAGCTGGAGTTACAAGACTTCATGAACAACTCAGCATGTTTGCTGGGCTCTGAACTTTGGACCTCTTGGTAGAGCAGCCAGCTCTCTTAACTGCAGAACCATCTCTCCATCCCACACTCTTTATTTTTCAGACAGATACAAGGTATTTTTTCACAAACTAAACCAGCTACGAGCAAGAAGTATTGTGAAACTAGACTATTCCATGGTGATGCTCTATTAAATATGTACCATACAGTGAGTTAGATCATGAGAAGAAGAAAGAGCAGCCACACTCTCAACATGAGAAGACTCACTGTATCAAAAGCTCTGGTTAGCCTATTTTATAGAGTGAGTGCTGTACCTATGAGCAGCCATCTCTTTCAGAGGCAAAGACTAGCAGCTTTCATGTGCTCTGTTGCTGTGCTTATGAGCTGTAAGGGGTATGTCTTTGTGACAGTTCATGTCGATTTTTGATGTTTCACGCACTGCGTGCTCCCATGGAAACAAAAATGCCATCTCATTATCAGGTACCTAACACTCTTCTATCTCAAAGGCACAAACAAGATCCTTTTCATGTACCTAATATGATATTCATGCTTTCATAAAACATTTTTGTTAGTTCTGAAGGAAAAAAGACATCACATTTTTGTCATTGAATAGAAGAGGATTTTTTTTTCAGGCTTCAGACTGGCTCACATGAGGCTCCAATGAGGTTCTTTTGAGATAGTGAATGCAGAATTTATGAACACAGAGGAATGCACACTTTTCAAACTGTTGGTGGTGGATGAGGGCAGCACCATACACTGGGCGCTGTTGCAGAGGGAGGCATCATCAGGCACCTGGCTGTCTTCTGTCTTACAGACAAAAAGAAGGTGCTTTTGACAGAGTGAACAGTGTTCATGAGCACTTGGAAGTGTGTTCTAAAATAGCTCACATTGATACTGAATGAAGTATGCACTGAACACCAGTGGAAGAGAAAGCACAGTTGCAGACTCCATGCATTCCTCTCTTTAAAACCATAAGCCAGAGGCTTCTCACATTGAGCCAGTTTATCCAGCAGTAAGAAATGTGTTCTTACAAACAGCTAGTGGGAACACCTGATCAGTGATGTCACATAGGAAGTAGTCTTAGGGAATGGGAGAAGAAAACACATTCTTATGTCTCAGACGGTCCCCCACCCCCACCCCCAAGGCTCAAGGAAGCATGTTTTACAGAGAAATTCAGCAGTTACGAGCACCAAAGAGTGTATTTTGCAAGATGGTTTGGTTTAATTGTGTGTGAATGATGAATCACAAACTTAATAAGCTCACAGAGGGCAGAAAATCACATCGCTGAGCATCTGATATCCTTCTCATCTCCAAGGTGCAAATAAGAAGCTTTTCCTACAGTTAACATAGCATTTATGAGCACTAGTGTGCTTATTAGCCAGTTTGTTTTGAAGCTGGATGAAACTAAAGTCTTCTCATGAAATGGAAGAAAAAGTCACATTACCAGGTGCAAGATGGTCATTTTGTTTTCAAAGATACAAAGGATGTGGTGTTGGTAAGTATCAAATAATTAAGCTTTTGGTTTGGGGTTAAAGAAGCACAAACCTCTAAATTATCTCCCAGTAAACGTTCAGGGAAGAAGAGTCTGAAATGCTCAGCCTTAAAGGAGACATTTATATGACAGCTCCTTCTAGCAAGCCTCAGGGACCATTGGAGAGGGGGAAATGAAAGATTGTGAAAGCTGGAAGTGGTGGACAACAGACAGCAACATGGGTTCTCTGGACACAGCAGGACAGTTGTATGTATAAACTAAGCAGTTGTGACATCATGCAAGCCCGAGCCAGGATAACCAAACCACAGCATGGGGTGGGGGGTGGGCCGTGAAGCCCCAGGCCTAGCTGAGGGACCAACTGACAAGTGATAGGTGCTGGGAAAGCAGATCAATTTTCTTTAAGGAGTTAGCCCCTGGCATGTCAGACCACCATCACGTGGATGGCTACACACTCAAGAGCGAATGGACAGCACAAATTGAACTAGAAACATTTTAAAAATTGAATACAAAAAATTAGGTGGGTAGTGGATGGGATGGTGGATCTGGGGGGAGTTGGAGAAGAGAAGACAGTGTGATCACAATACATTTCATGAAATTCTTAAAGAAGAAATTCTCAAATAATTAACAAGACTGCAAGGTTTTGAAAATGCTTGATTTTTTTTAAAAAAAAGGGATCAAAGAAGCACCCCCTTTCAATGCAGAGTATTTACAACCATTGATAAATGTACATTTACAAAATAGTTGCTGCTCAGTGACAAATACATCTCATGCTAGGTCTCCTGGGAGGGATGAATAAATCATGTTAGTAATCCAATAGTCTTTCTCTTTTCCAAAGACACAAAGAAGCTTTTGTTAGCAATGTGCACATAACATTTTGGTGAAGTAAAAAGTTGTCAATATAAATCACATGTTTGCGAGCACTAAGAAGTATGTGTTTATAAATCAGGGTTGAATTTGAATGAAAGGTCCATCGACTTCTACACTATGTCAAGGGGAAACAGTGCAGCTGTCATTATGGTGACCATGGGAGCAGCTCAAAGCATACATAAGCATGTCCAGGAGTCACAGAGACTGACCCAGTGCAGGTGGCACATGCTTTGGCACGAGGTCTCCGACTAAATAAAAGGGACATGAGTTTACCAGGGGCTGCACACACTGTTCACAGCATAGTGGGCAGGATCCTCACACTGTGGCCAAATATTTCCTTGGTGTGTTTATCTGTGTGTGTTTTGTATGGATGCATGTTTGTGTTCATGCATTTGCAATAGCAGAAATATGTTATGTTTGCAAATGTGTATACATGAACATGTGTGCCTAAATGTATGTATATGTATTTATTTTAATGTATATACAGATATAGACAAGTTTGTGTGTATATGTGCTTCTGTGTCTGTGTGAGCACAAACATGTTTTGCTGCACCTATGGGCTTATGTGCACAAGTGTGTATGCCTGTATTCATGTGCATGTATGTGTTTGTATTTGTGTACATTTATTTTATCATGTTTTTGTGGAAGAAAATATACATGAAAATGTGTTTGTGTATATGCTTGTATGTATTTATACTTCTGCACACAAGTACAAGTAATAGAGTATATTTGTGTATTTATGTTCACATATGCATATGTGAACACATGTGAGGAAAGTGTGTATAATTTTAATGTATCATAACTATGCACATTAATACTTGCTCATTGTCTTTGTTTAATGCATTTATGTAAACATATATATATATACATATATATATGTAAGCACAGGTGTATGTGTTCATTTGTCCAAACATATGTTCTCTCTGGTGTTTGTGCATAGGTACACATGTGCTTATATTTATATGCATGCTTACACAGACACATATATTAGATATATATCACCACATATCCCTTTTTGTGTCAAAAATAAAAAGGTTATGACACATATAAGAAAAACTACATAAAATAGATACAATAACTATAAACAATATATACAAGCAATAAAAATATCAGCAATGTCCAGTATAGGAACAATTGACAAATTCAAAGAAAATATTCCATTATTTATTCTATTTTGGTGAGTCCAAAGGATTGTACCTAATTCACTTTTTAACTTGTATTACTAACTGAAAACTGTCTTTTGATATCTCTCAAACTTATATACTTTAACATCTAAGTGAGTTTCTTTTCTAAAACTGTCACTAGAAAACTATAACTATAATTCTCTCATCTTCAACTCCCTCAGAGACCAAAGAAGCAAATAATATTAACTAAATAAACAGGACATGCAAGCAAGCAACTTCTTTCAAAAATGTAAAAAATGAAACAGCTGGCTGCCTACACAGTCACCCAAGGTTCCTCTGCAGTGTTGGAGCATCCATCATCAGCTTACAGGCCTAGCATATCTGACAGACTTCTCTGTGAAACATGATATTCTTAAAGACCTTCCTATCTTGTCCTTACAAGACTTGGCAGTTTTGTGCTTTTCCATTTTGGACATCATACTGTCAGCAGTTGAAGCAAGGACACTTTCTAGCCCAGTAGTTATCTTTTGCCACAAAGAAAGTCAGCTACATATGGAGTTTTATTTTCTCTGAAGTAGATTTGTGCTGCCTGGGGCAGATGTCTCATTGTCACAAAAATAATAAAAATCTATGTTATTAAAATATTTTAAATGCCATATTCTGTGGATCACTGAATTGTTTGAAGACCTGTTCATCTAACATATATCTCTGTTTGATCTTGAAAACATATCTAATATGACTATGAATTTGATTGTAATGTCTTACTAGCTTACATTTCTTTATATCCTAATTAGTTAGTAATAATAGCTTTCAAGGACTAGCAATTTGTATTACATACAATAGCTTGAACAAGCATAGAAATATATGTACAGTAACAAAATTAATCTCAACTTTATATTAATATACACAATTTGTATACACTATACAAAAATCTAATCCAATGTAAAATACTTAAAACTGGTAATTGCTGTTTTTAAAGTAGATTGAATAATCTACCCTTATATTCTATTATATCTACATTTCCTTTTTCTCAGAGTAGATTTAATAACATACCCTTTTCTCCTATCATATATGTATTCTCTTTTTTTCAAACAAAAACCCTAGATGTGATCTTCCTTGTTCAGTATTTTTTTAATCATAACCAAGAACAATTTGTAACCAATCACCCTAAATAATTACAATTATCCATAATCCATCGAAAGACCAAAATCTACCCACCCCACCTCCTGGGAATGTGGATGTCATGTTCTTAAATTTACTTCCTGCTGTTTGGGAGTGATGGCATCTTTAGGGGATCCTGAAGAGAAAAATTTTGTTAATTGTCAGGTTCTAAATTGAGTAGCTGTATCATTTGTTGTCCAGTCTCTGTATAGCAGGAAAGTTCAGGGCTTGTCTCAAGTCTTGGTTAGAGTAATCTATAAGGTTGGTCCATCTTAGCTAGCTACCTGGAAATTGTCCTGAGCAGCTTGTAGTCCAAATCTGATCTCTTGTTGGTGTTGGTCAGATTAATGGCATTATCATAGTCCATGTAAAATTATCATTGTGGGGCCCCATCTTCCTTTTGCAGACTTCAGAAGTCACAAGCAGACATTGTCATGGTTCATGGCAGAAAACTGATAAGGGACTCAATGCCAAAACAATGTATGGGAAGCTAGATAAAACCTTTTTTTTCTAGAATTAATTAGTACTCTATATGATCATTAATATTTTCATTAATATTATGGCAAAAAGTTTAAAATATAAATAATCTTATAAATTTTATATAAAAATTTATACATTATAAGTTTAGAAACAATAGAATAGTTCCTAAATTTTAGATTTTCTTCTATTCTATATTAGGTGGCCCTTCTGATATGATTCAGAGATTTTGCATTTTCCTTTAACAAACTGCTTGGGTTGAGAGAAAGAGAGAGCTACACTCCAACTCCAAAGCCATCCTTAATTTATAATTGAATTGGGATGCCAACTTTTCTTATCAATAAAGAGATATAGAGGTTAGGCAGTGAGATTTTATACTGTTGATTGTATTGGTACTAATAGGCCTGATATTCTTTTGCTTGTAAATTTTTTCTGGGTAGTCTTCTCTGCTTTAGATGTCTAGATATTTAAGGTCTTTTGACTTCTTGAAAATGGGTATTTCTAGCTTGCTGTAAAGACAAAAACAACCCCCTGTTCTGATTCTTGTTTGATGAGTTTTCTTACATCTTAAAGAATTGTCACATGGGTGAATGGGCCCTTATTTCTCTTTTTCATGAAGTTTCTGCTGTTCAAATTGTCTTTATTAATTTTAATGATATCTATAGTTTTTCTTCATCTGTTAAAACAAAAGCAAAACTGCTTTCCCAACATAGCACCTATTCTGGTTTTTATTCTGAGGACAACACATGTTTGAAGTAGACAGGCTGATTTAGCTCAGTCATTTTTTCTATAGTCCAATGACTTTCAGCAGCTATTGTTCCTTTCTCATTAGATTGAGAAAATTCAAAGTTAATAAAGCATTATATAGTCAATTTCTGAGGGTCTTTGTTACGCCTGTTTATTTAGCATATATTTTAGAGGTTGATTTGATTTCTCTATGACTGCTTGCCCTGTAGGATTGTGTGGTATACTTGTAATATGCTTTATATTATAATAAGCAAAAAGCTATTTTATTTTACTAGAGATAAAGAATTCACTTTTCTTTCCTTTATTTCTATCCCAAGTATTTAAAGCTGGCATTTGACACAAAGCCAGGGTGTACTTATTATGTAAAGGTTGTTTGTCTTTATTAGCATACTCTCTCTCTCTCAAGAAGTTGGTCTTGGGAGATTTTAAATTCTTTATTTCTACTGTGTTTTTCTATGATTTTTAGGTTCCTCTTTCCACCAGGTTCTCCATTGTAATTGTGGCCTAGCCTTCAAGACAGCTGTAATCTTATCTGTCTAGTCTTTGGGGATTATTCTGTTACAAGTTAACTAGGAATTTAACATTTTCTTTACAAATGGTGAGTGCATACCATAAGTGACTATTGCTTTCTTGAATCTCATTAAATCTAACATTTTTACTGGAGTCCACTCAGCTTTTACAGTTTCTATCATTTGGTAATTCCTGTAAGTTTACTGGATATACTAAGGCTGGCTGTTTGAAAGCCTTGGGCTATTTCTCTATAATCTTATAAGGTAATGTTGAAATTGGTTCTTTAAATTCTTGTCTGGGTCTGAATATCTCTGTGATTTGTCTTAACAAGGTTTTCTCTTATTTGTATGTTGGCACTCATATCAACCAACTTGACAGTCATATTAACTGGCTTTTTAAATAATAAAACAGAAATAATCAAACAAATAATATTTACAACAGACATTACAGCAATCTCATCTACATTATTTATCTTCTCTTTTACTGATTTTAGTTTGACACTGTCTCGAGTAATATAAAAGAAAGACAAACCACTTTCCATTATGCTACTCTTTCCCATTGTTAATGTGAGAAAAAAATTTCTCTCTGCTTTAAAGAAATTCCCTTTTTTTTAAGAAAACCCAGTTTACTCACTAAGCTTGTTGTCAATGATGATTCAGATGACTATGAAGTGGGGCAGCTACCTAGTGTGGTAGCAGCCCAAGGAGAGAGTCAAGAAAGAGGAAAACAAAACAAAACAAAACAAAACCCTATAATCCACTAGGAGAGGGAAGCTGTTATTCAAAAAACTTACTGAGATAAGCATGGAGAAGAAATACCGTGGCCAGCTCTGCCTAAGGCTGTAGGCTAACTCCAAGCAGAAAGCCTAGCCATTAGTCTCTCTGACTAGCAAGTGGCTTTTTTTGTGAATTCTTGTCCACAAGAGTTGAGCACCAAATATTGCACAAGTTCTATTTGGTTTATAATGAAAACCCAGAGCCAGATATTGGGGAAAAGCTGGAATATCAGAGAGGAAACAGACCACAGCCATTTCTCATCTGCCAACTCCTCAGGCCGGTCTCCAGGAACCCTCCAATTGCAGATCTCTCTGTTCTCAGCTAAAAATGGAGGAAATGTCTTTGGGAAAGCTGAAAAATCTTTCTTCTTTCTCTCTCTCTGCCCAGTTCTTTTAATTTCCTTTTTCCACATTCATAAAGCTAGGCTTAAAGGTGTGGGTCCCACACCATATACTTCATGGCTTGGCGCTATGGTTGACTCTCTTATATTTCAGACTAATTTTATTAAGAATATATCATGGCAGACATGCTTACACATGTAAGTACATATACATATGCATTCAGGCCCGTGCAAATGTTTGTTCATGTACTGAATTTGTGTGCATGCATACATGTATCCATATATGTGTGTTTATATGTGCATACTTGTGTCCATATTTTTGGTCATTTATATATATATATATGTACATATATATGTTAGGTATCTACTGTCTTTGTGTGTGTGTATAAGTATCTGCTTCTGCATTTATGTGTATATGTGTGTGCAAATAAGTTTACTTGCATTCACAAGTATGGATGTTTATTAGTGTATACACCTATGTACTTCAGTGTTATTTGTATGTGCATACTTATATGTGAATGAATAATTTATGTGTGTGTTTTTGAACATATTCATGTATGCATTTGTATGTGTTAATGAGAATATAGTCATATGCACCTATGTGGTATGTGATATATATATGTACATCTGTATGTAATAACTCACAACTGCCTGTGTGCTTCTGTTCATATCTATTTTCTACACAGTCACAATTGATTATGTGCACTATGCTTTTGTGTATGTGTCTACATATGATAATATGTAAATGTGTTTGTGTTTAGTATAGGTGCACATCAATGTCTAAATGCATTGGTGTGCTTGTGTATGTATAAACTCATATGTGTGCATGTACCTAATTATGTGTCTCTGTTTTACTGTACACACACATACATGTACATTCATGAGAAGCCATAAGTGTGTGTATCCATCTATGTTCTTGTGTTTGTTCATGAATCCGTATGTGCATATTTCTGTGCATACAGGGTGTGTGCCTTTGTATCGTGTATCTGAGTACATATGTACACAGATATGCATGGAAGTGTATGAGTGAGCCTTTTACACATGTCTATACGTGGTTATATTTCTCTGTGTGTGTTTATTTCTGCCTGTTTGTGCATGCTTGTTTGGTTGTCTTATATTATTGCATACATGTAAATACATGTTTTAGCATGTATAGATATGTATCTATGTGATCATTTGTTTGCCTGTGAATATGTGGTTATTTGTGCATGATGTATTAACTTCTTGCTAGATGTTCAGGGATGAATGTGATTCCATATGTATATGCTTGTGTGCCTGCTTACATATACATGTTTGTGTATGTATGCTTGAGTTTTGTGCAGTTGTGGGAGTCTGTATTTACAAATATAGGTTTTATGTGTTTTATGTGAGTTTATGTGGGTAGATATATTATTACATGTGTTTATTTACTCATGTGTGGTATGGATGCTTTTATGTGTTTGTATCTGTATGCATGTATATGTCTTTGGTGTGTTTACATATATTCACATATATTTTTATAAAATTTGTTGTATGAGTACACAAAATTTTGTATGTGAAAATTTATGCATGTGTGTCTATTGTTTTATATATGTGATTATGTGATCACATGATCCTATGCCCAGAAATGTGAATGTTCATTTTTTATTCATATATAGAGATATATCTATGTGAGTGCATCAGTACATATCATGTTTGTGAGGATGTTGTATGTTGTATGTACATCTGTATGTGTAAGGAGGAAAGTATACAGAAACACATATTTTTGTACACATGTCCCTATGCATGAATGCATGTGATGCATTTGGTCTTGAGATTATGTATGTGTGTTCCTATGTGTATGTGTCTATTCATGAGTGTGTTTATATATATATGTATGTGCGTTCTTGTGTTTATATGATTTTATGTGAGCAAAGGTTTGCTCATCCAGATATTAGCGTATATGTTTATATCTCTGTGCATGTATGTGTGCAAGTGTATAAATATTGCTTGTGAATATGTATGTACAGAATGTTTGGAGTGTGTGTACATGTATTTATGAGTTTATGCTTATTTGAACATTGTTGTGTTTTATGAATGTGGTCATGTGCAAGTATTTACATGTACATATTTTTGCATATATGCTTGCATACACACATGTGCATGTATATGATGTGGGATGCCTTTCTGTACAATGTGAAATAGCATTGGATAACAAAGGAACTGTTTTGGCCTATGGCAAGGCATCTTAGAATCAGGTGGGGAATCTGAGCATAGATAAAGGGTAAAGGGGACAGAATCAGGAGAGATGCTGCAATCTTCTGTCAAGAGAGTAACATGTAAAGTGTGGGTAAAGCCATGGAACATGTAGTAAGACATAGATTAATAGAAATGGGTTAAGATGAAAGAGCTAGCACTATGCCTGAGCCATAGGCCAACCAGCATGTAATTAATATAAGCTTCTGTGTGATTATTTGGGACCAAGTAGCTTAGTGTGGTTTATTTGGAACTGCTGGTCCAGATCTCGGGGCTGGCCAGGCCAGAAACTTCATACTACACACACACACACACACACACACACACACACACACACACACACACGCACGCACGCACACACACGTATACATACACACACACATGTATATACATATACATTTGTATAATGTACAAATTGGCCATGTACATAAGTGGCCATATTTATGTGTGCTCCTTATGAATGCATGCAAATTTGTACATTAATGTTTACATGTGTTTGTATGCATATGTCCATGAGGCTATGTGTGCATACATGAATGTGTAAATATTTTTGTTAATATATGTACATGTATGAGTTTGTGACTGTGAGTATTCATATATATTAATTTGTTCACAAGTGTCAGTATAAATGTATGAGTATATGTACATATTGCATGAATTCAAATGTGCATCTGGGTTCTTCTGAGTTTGTGTGATCACAAATGTGCAAATGTAGGTGATGCATGTGTATACACATATATGTTATCAATCACTGTGAAGTTTGTAAAGGAATGTGTGCTTATGTGCAACAGAATATAAGTATTTGACTAAATTTGTTTGCATATATATGTCTATATATGTTTATAAATGTGTCCACTTATCTACATACATTTGTGCATGCCTTGTGTTAACCTAAACATATGTGGACATGTGTGCTGTTGTGGGATAATTCTTCTGTATACTATAAATATGTATTACTCTCATAAGTTAATAATAAAGCTATTTGACCTATGGCAAGGCAGCTCCTTTTTACATGAGGGAGCCCGTAAAGTGGGCTATGCCATAATGTCAGACACTGGGATAGTGGAAGCAAGGCACTCCCTACTATGAACCAGCAGGCTGAACTAAAAGTCCTCATCCCAGCCTTCCAGTTAGCAGAAGGACAGTCTGTAAATGTTCACACAGACTCTTCATATAGTTTTCATATCCCCCTGTCCTATGCTGCCATCTGGGAGGAACATGGGCTCCTTACAACAAAAGGAGGATCAGCTTTAAACTTGAGAAACATTGGCCAGATCAGAAGCCTCCAATCTCCCCAAGGCTATAGGAATTATGTACTGAAGATCTCACTAGACAGACAGCTTCACTGTCTCCAAGGGAAATAACAGGACTGACCAGTCAGCCAGAACAATGGCTAACAAGGCACAATCTTACCTTACTCATCTGAGAGAATCTACAAACTACAACCCACATCTCCACAGTCATCCTGAAACCTGGGAGATTCTGTACTCTGTACCAGTTCTTCCATCTGAACAGCCAGGCTCTATCTCACTCATTTCAAACCTACCTCTGAAGACTTACAGTTGTTTTTTTTTTTTTTAAGATTTATTTATTTATTATGCATACAGCATACAGAAGAGGGCACCAGATGTCATCATGGATGGTTATGAGCCACCATGTGGTTGCTGGGAATTGAACTCAGGACCTCTGGAAGAACAGTCAGTGC
The DNA here is from genome assembly GCA_004025045.1 of Sigmodon hispidus. Taxonomy (NCBI): domain Eukaryota; kingdom Metazoa; phylum Chordata; class Mammalia; order Rodentia; family Cricetidae; genus Sigmodon; species Sigmodon hispidus. Next base: position 48,068 of record PVIH01002326.1, on the reverse strand, counting down.
TCTTAACCTCTGAACCATGTGGTGGAAATGTTCTCTGTATGCTGTAAATAAAGTAACTGGTTTGGCCTATGTGGAGCACCATAGAAGTGGGTGGAGGATCAGAGGAAGACAGGCAGAAGGAGGGCAGAGTTATTCAGTCTCCATCTGACCTCGGAAGAAGAATCATGTAAGGATTCCAGGTGAGCCATGGGCTGGGCCATGTGGCAGATAGAATACTAGAAATGGGTTGAATTAAGATGAAAGAGCTAGCTAGCAATGTGTCTGAGACATAGGCCAAATGATATGAAATTAATATAAGTGTCTGATTCATTTCTTTGAGGGACAAAAGCCGCTGCAGGCAAGGTCAAAACCTCTGGACCAAATGGGCCTGAAAATCTTCTACAACAGAGGCATCTCTCCAGCTCTGACTTACAGTTCTTAAAAAATATCCCTACCTCCTGTAAGATTTGCCAGGAACCAGACCTTAATTCTAAATTCTATAGCAATCTCTTCCCCACTCAGGTGAGGGGATCCCTTGGGAGACTGACTGAAAAATAGACTTAACCCACATGTCCACAGTCAGATGCGTCAAATACCTCTTGGTCTTTGCAGATACATTTTCTGGATGGGCAGATGTCTACCCAACCACTAACAGTTTCTGATCTCCTTCTTCAGGAGATTATTCCTGGGTTTAGGATTCCTGCCTCTCTTCAATCTGATAATGATCCTAAATTTATTTTGTGGATTTCTCAAACCCTGTCTAAAGCTCTCAATATCTCTTGCCACTTTCATATGCCCTATCACCCTCAGTCCTCAGGAAAGGTAAAACTGGCTAACTGTTCCTTTACAATATTCTTGTTAAAATATTACAGGAACTTCACCTAGATGGGGTAAAACAGCCCCTAGCCCTTTTAGATTTCAGGACCTCTCCAAGAGGCCTTAAGTTCTGACTCCCCAGCTCCCATTTATACCCTCACCTCTTCCAGATCACCTACTCACACCTTTACTATATCTTCTTGGCTATCTCCTACAGAATTTCACCGATTTTTCTTTGCCCAGGCCATGTGCTAACTCTTGCTGTCCCCAATCAACATTGGGGATTAAGCTTTCTTTTCTCCCACAATCAATGCCCTTCCCTCTTTCTTCCAAATGGACAGGACCTGTTAAGGTAATTCTTGTAACCCCCACAGCTGCCAGGCTTGAGAGCTTTCCCCATTGGATTCTGTAAAGGCATAGATTTATTGTTACAAAACTTTATTTCAGGGAAAGACTATTTAATGCCTGAGGGCAGGGCCCAGGCCTAAGAACCTGGAAGGAACCTCAGGAATGTGCCTGACAGCCAATAGATTCAAAACTTGGACGGGTTCATGCTGAAAGTTTAGCCAATAGTTACTATACCCCAAATCCCTTTACTTAATCCGGAAATACTAAGATGTGCAAGACCCTGCCTATGTATGACATTTTTTAAAAAAAATCCTTATCTCTGCTCAGGGTCAAATTCCTTCCACTGGTCCAAAAACAGGTTTTGGCCCAGGTTCATTTGAACCTGTCCAAAAGAATAAACTGACCCTCATGTGTCTGTATCAAATCCAGCTCCCAGGTGGTCTTTGGGTGATCCCTTGACACGGATACAACAATTTACCTATTTTACCTTGAACCTTTTACTCTTTCCCCACCCAGAACAAACACTCTTCATACACAATGACCTGACAGGCCTTGTTCCCCCAAGTTCCAGAAGATTCTAAGACCAGCTGCTCTGTCTCCAATCCTAGAAGGATAAAGTTTCACTGTAAGCTTTTATTTTCCTGTTTCAGCCCCCTCCCCATGTTTCCAATAACTAACTATCTGGCTAACTTCCAGGACCACCACCAGAGCAGAGGCAGGACAGAGGCCGCCAGTCAGGTTAGACTAGTGAGAAACAGGAATGCTCCAAGGAATTTACATCTCCAGACCAAACAGGGAGACTCTCAGAAGAAACTTTAATAACAGTTTATTATTACTGATTGCTTTCAGCAATTAACCACTGATGTCTCCTTAGAGTTTAAGTAAATAAAATAGAAACAGCTGCTTTAAGATTCATCTCCAGTAAAGATAAAAAGTTCAGTTCAACAGTTAGCATGCTCCATGTATCAGATTTCTCTCCCACCCCATATGCGATCATTTACAAATTTAGCACTCACTAATAGATTTCTAATAGCAGAATACTAAACATTATATCATCGTAATTTTGTTTCTCAATATGCCTCAAATCTGTCTTTCTCAAAAACTTAAATTTTCCTTTCTCCTCCATGTGACTGTATGCAACTTTAACACTAATAGCAAACTTCTAATACCAAAATACTAAACACTATATCATTATAATTTTGTTGCTTCCCAATGTGTCTAAAATTTGTTTCTTTTATAAACTTAATTTTTTTTTCTGAGCTCCAGAAAATCAACTTGGACTCACCGAGCAGTGCCTTAGACCAACCCAAACTGTGCCAGACACTCCACAGAGACCAGCAAAGATGAACTTTGGGATCAGTTGCCCTAAGACAAGCCCTCATCCCCCTAAATGACTGATGCCCATCAAAGCAAGCCTGAACCAGTCTGAGAACTCAGCAAACCTGTTTCCTTCCCCAAATCCCCCCCTTTTTTTAAAATAATAAACATAATGGTGGAATGTTAGAATTTCCAGCATAGAATTTTCAGAGCGCTGAAGCTGGTTTACACCCTGACAGCCAGAAACACCCCCTTCCTTACCCATTTACGGCACGGGATGTCGTCTATATGCATGAATGAGTGTGATCATATAAACTCTGCATGCATGTATTCCTATGAGCCAAATCCTGGCTCTCCAGGATCTCTCTGCACGGGATGTCGTCTATATGCATGAATGAGTGCGATCATATAAACTCTGCATGCATGTATTTACAGCACGGGATGTCGTCTATATGCATGAATGAGTGTGATCATATAAACTCTGCATGCATGTATTCCTATGAGCCAAATCCTGGCTCTCCAGGATCTCTCTGCACGGGATGTCGTCTATATGCATGAATGAGTGCGATCATATAAACTCTGCATGCATGTATTCCTATGAGCCAAATCCTGGCTCTCCAGGATCTCCCTGCATGTTTCCTCCCTACTTCCTGTTCTGTCTCATAACTAAAAGTGGGTTATTGGTATTCTCCTGTGTGATAACAACACAGCAAAAAAACCTCATGAAAAAAATGTAAATGAATAAATATGGGTTAATTTGAGTTATAAGAACTAGTAGAAAGAAGCCTAAGCTATGGCTGAACTTTTATAAATAATGTATAAATCTCCATGTCATTATTTGTGGACTGGTGGTCCAGATAAAATAGTACTACCACAGAGGGAGGAGAGGGGAGGGAGGGGAGGGGAGAAGAGGGGAGGAGAGAAGACAGGTAGGTATTATTTTTTCTATGCAAAAGCTGAGTATATTCCCCAAAGCTACAAAGCACCCATCAGTCCCTAAACACCTATAGGCCAGAATGCTAACTCCTTAATATAGCAAGTGTGGAGAGGTGGGGCCTCTTGGGAAGTGTTTGAATCTCAGAGGCAGAACATTCCTAACTGGATAATATCTTTCCCATTTGAACAGATTAGTTAGCACATCTGTTTGTCTCACTTTTCTTTCTGTCTATGCCTTTCTTCCCTCCATATTTTACACTGTGAGTTAGTGTGAGGGCTCCCTCAGTTGTGGCTGCCTGATCCTGGACTTTCCAGCTTCTGAAATCATCCTTTTCCTACACTACTCAGTCTTGGGTTGTCTGTTATAGCAAGAGAAAACAGATTTAAGACCTTCAGTGCCCTGCCCCATCATGTGCTGGGTTCTTCTTATGTTAGAAGTCTCTTTCCAGACCAGCCTCTGAAGGGGTTAAGAGACCCAGTGACACAGATTCCAGCTGTATAACACCAAGGCCACCTTTATACTTTGAAGCACATTGATGTTGGCCACTTTGCCACCATTTGGCCAGGTGATAGCTCTGTGCTCTCCCTGGATAGAAATTATGGTGGACAAGAAGTCCTTTCACCTTGGTCCCTATCTGAAAGCAGTGAGATGCAGTAGTAGGCAGGAGGAAGCCACGGCAAGTGGTGCTCTAATGTCACAGTCCTTTGCTAGTCTTGGGTGTCTGGGTTGGGACTCTGAATGCTACAGTTCCCAAGAAGGCATCAGGTATTAGGTATTGGGACCAGAACCATGGCAGCCAGCGTTCCAGCTCTTGATCTCACACCTTCAGCTTGGAGGCATGGAAGGGCTCTTCTGGAGAGCACAGACAGCAGACTCTCCTCTCTCTTCATCTCTCTTTGCTCTATTGTTGCCTCTGCTTCTACTCCCCCTTTCCTGACCCTGTTGTAAGCCCCTCCCCCAGGACCTCCAACTCTCAGGTTCTAACACAGAACACTCTAACCACTCTAACTGCTGGACACTCCCCCACCCTACAGAGTAAAAAACCCAATCTCTGGATGTGAAATTCCACTCTGAAAAATTCCAGCCCTCTCCCAAGAAATTCTATATAAACCCTAAATCCTGTTCAGTTCTCTGCTATTTCTCCAAAGGCAGCCCATCCTCCTGGATTTTTTCCCTTCCACTAAATCTCTGGTGTGACTTTGTGGTATTTCGTAGCTCCTCCCTACCAGGATGCCTTTCCCTGTGAGCTGTGATACTTACACTGGCAACTCTCAAACTGTCCTGATTGGAGGGTGGTTCAGAAATTGCCACTGGGTACAGTCACTATTGAGTAGACACAGGTAATCATCCCTACTGCGAGGCTGGATTTCAGTAGTTATGCAGATGGGGTGTCCTGGTGAGGCTAGCTGACATCCTGGGCTTTGTGCATCATAGGTGTTGTTGGGTAGGTCCAGACCTATGAGTATTACCCATAACAGGCTCTGGAGCTTCTACAGCAGCCACTACAGCTGGCAAGTGGCTATGCCAAAGCTCCCCTTTGTGACTTCTTCAGAAGTCAGGTGATGGGCAGTTGCATTGACCATAAAAAGCAAGGGTTTATGACTCAGAAAAAAGGAACTGGTTATAAACAGTGCAATCATGGAGCCAGTGTGACAGGTATCAGAAATCAAGAACCATTTCATGACACATTTACACCCAGAAGCTCCTGGGAAGCTCAGGAACACACACTAGGAAAGGAAGTGGCATCTAGCATCCTAGTGTCATACAGGGTAATGCCCAGCAGGGGGCAGATTCCTATTCACTTATAGATCTTCAGCTGTCAGAGTGGCACCTTTGCAAAATCAGGCTCTGGGGACACTCACAGGATCAAGCACCTGCCAGAGGGTGCATGCCACTGCAGGAGGTTGGAGGCTGTTGCCACTGCCCGAGGTTCAAGGCTGTACAGCTATTCTGCATCCCCAAACACAATCCCTACTGCTATATATTCTCTTTTTCATGTTTCCTATGCACATGCACTACTGGAATTAGGCAGGAGAGTACATCTCATTGTATGTGTGCAGCACAAGAAGTGTTGCCTGAACCATTCACAGACATGTGCTTGGTCAATCACAGCCATGGCTCTAGCTCCACTCATAGTTATTAGGACATTTACATCAAACATGGCCTTGATATCAGCAGAAGTACTCCTCATCTGGAGTTTGTGAGTATCAAAAGCCTGTTATAAATGGTTTCAATAACTCCAGGTGGGATTGTGCCTTCAGGAACCAGGAACATCAGCCACAGTCTTTTGCATGGTCATCTTAAGGTTTTCGTGGGGTGTATGAGATGGTTGGTGCATGTATGAGAATCAGCCTGGGCAGTGAAAGGGTTCACCAGCAGCAAATTAGGCAGTCTACTCACTTCATCTCAAGGGTCTTATTTACAGGAAAATGGACAGCAGATGGTGAGCTTTCCACATAAACTTCCAGAACTTATCATTAACACTAATAGCTATCTGAAAAGATTTTGACAATGCCTTAACAATGATTTACAACTGTCCAATGAAGACAGACTCCCCTTGTTTATCACCAGCTTAATCACTGGCTATATCTTACAGAATCAGCACTTCCACACCACAGCTTTCCCAATTAAAGACAAAGTGTTGACACCATCTAGAAAACAGAACACAGATTCATTCTGAGCACCATTCCACCCTTGGTGGTGGTGAAGGTTAGGTTCTTGTTACTGCTTTAAGAAGTCACTGAAAACCTGGTGCCTCAGTCAGCAGAAACTTACTCTCTTTCAATCTAGAATTAAGAGATCCGAAGCCTGGTAGAGATGTGCTTCTTTCCAGGGCTCCAGAGAACCTTTCATCTCCTACTTCTCCAGCTTCTTGTGGCTTTAATGTCATCTGTAGGCTTGTGGTTACACCACTCCATATTTGGTCTCTGTCTTCACACAGCCATTTTCATATATCTGTCTTCTTCTTGTGAGTCTGGACACCACCTGCCTCTCTTTTGTAAGGGCACTTGTGAGATGTACTAGGATAAGGCAAGTTAAACATGACTGCTCTAGATTCTTAACTCAGTCACACCGATTGCATAGGCAGCCATATTTCTAGCTCCGGCAGTAGGCAGCAAACATGTCATTGGGGCCAAAAGCCACCTCACAGAAAGGTGTCTCCAAGTGCACATCATTGCAACAATATATGACTTCAGAATGCTCTGAAGAGAAAGATCACACATTTCACCATGCCTCTCAGGAAAAAAAAAAGAAAAAAGAAAAAGAGCTGAGTACCATTTAATATTTATTATCTGCCTTATGGGGAGAATCTATTGTTTTTATTTTTCAATTTTTTCAATTTTTATTATGAATAAAATCACATTTTCTATCCATGTATATCCTTATTCAAGGTCCCTTCCCCCTCCCCCCCTCCAGTCACTCTCTCTTCTCCACATCCCCACACCTCTCCATCTCCTCCCCAGTATGGGCAGGAGGTCCCAAGGTCCCAATATTGCTCAGTATAGGCTCCAATCCTGTCAAATCCAGTCCCCCCCACAACATTAAGACTAGGTCAGATCTTCCTCTGGAGGGAATGTGCTCCAAGGTGCCAGTCCAAGGTGTTTCAGATCCCAAGCTGTTCAGTGGTTGTCATTTGCAGCTTGGACATGCTTTGCTTTTTGCTTTTTTGTTTAGAGTCCACTAATGAGTGATTACATCCCCTGCTTATCTTTCTGGGTTTGAGATACCTCGCTCAGGAAGATATCCTCCAAATCTATCCATTTGCCTTCAAATTATATGATATCACTTTTTCTTACTGCTGAGTAGTACTCCATTGTGTAGATGTACAACAGTTTGTTAATCCATTCTTCAGATGAAGGGCATCTAGGTTGTTTCCAGGTTCTTGCTATTGTGAATAATGTTGAGCTAATGCCTTTGGAGTGCAACTGTGTGTCTTTAGGGTATACACTCAGAAGTGGTATTGTTGGGTACTTGGGGAGATTGACTCTCAGTTTTCTGAGAAACCGCCATACTGCATTCCTGAGTGGCTGAACAAGTCTACATTCCCACCAACAATGGAGGAGTGTTCCCCTTGCTCTGTATCCTCTCCAGCATAGGCTGTCATCTGTGTCTTTTATCTTAGCCAATCTGACAAGTGTCAGGTGGTATCTCAAAGTTCTTTTGAATTGAATTTCTCAGATGCTAAAGATGTTGATCACTTTTTCAAGTGTCTTTCAGCCATTCATAATTCTTCTGCTGAGAATTCTCTTTTTAGTTCTGAGCCCCATTTTATGATTGGGTTATTAAAGATTTTGGGCTCTAGATTCTTGAGTTCTTTATATATTTTAGATATCAATCCTCTATCACTTGTAGGGTTGGTGAAAATCTTTTTCCATTTTGTAAGCTGTCATTTTGTCCTATTGACAGTGTCCTTGGCTTTACAGAAGCTTCTCAGTTTCAGGAGGTCCCACTGATTGTTGTTCTTAGTGTCTGTGTCACTGGTGTTATATTTAGGAAGTGGTTGCCTGTGCCAATAGAAGGGTATTTGCCACTTTTTTTCCTATCAAGTTCAGAGTGGCTGGATTTATGTTGAAGTCTTTGATCCACTTGGATTTGAGTTTTGTGCAGGGTGACAGGCTTGGATCTATTTGCATTTTTCTACACACTATCAACCAGCTATGTTAACACCATTTTTTAAAGATATTATCTTTTTTCCATTGAATATTTTGGGCCTCTTTGTCGAAGATCAGATGTTCATAGGTTTTTGGGTTAATGCCTGGATCCTCAATTCTATTCCATTGATCCACAAGTCTGTTTTTATGCCAGTACCAGGCTTATTTTATTACTGTAGCTCTATAGTATAACTTGAAGTTAAGGATGGTGATGCCTCTTGAGGTTCTTCTGTTGAGCAAAATTGTTTTGGCAATCCTGACTTTCCTGTTATTCCAAATGAAGTTGAGTATTGTTCTTTCAAAGTCTGTAAAATATCGTCTTGGGATTTTGATGGGAAGTGCATTGAATCTGTAGATTGCTTTTGGTAGAACTGCAATTTTTACTATGTTGATTCTACCTCTCCAGGAACATGGAAGAGCCTTCCATTTTCTGATATCCTCTTCAATTTCTTTCTTCAGTGATTTAAAATTTTTGTCAAATAGATCTTTTACTTCTTTGGTTATAGTTACTCCAAGGTATTTAATGCTATGCGCAGCTATTATAAAGGGTGATGTTTCCCTTATTTCTTTCTCAGCCCTTTTATCTTTAGTGTATAGGAGGGCTACTGATTTCTTTGAGTTAATCTTGTATCCTGCTACATTGCTGAAGGTGTTTATCAGCTGTAGAAGTTCCCTGGTAGAATTTTGTGGGTCACTTATGTATACAATCATATCATCTGCAAATAGAGATAGTTTCCCTTCTTCTTTTCCAGTTTGTATCCCCTTAATCTCCTTTTATTCTCTTATTGCTTTAGCTAAAACTTCAAGAACTATATTGAATAGATAAGGGGAGAGAGGGCATTCTTGTCTAGTTCCTGATTTTAGTGGGATTGGTTTGAGTTTTTCTCCATTAAGTTTGATGTTGGCTGTCGGCTTCTTGTAAATCACCTTTATTATATTTAGATATTTTTCCTGTGTTCCTGATCTCTCCAGAACTTTCATCATCATAAAGGAGTGTTGTATTTTTTCAAAGGCTTTTTCACCATCTAAGGATATGATCATGTGGTTTTTTTCCCTTTAGTTTGTTTATATGATGGATGACATTTATTGTTTTTCATATGTTGAACCATCCCTACATTTCTGGGATGAAGCCTACTTGGTCGTGGTGGATGATATTTTTTATATATTGTTGTATATGGTTTGCCAAAATTTTGTTGATAATTTTAGCATCAATATTCATGAGGGAAATTGGTTTGTAGTTCTCCTTCTGTGTTGTGTCTTTGTGTGGCTTGGGTATTAGGGTAATTGTGGCCTCATAAAAGGAATTTGGCAATATTCCTTCAGTTTCTACTGAAACAGTGTGAAATAGTTTGAGGAGTAATGGTAGTAATTCTTCTTTGAATGCCTGGTTTTTCTGCATTGAAACCATGTGGACCTGGGCTTTTTTTTTTCTTGGGAGGCTTTTAATTTCCCTAAGGGTTATAGGTCTGTTTAGGTAGTTAATCTGTTCTTCATTTAATTTTGGTAAATGGTACCTGTTCAAAAAGCTGTCCATTTCTTCTAGGTTTTCCATTTTTGTGGAATATAGATTTTCAAATTATGACCTGATAATTCTCTGGATTTCCTGGGGGTCTGTTGTTATGTCCTCCTTTTTGTTGATTTGGATACTCTCTCTCTGCTTTTTGATTAGTTTGGATCAGGGCTGACTGTTTTGGGGGTCATATCTATTTGGTGTTCTGTAAGCTTCTTTTATCTTTATAAGCATTTCATTCTTTTTTTTAAACGTTATTTATTTATTTATTTATCTGCCTTGGTGTTTGCCTGGAACTGGAACTACAGACAGTTGTTAGCTGCCATGTGGGTGCTGGGAATCGAACCCGGATCCTCTGGAAGAGCAGACGGTGCTCTTAACCGCTGAGCCATCTCTCCAGCCCTAGCATTTCGTTCTTTAAGTTAGGAACATTTTCTTCTATGACTTTATTGAATACATTACCTGTGCCTTTGAGTTGGTATTCTTCTCCTTCTTCTATTCCTATTATGTTCCAGTTAGGTGTTTTCATGATGTCTCAGATTTCCTGAACATTTTGTGTTATGGCTTTTTTGGTTTTAATATTTTCTTTAACTGATGTATCTATTTTCTCTACTGATTCTTCCACTTCACAGATTCTTTCTTACATCTCTTGTATTCTATTGGTTATGCTTGTATCTGTAGTTCCAGCTCTTTTCTTCAGGGTTAGGGTTAGGGTTAGGGTTAAGGTCAGAGTCAGGGTCAGGGTTAGGGTTAGGATTAGGGTTAGGTTTGGTGTTGGGGTTGGGGTTAGGTTTAGGGTTATGGTCAGGGTCAGGGTCAGGGTTAGGTTTAAGGTCAGGGTGAGCGTCAGGGTCAGGGTTAGGGTTAGGATTAGGGTTAGGTTTGTGGGTGGGGTTGGGGTTAGGATTAGGGTTAGGGTCAGGGTCAGGTTCAGGGTCAGGGTCAGGTTCAGGGTCAGGGTCAGGGTCAGGGTCAGGGTCAG
>PVIH01002326.1:0-37427 GCA_004025045.1 Sigmodon hispidus | reverse complement strand
TTGTATTTCAGTTTTAGTTCCTGGAATGTTTCTTTCATTTTTTGGTTTACCTTTTCTTGGTTTTCTTTCAAGAATTTCTTCATCTCTTCCAATTTTTTGTTTGTATTTTCTTCTATTTTTTAAGGGAATTTTTTTTCTTCTTTGAAGGCTTCAATAATCTTCATAAAGGTCTTTTTGGTGTTATTTCCTCTTCATTGCTCTGTTCAGGTCTTGTAGTTGTAGAACCACCAGTTTCTTCTGGAGTTACCTTGTTGCTCTTTATATTATTATATGTATTTTTGCACTGGCTTCTGTCCATGGCTTCAGTGGTTCATGATTTGTTGGCTCCTATTCAGTTGTGGCAAGAGGGCTTTTGTGTCTCCTGTCTCCCCTGAGCAAGGCGTCTGCTCTATCTCTGACTCTGCTCTGGACAGGGATCTGAATTTCAAGGCCTCAGTCCTTCTCTGTTGATGCAGTTTGCCCTGGAGGTGGGGCCAACTGTGCAATGTTCCCTGTTTTACGTGTGGCTGGAGGAGCCCCTCACACCCAAACCCTAGTCCTGTCTGCTAAGGAGAGTCTGAGATCAGGCTCTATGGATTGATCCTGGTCCTGGAAAGCAACTCCTATTTTTTTTGAAAAAATAATTAAGCACTCTCAAAGAGCACATGACAAATACTAAGTGTTTTTGTGCATTATTTATCTTAATTCTGGGTTCATGTAGAAACTCACACACTCTTAAGCCTCCAAAGGGATCTCCTGTTCTATATAAATTCTAAAAACAGAAAAAAGTTTTAAAAGATTTTTTTTTTTAAAAAAAAGCCTTTTAAAGGTTTTTGTTTTGAGATTTATATAGTGAGAAGTTAAGAGGAATCTGGAAGAAAAATGCAGATCTGTAACTTCAGGCTGTCTCGTAGCAGTTCACTAAAGGGACACTAGAGGGCACAATTGCAGAAAGAAAAACCTTCGAGCAGTTGACAAGCTGAGTCTTCTGTGATGTTAATAACACATTGTAAACAACACCACATGCTTACCAGGCACTGTGCTGACTGCTTAAATGCAAACTTCCTTTCCCATTTCCATTTCATCAGCACAAATGCTTTCTGGAGAATACTCACTAATACCCCCACTTTGCAGTGAAGGACATGAAATCCCAGCAATTACAAGTAACCTGCCCAAGGCCACAGTGGGTCTGTTACAAATTGAGATAAAATTCAAAGGCCAGATTCAGTCAACACACATTCTGTGGTGTATTCTGGGCCCTGACGTTTTAGCCTGGGGAAGGCACTTAACCCTAGGCATGTTCTAGCACTCTTTGAGCGTGTTGGGTCCTGACCACTCTCGTCTGCTTTCTTTACTTGTGTTTCAGGCTCCTATGCCAAGACCATCAGCATGGTAAAGACTGACAGATTCCTCATTTCTCTGCCTCCTAGGGGAAGGAGATGAAAGAGCATAAATCCATCACCAGGCTTGGCATTTTCATGCATATCCCCTGAAAGATGGAGAGATAGAGACCCACATCAGTGAAGGTTTCATGATCAAGTCTTCAGGATCCTTCTAGGTGCTCCCTCCCAATAGGAACGGGCTGGAGTGGGCAAGGACAGGTGGATGCAGTTGTTCTGTTGCCTGTCCAGTTTATTCTTCCTGTAACCCTGCACTTCTTGTCCAGTACTACAGGCTGGAAATGGAGATCAGTACAGAGTGGAGCACAGGCCTAGGGACTTCTCTAACAGAAGCTAACAACAGTTGATCTTTCAGGAGAATGGAGAGACTGATGAGGAACATCTCCAAGAATGCCTTGCAGGTGGTGGACGTTAAGTGGACATTTGCTTATTTCTTGGTCACATGACATATGAAGACTCGGAGGATATCAGCTGAGGACACACTTGTTCTCTTTGTCCGGCCCATGTACACCTGGCAAATTTGAATTCTTCAGGACCCCTTTCTCTAGTTCATTTTCCTGGCTCCTTTCTTGACAAATGAAGTATAGTTGATTTCATGAACACATTCAACTTGATGGTATTCCAGGATGAGAGGTTGTCTGTAATGATGTATCTGTGAGCCTCCAGGGCAGTGATCTGTCTCAGGAGTATTTTGCATAGAACTTCAGGCTGATTTTCTTCTCCCAAACACACTGTCCCTATGCCCCTTAGGATTTGCTCCCACTCCCATTTTCCAAACACTTTTGCACTCAATCCATGTTCCTCTTCACTGTTTCAGGTTTACCCTTGAAGGAAGTGGGAGGCTTAATCTTAATAAGCTTTCTGTTGCTCAGTGGAGTCAAAATACCCAAGGACTGACTACCAGTCCAATACCCTAGGATGCAAGACAGGTGAGTGCTACTGATCTGCTAGTGCCCCAAAGAATACACAAGCTCTCAAAGGTTTGCTTGAGATCCTCCCATCAATCTCTGTCTCCTTGGGACTCAGCCTCTTGGTGCAAACTCAGGGTCCTCATAGTTCTTCCTTTTCTTTTTTTCAGCCTTCTCCTTTAGCCCATCTCCACCCTTTCTGACCCCCTGCTGCCCCACAGACCCACTCTCCTCCAGAGACTTCCACATTTACCACAATTGGCTAAGTCCTAGCTATTTCTTTCAGCCTATCTCCATTTCTTCATGATTTCCTGCTGACCTACACAACTGTTCCCCACCAGGGACCCCAGAGATGTCACACATAGTTAGGACCTAGATTGGGTAACAGCAACCACAAACTTGAACATCCACCCATTAAAGATGAGAGTAGACATCAACACCAAGAACACTTCAAATGTCTTAACTCCAGATGCCTTGATCCCAGTGCAAAAACACAAATGTAAACAACCAGGATAATATGCTTCCCCTAGAAACCAGCATCCCCATTGTAATAAGCCTCGATAAAATCAATTTGGCTGAAGCCCAAGACAAGAACTTCAAAACAGCAATTACGAATATGTTCAAGGACCTTGAAGAGGATCTGAATAAATGTCTTAATAAGACTGTGAAAACACGAGCAGATGAACAGAATAACAAATCCATTTAAGGTATGAGAGTAGAATTTAACAAAGAGCTAGATTTGATAAAGAAAAGCAAAACTCAAGTAAAATTTGATGAGAACCACAAGCAGTCAAACAAAGAACTCAGAGAGAAGACTCACCCATAGACTGAAAGAGATCCGAAAGGCAAAGACTGATCCCACGTTCTCTCTTATTGGGGGCTCCTAGCTCCAAATCTCCAGATGTGAATATGGAGCCTGCAGGGACTACATAAACTTGGAAAGTAAAATAATAATATTGCCAGGATAGGGGAGGCTGGGGACCAATAGAAAGGGGAATAGTAGGACCCAAGTCATCTGACCAGGGAAATGAAAAGGAGGGACTTTTTATAGAGTGAGTAGGGTAAACACAGAAGGACATAGATAGAGGGGACAGGGAAGAGATGATACAGTGATCTCATAGGAAACATTGGGAAATGGGCCCTTTTTCCAGAAGTAAAGGCAGGAGAAAGGTTGGTAAATAAAGAAAAAAATGGGGGGGGGGAGGAAGGAGGTAAAATTACAATAACAATCTCTAAAAGAGCCATAGCAATCATACTATTAACTATGTACCTAAAATAAACTGCAATAATATATACAATTCATGTATTGGTATACAGGAATAGTTTTAACAAACTTTTCTTATCTTGGTAGATGGTGCTCACAATAAGAGTCCTAATCTAACAAAACTCCTAATGTCAGACATGAAAATCCTTCTTTTGAGTTGTTGTTCAAGGCTACCCAAGAGACTCCCCAAATATACAGGCTCTTGCTACTGTCTTTGGTGGGCCAGAGGTGCAATTCCCTATTCCTAAAGGCATAGGTTCTAGAAGGCTCCATTCTAGCTTTCAATAGAGAGAGGTCACCAGAAGTCCTGCCCAGCTATAGCACCCTTGAACCACAAAAACTAGCATGCTATAATCACCCTAAGCGTGCAATGGAAGCACACAGACCTTGGCAGGAATCAAAATCTCTCTAATTGGACTTAGGAGCCACTCAGTACAAGGAATGTCTCCTAATGACATACTGCTTTGCCCATAAATTAGCACATTGTTCAGTCTTCATTAGAAAATAATCTTCTTGTAGAAGATGGTAATTAACACAGAGACCCACAACTGGACTTTGTGCAGAGACTGAGAGACTTTGAATCATGCAGACTTAAATGAGATATCTTTATCAAACCCCTCCCCTCAAGGCTCAGGGCTCTATACAGAAGAGGAGGTGGAAAGATTCTAAGAGTCACTGTTGATGAGTGGTTGGATGGAAATAGAGACATTTCATGGCAGATGCCCCTATGAACTCATAGAGACTGTGCTAACATGCAGAAGACTTCCACAGGCCTAATTAGATAGGTTCTGAGCCATGAGAAGCAGACATAGTTACACACTAGGAAGTTATTTGCAATTGATATCTACTGGGAAAGAGAAAGTCAGTTTTCTCTAGTTCAGTGACACTGGTTATATTGACCACACTCCAAGGAAAGCCCCATGCCCAAGTGTAGCTAGCCAATATAAAACAGATTCTCTCTGTGTGTGTCCCCTTTTTGTTTGTCTAATCTAGTATTTTTTGTCTTCTTTTTAGAAAGACAGGGAAACAGATAAACGTGTGAGGATGGAGCTGAAGAGGAAGTTGGGTAGAGTTGCAGAAAAGAATATGAACAAAATATATTATATAAAGACCTTAAAAAATAAACCCACATAGCACACTAAGAAAAGATTTGCTTGAGCCCTTGGTCTCCCTTGTTCAGGTGTGTTTTGCTCGTCCTGCCATAGCTGAGGTTTGATTTGAACTGTGACACATGGCAATGAGTGGGGTTAGGGACCTTTTAATAAAAGCACCAGTTGCTGTTTAGGGAGTTTTCTCTTGTGCTTTCTGCTCCCAATCAATGCTGCTTCTAAGACCAGTCTCCCTAGGGCTTTGTGTTATCTGATTTAAACCCAGGAGCCTGCTTGCTCTTTCCCCTCATTTGCCTAAATATCACTTCTCTGAACTCTCTGTTCTCAGATCGTCCACTTTTCTCCAGGGCTCACTTCCCCTCAAAATCAAGAGAAAGTCTTGACCTCTACATTGAATTGCTTTACCTGCTCTCACTCACCTCTGCTCACCTTTCTCCATGCCTCAGTCCAGAAACATCTATAGCCTATATCCAGTGAGATAGGACCAAGCCTTGGGCTTCCCTCCACTGTCTCCCCATGCTTGGCTTCCTCACAAATAAACTCCAGCCAAACTTGTCATTTCATTGATTGTCACTGTGTGGCAGGCCAAATGAGTCCAGTTCACTAACATCTCACCATCTGGCCATCTTGGTCTAGGCTCAATGGACGCATGATCCTATTAACAGGGCTAGATCCCAATGTCATGCCACAGCACTCATCAGGAAGTCTTCATGTATATATGTATAAACACACAAACACACACACACATACACACACACACACCCAGGGGGTGCCACTGATTTCTTCTCCTAAGAGTGAGGATATTCAGGTGATCTCTAAGGGACACAGGCTTCTACTGTGTCTGGCACCAGATGCTCCTCACCTTACCTGCTTTCTTTAATGGTGTCCAATCATGATTTGTGGCATTTTCACAATTGCTCCTCCTCCTTCTCCTCCTCCTCTTCATCTTCTCTTTCTTCTTCCTCCTCCTCAGACCTGCTTTCATAGGAAGCTGCTTTTCTCTTCTGAGATTTGTGGATACTCCAGAAGAACAGAGGACCAGGAGGGAAAGTATTTTGGGTCTCTGGACTTAAGAGAGTATGTTCAGATTCTTATTAAAAACTTCTGATTTCACAAACATTCAAAGCTCTGCTCTATAACTCATTCCAAAATACAAATAGGGTTTTAAGGGTTAATCAAGGACACCACTGTTCTCCAGCACCTGAGCAGTGGATGGCAGTGGTAGGACACTCACCTGTTTAGAGCATCAGCACTTCTGACCCGCCAGCGTCCATGGAGCTCTATATGACGCCCAGGAAATGCTCCAAATTAATCACCATTGCCTGTCCTTTCTGTAGGACTTACATACACAGCAGAAGTGTAAAGCTGGGAAAGCTAGCTGTGTGATCTCCAATGACACCAGTAGGACAGATGAAGGGGAGCCAGCTTTGGACAAGTATTAAGCATTGTTAAAATCTGTTCAAAACAACTGATAGTATTAGCAGAAAGTTCTTTCAGTTCATGCTGGAGGTATATTATCTGCTGTTCACTTTCAGAACAGTCCGAAAAGACATTGGGAATGGAAAAAATGTGACCCCTATCCCCACTCCAACTAAATTTTCTTGGGTTCTGGGTCTGACCAGAGCAAACGGATTGATAGTCTAACAGCAGGACTATCCTTATCCCAGTCCACGCCACAGACATAGTGAAGCAACTGTGCCAAAAATGGTAGTTGGTTTTCTGATTCCAGAAGCCTCAGGTGGTCTGAAACAATTCACTAGACTCTTTGCCATCATCAGCTTATATGAACCATTTTCACCCTTTGACAGAGGGATTGGAAACTGCCCTACCTGAGGAACTGCTTGGACTGCCCCGCCTCACCAGGGCTCCCTTCCTTAGAAATCAAGAGAAAGTCTTGACATCTAGATTGAAATTGCTTTACCTGATCTCAGTTACCTCTGCTCACCTTTCTCCATGCCTCAGTCCGGAAACATCCATAGCCTATATCCAGTGAGATAGGACCAAGGCTTGGGCTTCCTCATGCTTGGCTTCCTCACAAATAAACTCCAGCCAAACTTGTCATTTCACTGATTGTCACTGTGTAGCAGGCCAAATGAGTCCAGTTCATTAACATCTCACCATCTGGCCATCTTGGTCTGGGCTCATTGGATGCATGATCCTATTAACAGGGCTGACACACAATGTAATGCTGAAGTGTTTACCTCCAAGGATTCATGTACATGCCCCCCTCCCCTATGTAGCAGTCCATAGGTACTAAAGACTGCTGGTCTTAAGAGGCAAAATCCAAAACTTTTGTCTATGGTTGATGTTAACAGAAGTTGGTGTGACGTGTACAAACACCCATTATTGGGTTATACAAGCAGCTGTTTAGGATCGCTCAAGGAGTTTCCTGGGACACCCTCTCCTGTGCTGTGACGCCTGGGGTTGTTACATATGTTCCTAACCTATTTATTTTAATTTTATAACCTTTATTATAAAAGAAATTGTAGAAGTAAATAAACACACACCCATATACACACACACACAAACACAGCACAATTAACCAGGTTCAAGTTTTATATAACTCAATGACCTTCTTTATGGTTAGAATTGGCGTTCAACTTAAAAATTTACTATTACTTTTGTTCTTATTTTTCTTTTCTTTTCTTTTTTACCTATTTTCTGTAGTTTGGGCTGAATTGGTAGCAGGAGGGAAGTGGCAGACAGTGAGGAAGCATCTTTTTGGCTCCCCAGAGAGGTCTCTGCAGCATCTGAAGTGCCCCTGGTACATACACATGATTTCTGTCCTGGTTCTGGGCTCCTGAACAGGCCATCTTGTATCCAGATCATAGTTTGTGAACCCAAGCTTTGGGTTGGGTTCTGAATATAGCCGTTGGTGACAACTGCTTGACAACCATCCTCAGGCTGTGTACTTATCCAGGGATGGTTCTTGTGCTGACTCTGCATGGTATACACACCGTCTTTCTTAAGATATCAACATCTAGTAGATCTCTACTACACCTAACACTAAGTTTCTGTTGGCCTGCTGCTGTCAATAGGGCACCTGAGTTCACACCCAGGATTCCAGACACTGTCTCAGTTGAAGTAAGCACCTTGAATCATTGCAGCATCACCCAGTGGGTTATGAAAGGTCAGGTGTCTAACTACCTACTAGTTGAAGAAATGAATAAATAAATAAAATAATGAAGACAATGTAAGCTATGACAATTGAAATCAATGAAGATATAGAAATGTGGAAACTCAAACTGAAATGAATGTGAATGAGAAATTCAAGAACTCTACTAAAAATCTCAGTGGAAAGCTTCACCAACAGTGGGCCATGTGGAACTAAGCATAGCAAAGCTTGAAGTCAAAGTAAGGGAACTGGACTATTCAAGCAAAGACAGTAAGAAATTGAAAATAAAAGGCCTTGTGAAATGAGTATGCAGGAACTTTGGTCATGAAAAGATCAAATCTAAGCATTAGGGACTGAGAAAGTAAAGAATTCCAGGCCAAAGGCATAGAACATGTCCTCAATAAAATCAGAAGATTCCCAATTGTCTCTTCCAGGGATGACCTCCTTTAATGATTATCTGACACAGAGTGGTCAGTCCAGAAACTATATACACACCAACAACGAGAATGCGCTCCCAGTGGTGCTTATTTATGCACACACACACACAAACACACACACACACACACACACACACACACACACACACATATGTATATTGAAGAACTGACCTTCCTCCATCTTAGACTTAAAAGGCATATTACAGTAAAGGCGAAGTAGGTTCATTCCTGTTTATGATTAAATCTCTCTTTCTCAAGTATTGATCTATGTTCCAGAGAGGGCAGTCATGTCTTTGTTTCAAAAAGTTAAGAAACATCTTGCAACTCTACCTTTGTTTCAAAAGGGTTAGTATGGCAACCTTGTTAATATACCTGTTGCTATGCCACATTGTAATCATGTGTTTATTTCAGGAGTTCATATAATAACTAATTTGTTATGCTGTTCCTGTAGCCTCACCCATTTTGCTTGATACTTCCCTCCCTTGTTTGGAGGCTTCCTACCTCTGAGCTACAAAACATCATCTTCCTCACACCCAATGCTGATCTCTCGAACCCCTCCTTTAGTGGGGGAGAGGCAGCCCATGTACACAAATTAATATTTGACTGTGGTTGGGTCAGTGGTCTTTCTCCTTTAATCTTTGGAATTAACAATATGTATTTAAAAATAGTATCAAAGTAAAATAAGGGGGCTATCAACTTGAGAGAGGGGAAGCATGGGAGGGGCTTAAGGTAGGAAAGGAAAAGGACAAAGGAATGTATATTTATTTCAATTAGGAATATATTTTAAAATGTTAAAAAGAGTCAAGATCCATTATCTTTGCTTCTGTCCAATATAGTATTTGAAGCCTTTGCTACGGAAATAAGACAAAAAAAGAAAACAAAGTGATTCAATCACGAAGAGTAGTGTAAGCATCCTTGTTTGAAGATAATATGATGCCTTACACAGAGACACTAAAGAATCTACCAGGAAACTCCTAGAAAAGATTAACAGTTTCAGCAAAGAAGTAAGATACAATATCAACACATAGAACAGTAATTTGCTACATATACACGATACACTGAAAAAGAAAGCAGGGATACAGTACCATTTACAATAGTTAAAAAAAGGAAACAAGAAACAAAGCAAAATAACAACAAAACAACCAATCAATCACCAAAACAAACAAACAAACAAACAAACAAAAAACTAGTGTAAACTTAACCAAGGAGATAAATGTTGTCTACAGTGAAAGTTTTAAAATTATAAAAAAAGAAATCACAGAAGACCTTAACAAGGAAAAAAAAAATCATGATCACGGATTGGTAGATTTAATAATTTAGCAAGAATCACAATTGTACCAAAAGCAATTTATAGATTCAATGCAATAAAAAAATCATAATTGTATCTTTTTACATGAAGAAAAAAAACCAAGTCTTACAATTTTAAATAGAAATTCAAAAGGCCCTGAATAGTTCAAACAAACATGAGTAAAGAGGATAATGCTGGAGGGATTACTACACCCAGATATCAAATTATCTGAAGAGCCACAACAATAAAAATGGCATGATACTGGAAAAAAAACATACAGATAGATCAATGGGATGGAAGACCCAGATTTAAGGTGATGCAGTCACAGCTGCCTGAATTTTACAAAGGCATTAAAAATACACAGTGGAGGAAAGAAAGCACCTTTAAAAAAGGAGGTATTGGGTAAACTGAATATATACATACACACTTAAAAAATAAAACACAACAAAAAACTAGACCCTTTTCTCATGAACTAAATCAAAGACCTCAGCACAAAATCTGAAACTCAGTAATTTATGTGAGAGGAGTTAGAGAATATGCTACAGCATTGATGTACAGGTAGGAACTTTCTAAAACAGGACTCCAGTTTCTTAAGAAATAAGACCAGCATTTGACAAATGGGACCTCTTAAAATTATAAAGGGTTTGTGCAGTAAAGGGACACTCAATCAAATGAAGAGCCAGCTTACATAATAGGAGAAAACCTTTGCCAGTTATATGTCAAATGGAAGATTAATATTGAGAATGTACAAAGAATTAAAAAAAAACCAAACCAAGAAATCAGGAAAACAAATAACCAATTTAAAAAACAACAGCAACAACAACAAAACCCCCCTAAAACCCCACCACAAAAAAACAGATCCGAACAGAAAATTTACAAAAGTAAGAATGGATAACAAATAGTTTGAAATAGTATAAAATGTGTTCAATATCATTATTGAGCATGAAAATGCAATTTCAAACTACTTCGAGATGCCATCTTGCCCTTGTCATAATGGCTATCACAGGAAATCAACTGACAACAAATCCTGTTGAGGACATGGGACAAGAGAAACACTCACTCTTGGTGGAAGTTCAGAGCTGTGTTGCCACAGTGGAAATCAGTGTAGGGATTCTTCAAATATCTAGAAACAGCTCTGTCATGGGACCCATTCATTCCCCTTCTGGGCATACACTCAAAGGACTTCAAATCCTACCATCAAGATTCATGTTTAGTGCCAATTTGTTTATAACACATAAAATGTGAAATTGACCTACATGTCAATAACTGATAAATGGATAGTGCAAATGAGGTACATTTACACAATAAAATTTTACCAGCTGGAAAAGAAATGAAATTATGAAATTTGCAGGTAAATATATAAAACTGGCAGAAACTACACTGAGTGAGGTTAACTCAGGCACTGAAAACCAAATGCCGAGTATTCTTTCTACGTGGATCCAGATTTAGATATCTAATGTTGTGTGTTCAGCTTAGAGTTTCTGGAGAGGTCAGAATTCTAGAAAGAGGGTATTTGACTGGTTGATACCTTATGGACGGATGTAATTAAAATGGGGTTAATACAAAAATACAGAGGATTTATCTGCAGGCATAGGGTAGGGGAATGAGGAACTGGGAGGAAAGGAGGAATGGGAAACCATGGCAGATGTGAAATATAGATAGATAAATATAGAGATAAATAAATAAACAAATAAATAAAAAGGTGAAAGGGAATGTGGGAATTAAGTGGTGGAGAAGAGGGCTAATTAAAACAAGGGAGTATTTAAAAAGTCACATGGAAGCCTACTATTCTATAACCAAACTAAGCTGGAAAGGACATTCTTTTCTTGGCTAGAAAATTCTTTTTCTAGAAACTATATGTTATTAAGCCAAAATTCTAGTTCTAGGTGTGGCTTGACTTCTTATGAGTTATTTGTCATGGAGGCCTTAGAGGTTCCTTAACAATAAAAGCTCTTGCCATTCCTTTTGGCTCCCTACCAGTGCTAACTAATATCCTTTTGTTGCAGAAACCACACACACTTGTTTACAGAAAAGGAGAAATCTAGCTTTCATTTATGGTGGTAGAATGTGTTATGCACGCTTCTGGGGTTGTGGGGAGAGTAATTTTCTTACTCAGATATGAATCCTATAGCCTAAGATTCTAACTTACCAGGCAGCATGTGCCCAATTCCAAAATAGTGGCATGGCCATCATGAGAATAACCAGTGCGCTCTTAATTGCATTTGAAGTCTATTCCACAGGAGGAAATCTACATCTAGTAGATTTTAGATTCTAAACCTGCTCAAAAGTCCATTGCAGTGAAGATCATAGGCCCTAGGGGTAACTTATGTTTGTCATTCAGCTTGACATAGCATCAGGCTACTTTCTAATTATATATGTTCATTCCCATAGACAATTTTCTCTTTTGGCCTCTCTTTCCAGTGAAATGCAGTGAACACTGAAACTCATGACAGTACAACTATTTTTTTTAAATAATAAGTAATAGTTGATTGTTCATTCACAAAAAGAAGACAGGAGCCAGAAGATAGAGAGAAGAGGTGTAAATGCTATCTACTGGAAAACATACAGCCACTGTAATCACAAAATTTTAACAGTTGCATTTGACTGTACTATGTCTGAACAAGGATGGGTTCTTGGTGTGGATGGAAGAGATAGCTACAGAGCCTTTCCTCTCACGGCTGAACTATTTTCTACTGATAGATTTAAGAAAAGAAAAAGACATTGTCTTCATTTGTGTATCCACCGATGAGCTTACTAGACTCCGACTCATGGTTCAAACCTAATAGTCATCTGATGGCCTTGCTTAAACTAAATGGTGCATGAAACAAAACTGAAAAGCCATGAATTTTGGAAAGGAAAAAATACCTTCATACTAGCAAAATACTGTTTTTCCAACAGGAAGCTTGCAATTAGGTTTTAAGAAGGAGGACACTCAGTGGAAAGAGGACAGGAATGTATCTTTGCCCTTCAGGCAGCTTCCCACGGTTGCCCATACAGTTCATCTGAGCTGGCAAGTTTTGGAACCAAATACACAGAATCCTGAGGAAGGAAGGAGATGTTCCCTAGTTGGCTCAGCCAGTGTGCCAGCCTTGAGAGTTCTGATGATCCTCCCTACAGCTCAAACAACAAAGCTGGTTCTCTGTCCGCTCATGAGCCATTCTAAGGTATTATTCTGACTTTATGTGGAAGCTGAATTCCTGTTATTGGTCTCATTTCATTACTGACAAGTTTCCAAAATCATGAAAATTGTGGGCTTTTAATTCTCTTTTGCTAGGGTATATTTTAATTTCCTCTCTTCTCCCCCCTCTGTGTATGTGTGTGTGTGTATGTGTGTATTTGTCTCAGAATGTGTGTGTGTGTGTATGTGTGTATTTGTCTCAGAATGTGTGTGTGTGTGTGTGTGTGTATTTGTCTCCGAATCCCCCCCCATTACCTGGAGATGGATTTAAGGACATACTAGACAAATGCTCTACCTCTGAGATACATCTAGGTCACTAGCTATTTCCTTCCCCAGAGGGAAATGGCAGAGGTCTGTATCACAGTGCCTGATAACTCTAGTCCCGGTTGAACCTTATTTACTTGTAACTTTTATGTGCTAAGGGTGATGGCACTTAACAATAAAGAAACTGACACCTGTTCAGGGTAGAGATGTCTTCTTATCTAGAGGTACCAACTCACACTCTTATATCTGTGTTTCTGATATTCTCTTCCTTTTTTTTTCTATTTTCATGAAAATCATAGCTATTATAATTATCAGGCAATAATTGTTGTTATGAACTCATTGAAATCCTTCTTGGGGGGGCTGGAGAGATGGCTCAGCAGTTAAGAGCACCGTCTGCTCTTCCAGAGAACCCGGGTTCGATTCCCAGCACCCACATGGCAGCTAACAACTGTCTGTAGTTCCAGTTCCAGGCAAACACCAAGGCAAATAAATAAATAAATAAATAAATAAATAAATAAAAGTTTTTTAAAAAAAGATTAGCATATCTCAACTTTAAAAAAAAAAAAAAGAAATCCTTCTTGGGAGACAAGATAGGATGTAAATATAACTGGAAAACTAATCAAATAGCCAGTTACAAATAATTTCAATCAGGTGCAATTGCTGTTTTGTTTTGTCCATGTTTATGTGCATCACTGTGTAAGTTCATTCCGATCTTGTTTTTCACTCAAAAGTTTTGTTTTACATACTCACCACTGCTTGCCTTTTCTCCCCCTTCCTAGTCACCCTCTAGCTTCTCCCTACTTCATACCCTCATCCACTCCTCAGAGACAGGAAGGACTCTCAGGGTGAATCAGTGCAGTCTGGCATATACAGTTGAGGTAGAACCAAGCACCTCCCTCCTAGTATCAAGGCTGAGTAAGTTGTTCCTTTGTAGGAGATGGCCTCCAAGAAGCTAATTCATGCACTAGGAATAAATTCTGATCCTAATGCCAGAGGCTTAAAAAACTGTGCTTACCATTTGACTGTCATCTACATTCAGAAAACCTAGTTCAGTCCCATTCAGGCTCCCCAGCTGTCAATTCAGAGCCAGTGAGCCCCCTATAACTTGGATCAGCTGTTTCTGTGGGTTTCCTTATCATGATCTTGATCCCCTTGCTAATAATATAATCTCTTCTCCCTGTCTTTGACTGTACAGGGATCTTCAGTGCTTAGCTGTGGATCTTTGCATCTGCTTCCATCAGTTGCTGGATGAAGGTTCTATAATGACAATTAGGGTAGTAATCAATTTAATTATAGGGGAAGGCCAGTCTAGACACCCACTCCATTATCGCTTGGAGTCTTAGCTAGGGTCATCTTGTGGGTTCTTTGGTATTTCCCTAGTGCCAGGTTTCTTTCTAACCCCACAATGGGTCCCTCTACCCAGATATTCTATTGTTCTTCTTTCTCCCTCCCCCAAGTCAACCGTCTTATTCTTTCATGTTCTCATCCCACCTCCCTTTATCCCTTCCCTGGTCCCAATTTTCTCAGAAGATCTTATTTATTTCCCCTTCCTTGGGGGATCCATGGATGTCTCTCTTAGGTTCCTTCTTGTTACCTAGCTGCTCAGGGGTCGTAGATTGTAGCCTGTGTGTCCTTTGTTTTACATCTAAAATCCACTCATGACTGAGTAGCATACCATATTTGTCTTTCTGGGTCTGGGTTACCTCATTCAGGATGACATGTTCTAGTTCCATTCGTTTGCCTGCAAATTTTAGAATTTTTAAATTTAAAAATTTAAAAAAAATTTTTTTTTTTTTCTGCTGAGTAGTAGTCCATTGTGTAAATGTACCACATTTTAATAAGGCCATTCTTCCATTGAGGGGTGTATAGGTAGTTTCCAGGTTCTGTTGTAAAAAGCTTTTCCCAGCCCATTTTGGGTCTGGGAGGTTTGTGCCCAGAGTTTGTAACCTGACCCGCGGCGGTGGCCTGGAACCCAGTCCGCAGCGGGGGTTTAGAACCTGGTGCATGTGGCGGCTTTCAGACCCCAAAAGAAATGAATCAGATATTTATATTATTTTAAACTATTTGGCCCATATCTTAAGCACATTACTAGCTAGCTCTTTTATCTCAATTTAACTCATTTTTATTAATCTGCCTACCACGTGGCTCCCAGCCCATGGCTGGTCGGTACTTTTACATGTCTGTTCTTCTTCAGAGGTCAGATGGAGACTGACTAACTCTACCCTTTCCTACCTGCCTGCCCTCTGATTCTCCACCCACTTCTATGGTGCTGTACATAGGCTAAATCAGTTACTTTATTTACAGCATACAGAACATTCCACCACATTTCCTCTTTTTTGTCTAATTAAAAAGGAAGGTTTCAATTTCTATATAGCAAAATTACAACAGAACAACTCTCAAGCAAGAATTACAGTCACAATATCCAGTCTCAGTTTCAGGAGGTTCCATTTATTAATAGTTGCTCTCACATGGTT
Source organism: Sigmodon hispidus (assembly GCA_004025045.1). NCBI lineage: Eukaryota > Metazoa > Chordata > Mammalia > Rodentia > Cricetidae > Sigmodon > Sigmodon hispidus. Next base: position 22,011 of record PVIH01002326.1, on the reverse strand, counting down.
GCCCGCAGGGGTCCTACTTGTTTGCCAGCAGCTGGAGCTGCAGTAGGGTTGGGAAGCATGGGTTTTGCCCTATTGTCCAGACTTGGAGGCTGGCCTGACTGGCTAGCTGGGAGATGGGTAACCTCTTGTGATGGAAGTCTCTGGAGTCTGTGTTTCAGGTTGGGGAATTGTTCATTATGATCTTATACTGTTGCTTTTCTCCAAGCTCTGCTTCCCATTGTCTGTGTAAATACTGGTCTATACGCTGACTTCTAAGGCTCTTTGCAAGGGGAAGGCACAATTCTAGAACACTTGCATCATTAACATTGTAGTGATGACAATGATTTCACAGCAAGCTAAATGCGTTCTGAGAATTGGTCTCATTTCAGCAGCAGTCTCAATGATGGCTGGAGTTTGACAGCTTCAAGCAAGGAGACCTAGAGACAGAGAGTAGAGTCATCACCTCCTTATCCATCTTGGCTGCCCTTGGAACTCAGCTGAACACTTCTCCAGCATAAGATCAATATTCTATGATATCAGGGAAAGGAAGGAGAGAATTTACTCCAAGTTTCATAAAATGAGTACAGTAAAAGAGAACAGAATAAGTATTGTGTGTATGCATATGCGTGTCTGTTGCATGTACATATGTGTGCTTCTACAGAGATAAAGACATAGAGAGGCAAAGGTGTATAGAATGGAATAAGAGTGATATTTATCTTAAGGAATGGACACATAATTCGTTAGTCACAGCTGAAATATGGGTAGGTGGGTAATGGGAGGTCTCAGGCAGAGTTGACAGTAATGCCTCACAGCTGAGGAAGCTGTCTACTGCAGTTCTCTCTGTCTCTCTCTGTCTCTCTCTCTCTCTCCAGCTTTGTTGCCTTAGTCTTCTCTCTTAAATATTTTACAGATAACATGATTTGCTTCAATTATTAAAGCTAATCTGTTTACTTAAATTCTGCTGGTTTAAACATTGATCTCATCTAGAAGAATCACTTAAACTTTTGGGATTTTATTGTGCATTTGGGAAATTAGTGTTAAAAATATGGTTTCTGAAAAACTGTGTGACTGCACTTAAATTCACATAAAATAGTAGTCTTTACAACCACACTGAAATTCAATCCTTTTACACAGGTTAACAAAAATATATCAAGAAAAACTAAACATTGGATCTGACAAAAACAGTGATTTTAAAAATGGGATATTGTTTTCCCTTAAATTGTTTTTTAAAACAAATGGCCATTTCTGTTTCAATTAACTATACCAGGGAAGCACTGTTAAAATGCAGCTGAGCTCAACTGAGCCATTTGTCTGTACTACAGTAAATTACTTGAAATGAGTCCTAAAGTAAGTATTTAAAATCATTTCATGCAACAAGACGCTATGTGTTGTATAGTTCCTTACTGGCCCTTCCTCCAACAGTCAAAGGTTAAAAGATTGGCTATATGTTAGTGTTTTTACCCACCTCTACACTCAGTTCAAAATATATTACCATTTGTTATGCAGTCCTGTCTGATCTAGATGATATATGCTTCTTATGGAAGAGGACCTTTAGTGCAGTTCATGAGCTGGGACTTACTACCTCTGGGTCTGTAATTGAGATTAGAGATCAGAATAAAATAGCATATTTATAGCAATTATAAACAAACAAAATATTTGTATGAAATCATTTCTCCATAACAATTTAATAGAGAATCCATACTTGTCACAGAAATGAACCAATGTCTTATCTTTTTCATCTAATTATTTATCTTAAAGTCTCAGACACAGTGGTCAGAATGTATTCAACTTATTTTCAAACAATTTACCCTTTTTACTGTTATACCAATCCTTATCATAATCAAATTCTTTCTATTGTTGGGTGGATGTGTAGCAGGAATCTTGTCAATAGTCCTTTGAGTCTGAGGTGAGATTTTGCTTTGGTCGGTTGTTTAAAGAAGAGTTCTATAGGAATTATTCTGTAAAATGAGGACTATCCAAGGGGAAAGTTGGTGTTGGTGCCATGGAACTAATTGTCATGGTGTCCCATGATTCATGGAACCCTGGGAACAGAGATGAAAAATACCAGAGCCCCAAATAGCTGTATGCTCTCTGCTCTCTTTCAATAAGTTTCTTCACAGTGATGTCTAGTCTAGTGTTGATCAAATACCTGACCAGCCAAATTGAAACATGAAATTAACTACCACATAAAACCACATTGAAATAATTTGAGGGAGCATGATCTAAAATCATGGCACTCTGAGGGCTGAAGCAAGAGAAGTGAGTCTGAGGCTAAACTGGAAACACAGAAAATACAGATTAGCACCAGCTACATACAGAGACATTAACTGATAAAAAATGGGTTGGGAGGGATTTGGAGACAGAGGGTGTGGAATCTGTATAGATCAAAATAAAACTGGTTATGCACCAAATAGTAAAGTGATGAGCAACAGAGAAGGAGGATATTCAGTATGTAATAGGTGTGATGAGAAAAATAAAATGTTAAAAAATCTCACTTGGATTTCTCAAGGTATAGAATGGTTTGACCTTGTTTACACTCTTTTCTCTACCCTCTTCATGAGGTCATGTCTGTCTACCCTTCAGGCTTGAGTTCAGGTGTTCCTTATGACTTCGCCTGTCTTGCTCTATTGACTGATGTCTGAGGGAGCAGATGGCCTTTTACACTGAGTAGTAAGACCCATCTTGCATAAAGTAGCAAATGAGATTGGCTCTCAACTTCATACTATTTATTTTATTCAGCTTTAAATACCACTATCCTCAGACTCCTATAAACAATCAAGGAAAATAAATTTGGAAAGAGGCAAAGCTGTCAACATCATTTCAAATCTCCTTGATGTGGGCTGACAAGTAATCACCAGAGATGAACTAGAGAAAATGAGTGTTGGGAAAAGACCAAGAATCAGACTGTAATGTGTAGCCATCATCTTAAGTGTTCACCGGAGATGTTGGCTGCTTGCTTGAGTTTTGCCCTAAATTAGGTTAGATGCCTGGAGACCTTAGAATGGATGTGATTCCTTTCCTCAGATCAAATAATGCCATCAAGAGGTCTCTATCACTATGGTATATGGCAGAAAATCCCTCTTTGTATATTGCAAGGGCTAATCTTATTGCCAAGTTGACTGTGTTAAGAAACATGCACACACACACACATATACACATTAGTGGAGGACACCTCTGCATGCTTTTAGAAGAATGTTCCCAGAGATAAATAAATCATAATCTTTTTGACTTCATGAAATGTTAAGTCTATGGACAGATTTAGAATATAAGTACTGAGAGATGATAGGAGGTGGAATTTTGTGGAAGGAAGAAAGTCATTCAAGGGTGTGTCATTGGTGGCTATATCTTGTCCAAGATGCCTCTTGTTATATCTCTATTTTTCTTCTTATTCATCATGACGTGGGCTGCTTTTTCTTAATATGATTCATGATGAAAATGAGATGAGTAGCTTAGTTTTCCACATGTTTCTTATGCCATGATATTGTGCTCAAATGCTTTGTAACAAGTTACTATGCACTGAATCCTTTGAAACAATGAACTCAAATAAATCCTCCTTTCCATTGCTCTCTTGGATGTTTTGGTCACAGGTACCAAGAAATAACTAACAAATATTTATTTTTTTGGGTTGCAAAATTTTGAGTTTTCTGGCTTCTTGCTCAGATCTAAATATCCTACATAGAGATTATATTTAAGTTCTTTGTAGCTCAAGCCTAGAATGGGAGCATATGATGGAGGAATGAAGCAGGACTGTGCCATGCACATGAAAGAAGATCTCTCCTGTATAAGGTACAAGAGGCATCTAACTGGATTTGGCCAGGAGTAGAGACTGATCCAAGCATTATTGGGTCAGTGGGACCATAGGACTGTCTGCTCCCTGCCCAGGGAGGGAATGGGGAGTTGTGGAGAAGAAAAATGACCTGATGTGGTGGGAAGGGGAAGGGACCTTGAATAAGGATATACAGGGATGGAAAAAAATTCAGAGGGAAAGCTGAACACAAAGTAAATATATGTGTAGCAATCTTATTTGCATTATCACCCTTGATAAGTCATGCTTATGATTTTTATCTTCTTTATAGTTATTGTTAACTTTTCAGCATTTTAAATTCATTTTACTGGTTTTTTTGATAAATACAAAATAAATAAAGAAGAAAAAAAAGAGTTTGGGTAATTTCACTGAAGCATCTAACAAGGGTTTGGGTAATGTCACTTGGAGACACTTAGTTCATGCTCTTCCAGGTAATTCCCATTACAGTGTTGCTGTTCAGCACTTGCAACATGGCTATGCTGAACTGAAATTTTCTTTGTTAGTTTTCTTTTTAATTGAAGAGCTTGAGTAACCAAAATAGCATGATACTGGCAGTACACACGAATATTTGTGAAACAAAATAGAAAATGCAAACATGAATTCAAATAATATTGAACTCAAATAAGCTATGAATTATTAGACAAAGATGCAAAAAATACACACCAGAGGAAAGGCAGCGTTATCAACAAATGGTGCTGGGAAAACTGAATGTCCATATGTAGAAAAATGAAATTAGATCCATATCTATCATCATCCCAAACAGAAATAAATGCCAAATGACCGAATATCTCAATATAATATTTGAAATGCCAAAATTTCTAGAAGAAAACATAGAAAGTACTCTACAAAATACAGATTCAGGAAAAAATTTCCTTTATTTTTTAACATTTTTTCTATTTAAAAGTTTTTTTTTACATACCAACTACAGTTCCCCTTCCCTCTCCTTCCACTCACCCCTAGAGTACCCCCATCCCATTCAACCATCTACTCCTCAAAGAGGATAAGGCCTCCCACTGGGAATCAGGTTGAAGCAGGACCCAGCCCCTTCCCTCTGTATCAAGACTGAGTATGGTATCCCTCTATAGGAAATGAGCTCCAAAAAGCCTGTTCATCCACTAGGGGTAAACCCCAGTCCCAATGTCAGAGGCTTTATAAACTTCTCAAGTCACATAATTGTCACCCATATTCAGAGGGCCTAGTTTGGTTCCATACAGGTTCTCCAGATTTAGTGAGCTCCCAGTAACTTAGGTCAACAGTCTCTGTGTTTTTCTTCCCATTACAATCTTGACCCCTTGCTCATAGAATCCCTTCTCCCTCTCTTTGACTGAACTCAAGGACCTCAGCCCAGAGTTTAGCTATGGATCTCTGTATCTGCTTCTGTCAGTTACTGGATAAAGATGTTATGATTACAATTAGGGTGGCTATCAGTTTGATTGCAGGAGGAAGGTCAGTTCAGGCACCCTCTCCACTATTGCTTGGAGTCTTAGCTGGAAGCGTCCTTGTAAATTTCTGGGAGTTTCCCTAGCACTAGGTCTCTCTTTAATGCCAAAATTGTTTTTTCTGTCAAAATATTTTTTTTACTGTTCTCTATAGTAAGTAGTTTCTGATTTGGACTTTCCAGCCTGGCCTAGAGGTTTGGACCCAGTTGCAGCCCTGCTGCTGCTTATCCCTAGATAATCACACAGAAGCTTACATTAATTTCATGCTGTTTGGCCTATAGCTCAAATATATTGCTAGCTAGCTCTTAAAGTTACCATGGTTCTTATCTTGTTTAGCCATGGAGCTTGGTACTTTTACTCAGAGCAGCATTTCCACTTCTTTCCTCTCTATTTTCTGGCATCTCTTTCTAACTTTTCCCGTTTCCAGAGTTTTCTTAGTCTGGTAGCTCTGCCTATACTTCCTGTCTGCCTTCTGGTCAATCAGCATTTTATTAAACCAGTGGGAGGGACAAATATTTACAATGTACTAGAACATAATCCCACAGCAGTTCTTCATCTGCATCCCTCTCTTAACTCTACTACCCTGTTCCCTCACATTTTCTTCCTACTTCCACTTACCCCCCATCATGCTCCCAATTTACTAAGAAATATTATATATTTTTCCTTCTCAGAGGATCTGTAGATGTCTCTCTTAGGGTTCTCCTTGTTACCTATCTTCTCTGGAGTTGTGGATTGTAGCTTGCTTATTCTTTGCTTAATGTATAATATCTACTCATGAGTGAGTCTATACTGTGTTTATGGAATGAACATTGTAATAAAATTCCATCTATTCAGGATTCAAGGCCACCAACTGACAAATGGATCCTTATAAAATTAAAAAGATTTTGCACAGAAAAAAAATCAATTTTATGAAGAATGAGCCAAAAGAGTGGGAAAGAATCTTGGCCAGCTATGCAGCTGGTAAAGGATTGATATCCAGAGTATACTAAAAACATAAAACCGAACAAGCCAAAATAAAGAATCAAGAAAACAAACTGTATAATAAAAGAGGCCTCAGATTTAAACATAGTGTTGTAATAAGAAGAAATAAAAATGGCTAAGAAATATTTTTAAAGTGTTCAAAATTCTTAACTGACAAAGAAATGCAAATTACAATGAATCTGAGATTTTATTTTAGAGCAGTCCAAATGACTAAGAGCAAGGAATCAACTGCCATCAAATGCTGGCAGAGATGTGGAGAAAGGGGAGCCCTCACTTACGCCTGGTGGGATTGCAAATTGGGCATATTCTCCTATGTGTGGATGACCAGTTTTCCTATCACTCTGTTTTTCATCCAGTATGCACTTTTGCATCTTTGTCTACTTATAATTTATTTGCATCCACATTTGTGTTTTCTATATTTTTTCATTAGTCTCCATATTCTTTTGTCAGTATCATGTTAGTTTGATTACTGTAACCACTATACTGCTTGGCATATCCCCAAAGGACTCAATGTCCTAATGCAGATATACAAGGCAGTTGTGTTCATTGCTGCTCTATTCATAATTGCTAGGAAATAGAAACAGGTTAGATTTTCACCTAGTGATGAATGGAGAGTAGAAATGTGGTACATATATACTTGTAGTTCTTTACACTTGTGATGCAAAGTTTGTGTATCCTAACTCTGAATTCTTAGATTTGAATACATAAATAGATTAACTGCCAAAGCCAGGAAAGTAATAAGGGACTGTAAGGGGAGCAGGAAGAAGGATTTCTGGAGAGGTAGTGAAACACAGGTACTAAAAAGGGTCAGGAAAGGAAAATCAAGGGTAAGAAACTACTTAACTGTGGATAGAGGGTAACACCAGAAGACAGGGAGAAAGAAGTTGTATAACATTAAGAGTGCATGAAATACACATAAGAAAACATTATATTTACTTAAAACACATATACACAATACTTTCATGCATACATAGATATGTAGTTTAAAAGGAATTATGCTACATGGGGTGATAATTCTCTCCCCAGGAACTGTTGCTTATCCAAAAAAAATACTTCAGTGCCCGGCAAGGGATCCCCCTTGATTTATTAGTCAGAAGGGTCCAATGGACCCTTAAAAATTAGGGTATTGCCATTACCCTTGTTCTTCCCAGAGTTTAAAAGTATCACTCCATTGTTAAAGATACCACACACTTCAGACACAGGACTGGGAAGAGTGGAGGTTAGGCCTGACCTGAAAGCCTCCTCTCTGGGTATCTGAAGAAGCTATGCAAGCTGCAAAGGGAGAAAAGTAGTTGATCATCCTATATGAGCTGTAAAGCCTGAGAACAATTGCTAATGCTGCAATAGTGGCACCTATATATTAGAAGTAGCAAACAGGTGACCAGTGACTAACTATTTGGCCTTGAGGTCAGCTCACTAGGAGAGAACTCTTGCTTGGTAGTATAAAATTAGCCAACTATCCATGGTTGAAAAGGTCATGGACACTAGAGGAGAACCTATCACTGCCATTTTCCAAAACCAATTTCTAAATGTATTATAAATGCATATCTTCAGACTCACAAATAAGTGCAGCTTTTATACCCTCAGCAAAAAGCTTCTTTTTTGCAACAGAGATGATTTTCAGAGAGATCCACAACTGGTAACATGCATAGAACAAGTAGTTGTAGAATGCTCAGCCTTAATTGGTGCATATATAACACAACCCCAAGGCTTTAGAAACAGTATGGAAGAGGGTAAAGAAAGATTATATGAACCAGATGACCTTAGTCTGCAAGTAAATAGTCTCTTCGAGACACAATAGGGGTGCTTCACCCATGAAATCTCAAAAATATGCTTGCTTCAACAAGACCTAGATAATTACTATATGAGTCAACATGCCAAAAAGGACAGAAGAATATCCATAAGGACCCACCCCTAGATGAAGAACAACAGATAGTCAATGGATATTGATTTTTCTCTTTTCTTCAGGGACAACACTCCTAATAGCTTATTCAATCCCAGTTGGCCAGCCCTATATAAATGCACCTTTGGATAATACTAAATTTGAGGATGCTGGGCAGGGGTGATATATAATTTTCACTCCAGCACATGGGAGGCAGAGGCAGGTGGATCTATGTGAATTCAAGGCCAATCTGGTCTATAGGATGCGGTCCAGGACAGCCAGAGCTATACAGAGAAATCTCATCTCAAAATGCTCTCTATATAATTTAGTTTTGTTGCTTTTTTCTCTCCTCACCCTCATGAACCTCTTTGCACTATTACAGCCTTCTTTCTAATTTCTTGTCCCAGTATTCTACTGCTTCTAACTCATCCCCACCTTTCTCTTCTTGTGTTCTTCTTTTTGCTTTCATGATATATACCCATAGTCTCTGTCACTCTATCTCTGTTTCTGTCTCTCTCAACCTCTCCCAATATAAGTATTAAGAACAAGGATCTGCATATTAAAGAGAATATGCAGTATTTATCTTTCTCTGTTTGAATCACTTTGCTTGCTATTGCAACTCCAGATCTATCAATTTTCCTGCAAATTTTATAATTTAACCTTTTAAATAGATGAGTAAAACTCAGTTCTTTATATGTGTCATATTTCAACTATTCATTCCCTTGTTGATTAAAATCTAGGATGATTTCACATGTCTGTGGTTGTGAATAGTGCAACAATAAACATGAATATGTAAATATCTCTATGATGTTGTATTTGGAAAAACCCAAGGTGCACTATTGTGAAAAATTTGTTTACACTGTAAAGATGTGTCTCTGACTAAGGCGCCTTCTGATTGGTTTAATAAAGAACTAAATGGCCAGTTAGGTAGGAAAGATAGGTGGGACTTCCAGGCAGAGAGAAGAAACTGGAGATCACTCTAGGTCCTGGACAGACAACAGCCAGATGTAGAATGAGTCAGACACACAGAATGAGATAAAGGTAAAAGCTATGTGATAGCACATATATTAATAAAAATATAAGTTAAATTAAATTATAAGAGCTAGTTAAAAACAAGCCTAAGCTAATGGCCAAGCTTTCATAATAAGTACTAAGTCTCTGTGTCTTTATTTGGGGGCTGGCTACCCAAAGATAGTCCAAAGAAAAATCATACTATAGTGCACAGCAAAATTAACTTACCAGACAAGAACTGATAAGTTTTAATGAATAATAGACATTATGGGCTGAAAAACAGAAGGCAAATACCTCCAAGAAAGATGGGAAATCTTTGATATTAGTTATGAAAGTTGTTTAACCTTGACTCCTGGGCCATTTGAGTGGGGTCATATTGAGCAGAGGTTAAGAGATAAGCCCACTATCTTGAGGGAGACAATCTCATAATGCCATTTGTCTCACTAGAATCTGGCTATCTGGCTTGAGTTATCAGGACATTAAGAACTGTACTCTAGATTCTAACAAATACATTAAAAGTCACTGGGTCAGAATCCTGGCCCTTATGGTCTGTATATAGAGAGTAAGAAATTTTGCTTTTTATTTTTGATGTCTCTGCTTTTACAGTTGGATATAGTGTTCTTTGTGTACATGATCAGGAGGTAGAACTGGGCCTTATGCCACAACTTTCCATAATGGCAACAAGAGCTTATACTCTCACTAACAGTAAATATGTGTTGTATTAGGTTTCTGGCCCAGACTTTCCAGTCTAGTACAGAGGTTTGGACCCACTCGCAGCCCCACTGCTGCTTAGGCCTTAATAATCACACACAGGCTTATATTACTTTTACACTGATTGGCCTTAGGGCCCAGGTATATAGCTTGCTAACCCTTTACCCTTAAACTAACGTATCTTTCTGATCCTCCTTGGCCATGTGGCTCAGTACCTTTTCTTTAGGGCAGCATTTCAGCTTCTTTCCTCTGGGTCTGCTGGCATCTCATTGTCTTGTCTCCATCACATTTCTGTGGCATCAGTCAGTCTCTGTTCTGAGATGTTATCAAAATTTTCTTAGTCTGGGAGCCCTGCCAACACTTCCTATCTGCCTTCAGCCAAGTAGCTTTTTATTAAACTCGTTGTTGGGCAATTATTTAAAATGATTATTTAAAATCACACTACAAATATGGGTTTCTTTGCCCCATGCCCTTACTAGCATTTGCTGACATTTGTTTTCTTGATAATAGTTATCCTGATTGGTGTAAGATGAAATTGCAAAATAGTCCTGGAGAGGGACTATCCAGATGGGTGGACCAGGTGCCTGAATCTGCTCACCTCTCGATCTCTCTGGTATCCCTTATCCCTCTTCCCTTCCGTTTCTCTTTCTCTCTCTCTCTTTCCCTCATCCACCTCCAAATAAATTCATGATGGCTCCTTGGGAATAATGTAGAAAGTGTGGCTTCTAGACTATTTTCAATCATTATATAAATATGCATTTATAATTCTCTTGAACAATTGAGTTATGAAAGATATAATTCTAAGACCAATAACATTATTATCACCATGTAATTGTAAGTCATTCATCCCATCTACCTAAACAATTGTACATTCACATATAAATCTACCCATTTGCAAATTTACCACCCACACAACATCCACCTACTTATTCACTCATGTATTCACTAAGTTTACACTTCACCTTGGAATGTACTAGGTCAAAAGCAGTGAAGGCAGTAGGAAAGGTAGTTGATACTAAGGGAAGGGCCTGGTAAGTCTTGCCATAACCCTTCCATACTCACTCAGTGAAGAATCTTGACACTATTTTTGGTTAGACAGTCCTGTAACTTTCCAGCCCAGTGACGACATTTATGATCTCACATTGTCACGAAAGGTTCTGACAGTTATATATGTACTCAGTTGAATGTAAAAGAAATATTTGATTATGAAGATTTAAAGAAGCATGCTTTCATCTTTCTCCAAAGCTGCTCAGATTTGGGTGAAATGTCAGGGTTAGTGGCTTTGTGGTTTGATTTCTTGCCTCCTCATACATGGCCTTGTGTTTATAAGATGGCAACTGTCGCTCCAAACAGTTCACTGACATTCACAGAAGGAAAAAAGAATGGGGGCTTCTACTGAAACTCTGCTTTTTATTAGGAAAAGAAAAAATCTACAAACCAATGGGATGGTCACTTTTTTTTTCACCAGACAAGCAGTGAAAACTAGCTTTGTGCTTTTAATCTGAATAATAAATGACAGGGAATAAAATACATCAGAGAATCCTTTCTAGGGTAGGCAGTGAACATTGTTTTCAGAATAGTAAAATATGGAACTGGAAACTCAGCTATTGCACACTGAGATTCTCAAAGAACAAAAACAAACCATCCTCCTGCTGTGACCTTAGTGGTTTGTTCTGTGAAGTAGTGTTCTACTACTCTATAAAAATTATATTCCATGGATAAAACTTACCTAATATGAGATTAACATGGACTTCAGCTGTTATTATGTTATTGAAATACATGATAGTTTCATAAAATTTCACTGTCTAGGGAATCATGAGACCCAGCTTTAAGTCAGATTTGGATGCAATTTCCACATTTTTTTTTTCTTCTGGTTTTAGCCTTTTCAATAAAGTTGGAGTAATTATCCATATTATTATTACCACATAGGGTTTTGTGAGATTTGTATTGAGTGCATTTGGGTGGTCACATGTGAGCAACATTGGCTGGGATAATATTAAATATCACCAACACAATAACTACAAATATGTTGATATCATTCAAAATACCTTTAAGAAGCCATGTATGATGATGCACATCTCTGATCCTAGAACTTGGAGTCCTGAGGTAGGAGGATTATTGTGACTTTGAGGTTAGTCGGTCTAAACTATCTGAACCCTGGATCAACCTAATTTAATAAAAATTAACTAGAGGATGATTTCATTGTCATTTTGCCAGAGTAGGAAATTATCTTGGAATTAGGTTGCATTTTATAAAACACTTTTTTCCAAGAGTACTGCAACAATTTCCTTATATATGTTTAAGTAACTTTACAGTTATACATATGCTAGTATGTGTACACTTTTATAATAGCTTAGATACCACAGACTACATTCACATAGAATTTCCAATCTCAGTCTCTAAGTATTGCATCTTCAAGTCATGGTTTCTACAGGGAAACACTTGATTTCTTGCACTGTCCCTACCAACTGCCTCTACTAGTGGAGATATGGACTGGAAGAGTCCTCTACCAATGAGGTTAAAACTCAGATAAGGAACTGTGGTCCCTCTTCAGCAGTCCTGCTCAGGTCAGAAGGTTTGGTCCCACAGCAGTAGCTCTAATAGCAGGCTTCTGGTAAAGGAACTGCTTTCTCACAGTGGTGACATATGGGGGCGCCCCTGCCTAGTAGAAGGCAGCTTTACCAGCATGAAAGCCTTATCTGACCCACCTAACCAGACTCACTAATGTCTCCAGTGCTTTTCCAAGGCAACAGCTTCTATTTGTAGAAAAAGCTGAGTCATAAATGATGATGACAAGCTTTGAACATGCTCAGCCCTGAGGGAGTTAGGAGATGTGAGTGTGCAGAAGAGGAGAAAGACTTCTTAGAACAATGTATAACACAAGACAGACCATGATTAATAGCAAATAAGCAGAAAACTTTAGCAATAATTTTGGAAGATCTACGAAGCTCTCTTAATTAGAGTTTCTGTTGCTGTGAAGAGGCTTTATGACCACGGCAACTCTTATAAAAAAAATTAATTAGGGTGGGCTTACAGTTTCAGAGGTTTATTTAAGTTCATTATCATCATGAAATCGTGGTGTGCAGGCAGACATGGTGCTGGAGAAGGAGCTAAAGGTTCTATATCTTGATTCACAAGAAACAGGAAGTGAATTATTTACTACACTGAGCAAAGCGTGAGCAATGGAGACCTCAAGGCCTACCCCCATATTGACACACTTCCATGACAGCGTGGAGGCCGACTTGCTCTGGACGGAGAGCTGAAAGTTCTACATCCAGGTAGAGAAAATGCCACACTGCTTCTGATCTAGCTTGAGCATTTGAGACCTCAAAGCCCATCTCCACAGTGACACACTTTCTCCAGCAAAGCCACACCTACTCCAACAAGGCCACACCTTCTAATAGTGCAGTTCCCTAGAAGTCAAGCATTCACACACTCTATGGGGGCCATTCCTATTCAAATTATCACTGAAACCCATTATTTGGTTTGTAAACTAGAAACCAAAATGGTTACAGGGTGTTCCTATTCAATTCTGTCTCTATCTGTTAAATTAGTTGAGGATTGAAAATACTGAGGTAAAAACTGAATCTGTATTGTATACTTTGTTTCTTTCCTAAACAATATGACATAACCGTTAGTCTCTAAGAGTCATACCCTCTGAGTTCTGATGTTAGGCCACACCCCCCTGACCTTTGACCTCAGGCCCCATTTAAAGCAAGGCTCCCACATGTATCCCTCTCTCTCTCTCTCTCTCTCTCTCTCTCTCTCTCTCTCTCTGCCTTTGTCTTGGGAGCTCCCCTTACTCTTCCTTTCTTCCTCTTTCCTTCTCTTTTGGCTTTCTCTGCCTTTATCATTATAATCACTCTGTTAATCAGAACCATATTCATGTGACAATAAAGCTCTTTTCTACATAGAAACAGCCCTTAAGATTCTCTTGCTATCCTCTGCTACCTTCGGCCATGTTCTCACCTGCATCCATAGAAACTTACCCATAACTGGGTATATGTAAATCATACCAAAATATGCCCTAACCCTACCAGTAACTACTACTTTCATAATATTTGCATCATTATAGATATTTGAAGGATGATTTAAGGTTCATGGGAATCCATGAATATGCTATATATGAATACTACACATTTTCATATATGGGACTTGAGCATCCAAAGATTTGGGCATTGAGGAAGTTCTATACTCTATAACCCACAGATACTAAGAGACACTACATATTATTAGCAATATGGAATACCATTCAGAAAACAGTTCTAATGATATCATAGACAAAACAAAAGGAATAGTAATGCCTCACAGAAATGCAAGAGAGAACCATTGATACACTTGGAAAATCCAATTATTGTAAGAGGGCCAGGAGTGGGGGTTGTGGAACGGGGGCCATCTAACATGCTCATCGTATGACTGACATGTCTCATTGGTGACAAAATTTTACACAGAAGGCATGGAAATTATAGATTTATTATGATTAAAGTCTACAAGCATGGCATGAGGAGTAGAGGTACTTTCAGGAAAAGAAAACAAATTGTTAGGTCTGTTAAGGACCAAAAGAGGAGAGGAAATCAGTCTTTTGTAGAAAGCCTCACATCCAGCCCTGTTTTATTCTGTGTATTTGTAAATTGAAAATGAATTGGTTAATTCATTTATAAACGTGTGTTCAGTGTATAGAATTCATAGATTCATAAAAAGATATAATTGGTTTTCTTTGCTTGTGCCTAAATTTTTGTAGTGATGGAAACTATGTTCTTTTTTCTCCCTCTAAGCCATTAATCACTTTTATTTATTTATTTTTTTGAATAAAGTCTCATTTTTTATCCATGTATCCCCTTGTTCAAATTCCCTTCCCCCACTCGCACCTCCCAGCAGCAATGAGCTTTGTTTTCTTCCCTTTCTTTCCCATCCATTCTTCTCTTTTCCTTCATCTCTCTTGACCTTACCCTGACTCCCCACAGACCCGATCTCTTTTATTCTCTTTTCTCTCATACATAAAGAGTCCAGCTGCTTCTGTTTCTCTTCCACCAGGTACAATTGTTGTGTTTGAAACTACTGAGTAGATCTGAGAATGTTTGAAACACACACAAGATGTCTGGGAGGGAGATGTCCTTTCTATGAAGATCTCTGATGAACTCTTTATAAGGGCAGAATTGTATTTTTCCCAGTGCTGATTGTGCCAGAATAAAGAAAAGCTGGAGTAACTGCATAGCGTAGCCAGCAGCACATATCCCGGACAACAGTGGAAGTGATGAAGTCTTATTGGTGGTCTGGGATTTTCTGTTTTGTTTATTTTTCCCTTCTTTGCATTGTAGCATCATTTGTGAATCAAATAAAAATTACTCGCTAACATTGCCTTTTCTTATAGCTCTGTATTCACAAGTATTTGAATTTTTTCTGGTCTAAGCTGACCCTCAGTGACTCTGCCTGGTATGCACACCTTTGTCCAGTTCCTTTTCTACAGATAGTACTCAGTTCTGTGACCAATATTGTGAAGATGATTTTTGAAGCTAGCTTGTCCAAAGTACTATCATCTTTTGGAGTCATCTCTCAGCAGAGCCCAGGCACTGAAACAACCTGGAAAGACCAATGTAGGGAGGAAGCAATTTTCCAGAGCTATCTTGTCAGCCATAAGCAGCTGCACTGAAGGTAGATCCTTCATCTCTTGTTTGAACAAAAGTTTCTACCAGAGAACAGAGGATAACGCAGAAAGCCACTTGTAGAAGGAGATTTTTTAAAATTACCTAATTCAGAAGGCATTCTCTCTTGCAAGTGTGAATCTGGAGAGACAGTATATTGCTTCAAGTTTTAGTCAAAGACCCTTTAGGGTATAATTGTTTCTCCATAGCAAATAATTATTTATCTGTTTAACATAAATTTATTGAACATCCATTAGGTACCAGAGGGCAGATAAAGAAAGGTAATCTCTCACATTGTAGAAATAAAAGTCTATTGGCAGAAACTGTTAAAATTGACTAAAAACCTATTTCCTGCAAGGGAGGCTTATGTGTGGTGTTAAGGACAAATATTTAGAGTGTAGTTAGGGATTGTGCTGGCTTGGTAACACAGCAGTTGTAAACCTTCCTTTCAGGTTGGAGACTTCACTAGCCCTGAGTAATTGGCTACACTTTTTAGTGCAAGGTAGAAAACCACAGCCAATCAAAATGCAGAGGTGTGGAGCCCAGTCCCACCCTCAAGGCTCAGGGATCATTGTGGGAGAGGAAATAGAAGAGTGTAAGAGTCAGAGAATCAGGGAGTTTGCTCTGAGACTGGGTCTCCCAGGAATGTCTGGATCACAACAGGATGGTCTCCTACCAACTAATCAAGTTGAAATAATTGAAGAGGCACATCCATTAATGGATGCTGTCAAATAGATACAACAGTATTTTTAGCATTTCCTAAACATAGTTGATCACAAGAATTTTAGTTCCAGGACACCCATGGAAAAGCTTTTAGGTAAGATATATCAGTGTCATTCTCTCTGAGTGATTGAAGCATGATTTTTTTTTTCTGCTTGCTTATCCATATTATATATATCTTCCATTATAAATATATTGTGTTTGCAATGAGAACAAAATAAAAATCCCTCCTGTTTCTTCTAGTGGGAAGAATGAATGAGGCAGGGGGTGGCACGCATGTCCCGTTCCCCCTCACATAGGAAAAGTTGAAGGATGGAATCATAGGAGTCCAAGGGAAGGGCTGAGAAGTGGAAGGCTAGTGTAGTTACAGCAGGTGATGCTGTTTTCAACTCCTCACAACAGCTATCAGCTGCTCTGTGCAAGGATGGCCAAGGAAGAACTTACCACCTCTGACCTACTGTGCTCCTTGTCACGGAGCTATTCTCATGTTCAGGAGCACAATTCGCAGTCCAGTTCTTTATGTCTGGGGTTAACTGGGCATTTTAATTCCTGAATAAGAGCTGAGGCATCCCAGCCTCAGCTCAGAAAACGCATAGCTCTAGAATTGCAGTTTTCCATAGTGGTTGTAATGAATTAAATTGCATCCCCATCAAATTTATATGCTGAGCTCCTAATTTGGAGATAGATCCTTCAGAGGTACTTAGGATTGGCTGAGGTCATGAGAGTGAGGTTCATGATGGAACTGGTATCCTTACAAACGGAGAAGAGATGTGTGAATTCTTGTTTCCACCATGTGAGGACACAGTGCTAGGCAGGACGTAGGTCTTCACCAGGAACTGAATTTGCAGGTGTCTTCATCCTAGATTTTCCAATTTCCAGGATTTTGAGAAGTAAAAGTTTCAGGTTAAAACATGCATTCTATGGGGTTCTATTATAGCAAGCCAAGGTGACTAGGATGTTAATGCAAGTCTATTTTGTGAAAACACAGTAACAAGGGACTTGAGACTTTTTGTGGGCAACAGGCTTTACTCGAATGCTAATCATACATTGTAGAATATTTAACTATGTAAAGGTGTGTTACATTTGTTTATGCTGCATTTATTTAATTATCAAAAGATGTGTTGCTACTTTACCTGCTTTCCCCAAGGCACCTAATTTGTCAAATAAAAACTGAACAGCCAATAGCTAGGCAGGAGAGGGATGGCAGGGCTGGTGGGCAGAGAGAGTGAGTAGGAAGAGAAATCTACGCTTGAGAAGAATGAGAGAAAGAAAAAAGGAGAGGACTAGGGAGAAAGAGAGGGAAGCTGGGCCACCAAGCAGGGCCAGCCAAACAGTGCCAGCCAGCAGACACAGAGTAGGGCATTCAGAAAGAAAGATAAAAAGCCCAGAGACAAAATGTAGGTAAAGAGAAACATGTTACATTTTAAGAGCTAGCAAGCAAAAGTCTAACCTGAGCCTGAGCATTCATAGTTAATAATAAGTCTTCATGTCATTATTTGACCAGGAACTGCATTCAACTAACCCAGCTATGGAATGTCAGTGACCAAGCTTGCTGCAGACATTTACTTAGCTTTCTGTTTCTATTTAGTTTACTGGCTGCTCAAGGTAGAACCTCTTAAAGGAGCCATATACGTTTTTTTTGGAGGGCGTCTTTTTTTTTTTTCCAGTTTTCTCAGGCCCTATGTGGAAATTTGAACCCTATGTTGAAATGCCAAATGTATTAGGCTTTTTCTTTTTTGGGACACCAATCATCTGCCAAATCATGACATGAAGATTTGTTTTTAGTTTTGAATGTTCAGCCTTAGTTTGTGTTTGTTTCTTGCTTGCTCTTATAACATAACCTAGTTCTCTTCATCTATGATTTGTCTTGGGGCTTTTTACCTTTCTTTGCTTGTCTGTCTTACGTTCCCTGCTTTTGATGTCTGGGTGGCAGCTGCCTGACTTCTGGCCTTGCGTGTGTCCTTTCCTTCCTGCCTTTCTCTCTTTTCTCTCATTCTTTCTCTCATTCTTCTCAAGCCTAGATTTCTCCCCCTATTTATATTTTCTGCCCACCAGCTCTGCCTATTCCACTCCTGCATAGATGTTGGCCCTCCATCTTTCTATTAGACCAATCAAGAATCATAGGCAGGCAAGGTGAAACAGCAACACATCTTTTTATAATTAAACAAATGCACCATAAACAAATTTAATACAGTTTAACACAGTTAAAGTAATACTCCACAGCATAAACAAATGTAACACATAATTATTTACTTAAATAGCCTACAACATTTATGCAACTAAATTAAAATTTCTAAATGACATGTATTAGGTGGCAACACAGCTTTAATGGAATTCTGTAAATAACCAGAAATTGGAATAATAAATTGGTAGTTCTGAAGGACACATTGGTGACTGGAAGAGCTAGTCAGAATGGGCCTCTGCAGCTCTGTTCTCATACCTCATGTTTCCATAGGCTGCAATTTGAATGTGACTGTTATGTCAGACAAAGCAGGCCCCTCCGTAACATTGCTACTCCTGCCGACTTCTTCCTCTTCCCAATAATGCTGCTCTTACTCTTCACATTTTATTATTTTTTTTCAGATCTTATCCAGCTGCGGTTTCATGATTATGATGACCAGCCCAGTGTTTCATTGTGCTGCTCTACTCAGTTCTTACAGACTTTCTGCTTTTGCTGCAGTGGTGTTTCCTGGGCTTGGCAGAGGCAATATAGATGTTTGATTTAGAACTTGGCACTCGGCGTTCACTTAGCATTTTGACCAGTTGTAAGTCTCTGTATTAACCACTGCCCTCTGCAAACAGAGGCTTCTTTGATTTCAGCTGATAGCAGCACTAGGCTGTGAGCATAAAAAAAAACCTTAAGGAGGTGGCTTAGCTACATGTCAATTTAGCAAAATATCAATAATACAATCTCTGTGAGAACCTTCGACTTTTCCTGTCACAGGCTTTTGATCAAGTTTATAGTATCAGATTTGGATCCACACCCACAAAGCAGGCCTGAAATCCAATTGTAAAATGACTGGTTATACTCCCAATACTTTTGCTGCTATTGTATCAGTGAGCACATCTTGGCTGGCAGGTCCATAGCTGAGAAAGATCACTGGTGAAATATTTCCCCAGCAGTCTGTATAGTGCTTTCTGGCACTAGGAATTCTAGCCAGCAAGGATAACACTTCCAGCTTGACTCCAGCATGATTTCTCCATGTTCCTCATACAAATGTTATGGTATATTCAGCAATAGGCTCTTATCATCTAGTTCCAGTGGTAACCAAGTGTAGGGCCTGCACTCCCTGGGTCGTTGGAAAGTCAGGCCCAAGCATGGATATTGAAAGACACAGATGCTTGGGTCACTTGGGCAAGGAGAATGCCATTTATTGAGACTCAGTTCAGACTTATATACCCTGTGCTACCTGGGGCTGAGCACAGTGGAAATTTCCAGGTGACTGGAAAATTTGAGGTAAACAGCTCAAACTTCTAGCCCCTCCTCCAGGCAGGCAGGCAGAAACATACCAGCCATGGGTGTGTAGTACAGAATGTGCAGCTAGCAATCCACAGGGCTTGCCTCAAGGCTCAGAGTGCAAGGAAAGGTCAAAACAGGGCCCTACAATCAAGAGCAATGGCATCAACCTATATTGTTTGTGGAGTGTTTGGGGACTCTGTACAACATGTCATAGATAGGTATCTCATACTTAGCACTGTGATTCTTGCTTAAGAATCCTGAGGTGTTTTAGAGCAGTATTTCTTGTTTTGATTTTAATTTTTTACTTAATTAAAATATAGTTATATCATTTCTCCCCTTTCTTCTCTGCAGTAAGAAGTTTGTGGCCTGGCGTAGCCTTGGAATCTAGATGAATCTCTTGCCCACAGCCTGGCCTAGCTCAAGGCTCAGCCCCACAGCCCCACTTGGTTTTAAATAATCACACAAAGGCTTATATTAATTACATGTTGTTTGGCCTATGGCCCAGGCTTATAGTTAGGTAGTTTTCTCATCTTAACCCATTTTTATTAATCTATGTCTTGCTACATAGCCTGTTCATATATTGCCTCTTGGTAGCTGGATTGTGTCTCTCTTGACTCAGCCCTCTTTTCCCTATATCTATGTTTGAGTTTCTTCCCTTCTTTTAAGATGCACTGACATAGGCCAAACCAGTCCCTTTATTAACCAATGATATTCACAACATACAGAAAGATATTTCACGTCATCCTCTCTCTTCTCTTTCTCTCTCCCTCTCTCTCTACCCCTCTCCTTTCATCATTTCATGGCCTCCAAATTCACAGGTCCTTCCCCTTTGACAACTATTGATATGTGTGTATATGAATGAATAAATAGATGATGCTACCTGAATATGTTCTGTGTTACTTATGTACTGACTGACCTAGGACTCATGGGACTCATCACTGGGGAACACTAATTCCCTCTTTCTCTAAGTAGTTATTAATGACTTGTAGCTCTTCATCTAGGGATGGGTGGTCCTGCGACTGACTTTCATCTAACTGAATTGTTCAGGTCTTATTTGGGAGCCCTGTTGTTGAGATTTCATGGGTGCAGTTTCCCTGCCATAGTTAGGAGGCACAATAATATCACAGCAGATTTCTTGGCTCCCTTGTTCTTACAGTCTTTCTTCCATCTCTCCTGTAATATCCCCTGAGACCCAGGAGCAGGACTTGTGTTGTAGATATAGCAGTTAGGACTAGATCCACACTGTCATTTGTCCTTTGCATTTTGAGTAGTTATTCCTTTCAGTAATTGCCTCCTTCTGTTGCAAAAAGAAGCTTCTTCAATCAAGGGTCAGATCTGTGTATATAAGATAAGTGTGCTCAATTAGAAAAGTGCAAGTAGTAGGTTGTCCTCCAAGATCATAATCTTACTAGCCAGTGTATACTTGGTAGGTTTACAGTACCAGGCATATTTTTTAAAAATCATGAATAAAGTCTCATTTTTAATCCATGCATCACCTTGTTCAGACTCCCTTCCCCCTCCTGCCCCTCCCAGTTACTCTCTTCTCCCCATCTCCTTATCTCCTTGCCAACAAGGGCATTTGTTTTACTTTGCTTCATTGTAGCCATTCTGACTAGGATGAGATGGAATTCCAAATTAGTTTTAATTTGCATTTTTCTGCTCTCTTAATGGTGTTAAACATAAAAACCTGTGTACTAGATATAATTTAATTGACATATTAATCATACATATTTATGGAGTACATGTTAATAAATGTATATAACACAATGGTAAGATCAGGATAATTGACCTATCACCTTAAACATTTATCATTTGAGTTGGTAACATTTAAAATCACACCTTCCAGCTATTTGAAAATACACATTAGTATCAGTCAATTACCCTATTGTGCTGTATAGTAATAGAAGTTATTCCTTCCACTCAACTAGATTATTGTTTCCACTCACCCTTTTCTCTCCTGTGTTCCTCCATCCTCCTTAGACTCTGGCAACCTCTGTTCTACTCATTAGAAAGTCACCGTGGCTCTGTAAATTTGCAGCAATCTCCTTCTCCTCTACACCAGTTCTCTACTGACACAGCCTCACAGCCAGGAAGCCTCTCCCTATATTTACCTGTCATGAAGTCCAGAAACTGAACTCAGTAACCCTCACAAGTCTGGGAGCTCACAGGGTATCAGTTAATAGGACAAAACTGGATTTGGCCAGGAGTGGAGACTGATCCAAGCATTATTGGGTCAGTGGGACCATAGGACTGTCTGCTCCCTGCCCAGGGAGGGGATGGGGAGTTGCAGAGAAGAAAAATGACCTGATGTGGTGGGAGGGGGAAGGGACCTTGAATAAGGATATACAGGGATGGAAAAAAAATTCAGAGGGAAAGCTGAA